>OZ038506.1:35670414-35695414 GCA_964036315.1 Acanthosepion esculentum
GCAGCAAATAGTGACTTAGCTTCGTTGAGGACACGCTTACACTCGTTACGAGCAGAGGTAAATAGGCGTCTATTGCAGTCAGACATATCGCTACGAAATCGGTGGAAGAAGTGGTTCCTATGGGCAATGGCGACTGAGCAAGCAGCTGAGAACCAAGGGGAGGAGCGCGGTTTGACCTTAAATTTCCTTGAGGGGATGAAAGCGTCAATTCCAGCTTTAACCCAAGAAGATACCTCTCAAGCACATTCTTGAATGGGGAGCTTAAATACAGCATCCCAGGGGACATCGCGGAGGAAATGGCGAAACGAGTCCCAGTCAGCTCGTTGGTAGCAGAATAAGATTCTGGTGGTAGGAGGCTCCTTGCAGGGGATGGGGTTGAAGGAGATACTAACAGACACTACAGTATGATCGGAGTTACCGATAGGACAGAGCTGCGTGGCACTACAAGACTCAGGGATGGAGGTAAAACACAGGTCGAAGAGAGAGGCCTTACAGTCCCGGTTGTAAGCAAAACGCGTGGGGAAATCAATTATCTGTGTGAGGGATTGAGAGACTGAAAAGTTGAGAGTATGAATGCCTGCGAGGTCGGTAGTAGCATTCTTAAGCCACTTGTTGTGATGGGCGTTAAAATCGCCAAACACAAATATGTGATCGAACGGATGGAGAGAGAGGGCCTTGTCTATGCTGTCAGAAATGACATCGAGTATTCCACAGTCCTGAGAGGATGGAGAGCGATAGAGGAAGAAAAGATAGCTTACAGCATCGAGAAGATATAGCCGGAGACACAAGTACGAATGGTCCGGCGATTCGAGAGAGCCATGCATATGGGTTAGAGAGTCTTTTCTGTGGGGAGGAAGGTATCCAGGGATCGAGAAATCAGAGGAAGGGATAGAGGAGTCAAGATTGGTCTCACACAGGGCCAGTATATCCGGGCACTTTGCAATGAGGAAAGATTACACACTGCAGAAGTTGGTTCTAAAGCCCCAGATGTTGGAGAACGAAATGTTTAAAGGTTTAGGTGATTTTTGGAGGGCTGGTTTAGGTTTGTATTTATGGTTTTTGTAAGTCATGTTAATCATGTGAAATTAGTGTTAGAAGAAGAGAAGGCCTGAGTTAAAGGAAGCCGACGGTTATCACCCATGATGTGGGCAGAGAGAGTTTGGCACAGCCTGAATCATAATGTGGCCTCAGGGTTGCCCACCGGAGATGACTGCAGGGACACCTATCCATGTGCGACATGGCACTACAGACACCCCGATATTATACAACTGTTGATCAGAGCGGCCGCTCAAGACGCTGCGCAAGATATAATATAATATATATATATATACACACACACTTTATTTTAGGATATTACATAATTGCCTGCTACATTTTATTTTAAAAAGCAATTACTGCTTTAAATTCTTTTAAATTAAAAGAATTTATACATTAAAAGTTTTAATGCAGTTTACACTATAGTTTAGTTTACTTACTTTTATGTAGGTACCTCCACAAATTGGGTATATGTAACTTAAAATTAATTTTTAAAAAGTGAAAAGGAGTTTGTATGTTTTTAAATCTCAATAAATTGTCTACTTACCAGTTATTTAAAAAAAGATTATCTCGTTGAATTTCACAAGCTTTCATAAAAATTAAGTAAGGGGAGAAACATGTAATATAAAAATATTTTTTACCAGGACTTTCTAATAAAAGAGAAATTCAAAAATAATTCGTTTGTGAATAAGTCCTGCAGAAAATGTCATTAAAATCTGACAATTATTTGATTTTTGCAAGAATTTTCAAATTAATGTACTTGTCACTGCAAAAAAGAGGCTAAAATTTGCTAAAAGCACAACCGTTGTTGACATAAGATAAACATTTTTTTTTAATCAAAATTTCGAATGTTTTAAAAAGGAGTAAAAATTTAATTAAATAATAAAAAAAATACTTTGATCCTTCCTCTTACGATGTTTTCTTTACGTTGTTGGAGCATGTTATGTCGGCTCCACTTTTTTCTTTTTAAAAACTCAAAGAAGGCGTTGGCATTTAAGACTGGTGCTACCGTGCCAGCGAGTTTACAGTAAAATTAAAACAGTAACAATTCAATTTTTTTTAAATACTACGAAGAGAATTTTTGTTCGATTTTCCTGGTGGGACAATTGAATTTAACGTCGACGGATTCATTTAAAAATTAAAAAGTTGCTCATGAAAAATGAATCGCACGGATTTAACAAAAAACAAAAAAAAAAAACTAAAAACAAAACATTATTTTTTTAGCAATATTTTTTTGAGACCTCATCATACCATGTTAAAAGCAAGAAAGGAACGTTCATACGGACACTAATTTTTTTCTTCTGCAGCCTATATTTAGAAATGTACAAAAATTAATTACTACGTGATGATCTTGCTTGCTCCTGATGTGTAACTTAAAAAAAAAAAAAAGTATCCGTACCGTATTGATTATTGAACGAGTAATTACTGAGGAAATTTAAATATTTATATTGTGAAAAAGGAAAGCATACGACTCAGAATAGGAGCCAGTTATAAACGGGTTTTAGTTTACTGCTTCTTACGCAATCGAATAAATAATCTGAACGTTTCTTTAACAATGTCACTTTTTGCTTAAGACACTTATAGACATCCGTACTTGCACGAGTTTAAAAAAAAATGATGGATTGTATTTGTAAACAATAAACATGTGACTAAAAAAAAAAAAAAAAAAAAAATCTATGAGAAAAAGAAAATTATTTACAATAAACCAGCAAAAAACAGGTGATAATGCAGCAAGCTTAAAGCACAGTCTTTTTGAAAACAAAAAAAAAAAAAAAAAACAACTAAAAAAACTAAGTCATCAAATAAACACAGATTTTAAGAAGGTAAACCTTGAGGAACGAGGAAAAAAAAGTAAAGTTTTTTTTTTTTTAAAGTAAAAATCAGTTTTATTACTGGAAAATAATTCAATTAAAAAAAAGTAAAGTTTAATTTTGTGGAAAATATAGTTCTTAATTAAAAAAAAATTGTTTTTGTTGTGTTGTGTTACTACTGTTTATTTTTGAAGCAACAAAAAAGAATGATTCACCAGTGTTTACTTTTACTAATTAGACTTTTTTTTTTAAATTAACGTAATTAACTCTGTGGTTCGTTTATTTAAGAAAAAATCGGTTCTTCTCACTTAGTCGAGTGGGAAAGGGCGTGCAATCAAAACACGAACCTATGGGTAAAAATTTCAGCCCAGGTAAGAAATAAACATCTTTTGCAATTTCACAGTGAATTTTTGGCTATAATTAAATTAATTGTATTATTACGGTGGGGGGGGGGGACGTAATTTAAAAAAAACAACATAGCATCAATGACGGTGGTCGCTTAAAATTAAATTCCTTGTGAAAGCAAATACGTACTTATGGATACAAGACGGTCTTGTTTTGTTTAAAATTCACAGAATCAATCATAAACAAAGTCAAATTAGGAACAGATTTCTTAAATATTAAATAATAACCGTACGGTGTGCACTAAAAGATTGGTGATGGCAGCGGGGCGGGGGTCATACGTGGTTTGTGCGTAAAATTTGAATTCGATTTGAGAAATTTAAGCGTGAAAGCATGTTTCTTATTCTCGTATTTTTAAAAAGAAAGAACGAGGAATGTGACAAAAAAAATAAAGGTACAAAAACGTGTGCTGGTGCGTGAAAAAAAAAGTTTTGTTTGTTTCTTACTGTAAAAGCGAAAGAAAAAGGAAGAATGCGTTACGCACAAAAGTAGATTAATCCGTTTTTCTTTTTCTTTTTCCCAAGCAAAATTTTTTTTATCCATAAAAGTAGGGAACGAAGAGATTCTTTAATCTGAAAATAAATAAAGAAAAATAAAGAAATTACATACCTAACGCTTCCAATACCCGTACACTGAGTGGAGTTCTTGTGGCCAACTCATAGGCAGCTGTCAGACCTGAAATTCCTGCCCCAACTACGACAACATCAGTCTCTATTACGTTGTTGCTAGCCATTTAAGACGAAAGACACCTCTAAAATACCATGGTTAACTCTAGTGAATTGTACATTGTGGCTAAAGGGTTGGGAATTGGAGCACGCCAATAATAATCAGGCACTTTTGTGGTCGTGTTCCCTCAAAGAAAATTCAGACATTAGCAGACGGAAGCTCGCCTCAGCTGTAACCTCTGACGTCACATGTTGCTGTTGTCGTCGGCTTCTTTCTTTAATGATAATTAAAATAATTACCTTTTAGTTTGAAACGTAAGTTCTCGTATCATTTTTTTTGTTATTAATTATTTTATAAAACTTTTAAAAAAAATTACTGAATATTTTTTTGAAAGACACTCTACTCTAACAAACATTGGTTCAAATTCTAATGTGACCGTTTTTTGTTTTTTTTTGTTAAAAATTAAAAATATCTCCTTCACTTTAGCGGTATTAGTTAAACTTTAATTGCAAATTAAATTTTAAACCATATTCTTGGCTTTTTTCTGTGTTGTGTTTTAATGCTTACATGCAAATTTTAGATAATTTCAAAACAGCTGTGATGAATTTTTACAAGAATTATTTTGATTTTTAAAATTTTTTAATAAGTTAGTTTTCTCTTAAATTTCTGTATTAATTTCCGTCTTTTAGATGATATTGCTATTAAATTAAGTGAAAACTATATTTACTAATAAAAAATTTAAAAGATTAATACAAATTATTTTGCACCAAGATTTTATAAATAATTTTAAATTTTAAAGTCTTTTCCAGTCTTTTAAATTATGTATAAAAAATATTACGTAACGTGCAGATGTTTGAAAGTATGGTCGACCATACACGACATTATCAGAGAATAAGAGCAACGACTTAAAAATAGATTACGGAGAATATTTTCTAACATATTTAAGATTATTTACTTAAAAGTTATATAAAAAAATGCGCTCACCTGTCATTTTCTTAAATTATGTTTTAGCAGATAAAGTCTCTGTAGATCTGTCAACACTTTATCAGTGCTTGTTAAGTAATTGGCAAGTGATAAAAAGCACATAAATCACTGCTACTGTTTGTTTAAAAAATCCATTTCTGTTATTTTCAAAAAGTAAATATGTTTCAAATCAGATTCATTATACTTTAAATCAGCTAATATTCCTCAAATAAAGTTTCAGAAAAGTATATTTTATTTTTGGAAGATTTTTAAAACTTTTGCCAAAAAACAACCAAAAAAAGTTGAGATTTCAATCAATATAATTTCTATTTGAAATAGACCAGAGTATTTTGCTTACTGGAAATAGTAAATATAATTATTTAGCTTTCAATTAAAGCTAAAAAGAAAGCTTTATTCATTTTTAAAAATTCATTTTAAACCTAAGTATCGAAAATTAGTGGAGCTGTCTATTTTAAATCCTCTTACTGACCTTTCTTCTACTATTATTATTTGTGTGTGTAGGGGGGATGAATTTGTATAGCAAACTACTCCACCCCACCTAAAATTTAGAAAATTATTTTTTTTTTTTTATCCGTGAGCATAATCGATTGTGATATATGAAATTATTATTGCTTGGAGGGGTGCGTTTTTATTGAAACATCCAATTTTTTTTAATGGTACACACATTATAAAAAAAGATTACATGATTTTTTATGTATTTATTCCCTAGTGAGCTCTTCTGCTTATGATCAGCATTGTATCTGTGCACTATGTGGGGAAAAAGTGTTACCTATTCAAACGTGCAGCCGCAGATACCCATTATGTTTCTTTCATTTATGTATGTGTATTGTTTCTTAACAAAAGATAGGCACAAACAATGAACCTTCAGCATACACATTTTTCTTCAGTAGACACTTCCCCTCACCATATATATATATATATATATATATATATATACAGACACACACACACACACACACATAGGGTGATTGAAAAGTAACTCCCTGTTTTATGTATGATAGACTTTCCAGTCTTGTAAAAATTACTTAGATGGGAGAAGCCATGATACATAAAATAGGGGAGTTACGTTTCAATCAGAGTGTGCGTGTGTATATGAGAGTTAATACAAATAAAAGGTTTGTCACTTAGCTGATTGAGGTTACTTTCAGCATCCCGACTCCAGAGTTTCGTAGATGGACCCTCTGGGAATCACTCCTTCCACTCATCAGGGGGTACAGCAATTGATTGTTTATATTGTTTGATTTTTCTTTTTTTATTTTCTTTGGTGCAAGGTTTTTTTTTCATGGTGCAGGCATGCATATATATATACACACACACACATACACATAAGGAAAAACTGAGTTTTTTCAGTCTGATGTGCATAAACATGTGGATATTAAGGGATGTCTCTGTTATTAACTTATTTGATTTTGTAGATATGTTATATCTGTGTTAATAATCATTGAGGAAAAGATGTTTTTTTTGTTTTTTTCAACCTCTCCACCCTGACCAAAAGAAACAAAAAAAAAAAACACGTTATAAATATGGGATAAGTTAGTGATTCATATGACTGGAAAGTGTAAATGTGATATTTTGGTGTCAGCAACCATATTCATGTAAACAGGTTAGTGATTGTGACCTAGGTTAAAGAAAGGACAAGTAAAGACCAACCAACTCTATTCCCATTTTTTATGGCCATGTGCAATATTTACTATACATATACAGTAGTAAATAGTGTCTGAACTTAGTCTACTACAATATATGGTAATGGTAATATTAGCCTCTTGCCTACAAGTAAACATTTGGTGTTCATTGACTGAGCAGCCAGTAGTGATTTTGGTTGAAATTTATAAAATTTTTCTCTTAAAACAAATTTTTAGAAAAATCAGTTTCTCAAGTCCAAAAGCTTTTATTGCTCTTTCAAGCATTGATAAGGGTTTCCTTCCTAACCTTCTATTTTCTCTTCAAGTTACATGTGCTATCCATTTTAGTTGTTGCTGCCGAGGCTGTCTTAATGCATGGGCCCAATGGGCACTTGCCTGGGGGTTCCATGATGAACTGTGTATGATTCTTTTTTAGGAAATACTAAAAATAGAAGTTTCTACAAGCCACATGTAGTGAAAATATATGTCATAATAGAAAGATCCCTTTCATTTGAATTGGTTCTCAAATAAAAAATTTAAAAAATGGCATAATAACCCCTTTTGACCTAGAAAACACTGGAAAGGGTGAGGACTTTCTTCAAAGAGGCTGCCCACCTATATAAATGGAAGGGTTGGTTTGTCTCACCAGTTCAGTTTATGTGCAGAAAATTTTGCTATCATGGAAAAAAAATATCAAAGAACAGACCATGACTCTTGATGATCAGTCTTTGCGCAGTCCTAGCACAGACTCACCTGTAAAACTCATTTTTTTTTAATATTTGTGACCAAGACTACTGTTGACAATATTAGCTTTTATTTTTTTCTCTGGTTTGATTGAATTCTTAAATTTACTCTAGACTGAATCAATATTGTTTTGAATGTTTAATTGTAATATATTTATATTTTTTACATTGGTGACAATATTGTCTTTTATTTTTTCTCTGGTTTGATTTAAATATAAACCTATTGTAGTACTATTAACAGTAATTACATGATTATTGGATATATTTATACATTGTATATGAACCCAGGTATATGGCTACACATAGATTATTAGTGATTGAACCTGAAATTCAATAAAAACACCGTCCTGGGTATGACGATAAACTATGTCCAACAGCAAGGCCTCTGATCAGGAGGTTTTGAGGAGTGTGGAACCACCTCTTAATTGCTGGTGTTCCCAGGTCCACCCTGACTCGGAGTGGTAGCACCTGTTAGGGTCCGAGCTATGGGCAAATAGTTAACCCCGAAACTGATATAAAAAGCATTATAAAAGTGTAAAAATGGGTTTTAATACCAGAAATACTTTGTAAAAGAATTGTTACCAGAAATAAATTTTTGAAGAAAAAAAAAAAAAAAACTATTACCAGCAATACATGTTTTAAAATAATATTACCAGCTATATATTTTTGAGGAAAAAAAATATTACCAGAAATAGATTTTTGACAAAAGAAAATATTACCAGGAAAAAAAAAAGTTGTCGGCATTAAATAACCCAATGAGGTTGATATGCCGTAAAACAAAACAAACCAACCAATCAATAAAAACACTGAACAATTGTACAGTAAGCATGTAGTGCTTATTTAAGATTATGAATTTATGATGCAGTACTAATTACCAGGTATTGAGTTTTTGAATATAGGAATAGATAAGGTTTTTAATTGTGCAAGTTGAGAAAAGCGTTGAATATAGTCTTGTAGACCTATACATAGATGAGGCTAGATCAGTGCCAGACAGCCTAGCTATGCCACTAAGCTAGATCTAGGACTTGCCCAGCAGTTTTGTGAATCAACACACAGTAGAGAGTTTGTATTAAGAATAAATACTGTTTGTACAATTAAAAGGACATGTTCATTATGGAAGCAGAATGTTTAAATATTTAGATCTTGTTGCAAGCACACATATAATATAGCCTTACATCCTGGTGTGGGACTAAATATTAAATATTTAAAGATATATATTTCCAGGTGAATAATTATTTCATCAGAAACAATGTAAGGTTTTGAGTGGAGCACAGAAGGGAGCTGCAGAGGAGGAGCAGGAGGAGAAAATAGGAAAACTTTCAAAATTAACAACGTGGCTCAACACAGGTGCAATGGCAGTCACTCATTCACTCCTGCAATGTCAGCTACTAGTGCTGTTCCTTCATATACAGCATCCACATCTACATCCATTCCTGCTACCAATCATCCAGTTTCAGCAGACATACCATACCATAATTGCTTGTTGCTGCTGCTGGTGACATTTTACAAAAGGAAATACCCAAATCTGTAACAGTAAAGGAGTTTGCAATCCAAGAGACAGATCCGGGGATTGTGGAACATTAATTATACTAACACATTACTGGATTTGTAGTGGGCCCTCATCATGTCAGAATCATGATAGCAACCTTTCAAACTCACGCAGAGTGTATAAAACAGAAGGAGTAGAGAATATGAAGGTAAGGTATTTATCAAAGCATGTGAACCGTGGAGTGGTGAGTGTGTAAAACATAAATGGCTACTCTATTCACCATCCCAAGTTCGTTTGTACTGCTTTGTATATTGCCTATTATGCAAGAAAGAATTTCCCTTTGTAACATTGGGGTTCAATGACTGGAAGCACAGCAATGTTATTGTAGAACATGAAAATGGAGAACATCGAAAGTGCATGACAGCATATTTCATAAGGCATAAAGAAACTGGAAGTGTAGATTCTTTTTTACTTAAGCAACATTGCTCAGAGCAATAATTATTATTATTAGAATTAATTATTTATTAGTAAATTATTATTTTATTAATTATTTATTAGCATAAAGTATTGACCCGTGTGGTTTCTATAATTTGCTTTCTTGCCTCCAGAGGTTTGCAATTTTGTGGAGAAAATCAGATTATTGGGTCAGCAAAAAATGGCAACTATTTAAGTATACTGGAGCTGCTGAGTGAATTTGACCCTTTCTTGGAAGAACATCTCAAAATGTATGGAAATCCTGGTTAAGGGGATCTGTCATATTTATCTGCAAATATTTGTGAAGAATTTATTGAATTAATGCAAACGGTTCTTTGTACTATTCTTGAAGAAGTAAAAGAGTCAAAATATTATTCAATAAATGTAGATTCCACTCCAGACATCTCACACACGGATCAACTAACATTTACTGTCAGATACATTAAAAGCTGTGAGCCTGTGGAATGTTTCTTGATGCTCATCCTCATCTTTTCTCATGGAACAAAGGATCTAACAGACACTGTTGTCAATTTTTTTTAATGAGAACAAAATCCCACTATCAAATTGCTGTGGTCAGTCATACGATAATGCTTCAAATATGTCTGGATAATATACTGGATTGCATACATGGATTCATCAAATCAATGAGTTTGCCATCTATGTCCCCTGAGCTGGACATAGCCTGAATGTGGTGTTGTATACACTGTAAAATTCTTTAAAATTGTTCAGCATCTGTATTCATTTTTTGCTGGCTCTACTTATCATTAGAATGTATTGACATCATCTCCAGGAAAAGATTTTGTGGTCAAATGACATCCTATTCCTGAAGACCATCAACTTCAAAGTCAATAATAAAGCAATTCCCTGAAAAGAAATGCTGCAAATGATAGGACATTTTGATACTGCTCATGCTCTGTATAGGGGGTTTTGAGAAAATAAAACATGCACTGGAATCTCTGTCAGAATAAACAGCAAGTGAATACAAGGTGAGAAGCAGAAGGATTAAGCAATAAAAAAAAAACAAAAACACTGGAAACAATCTTTCTCACAGTTCTTTAAGCAAGGTTCTGCAATCAAAGGATGTGAACATCCTTGTTGCCACAAATCTTGAGTCTATAAAAACCTATCTTCAGAAAACTAGAGACAAATTTAGTGAATATGAATTGAAAGCCAAGGATGTGTGTCCAGATACAGATTACAGTGATGGGAAAAAAATGGAAATGAAAACAAAGTGTGCATCTTAATAGATATGATTGTTCAGCAGAAAAGGTACTTCTCAGTAAAACCGAAAAGTTCTAGGTGGAAACTTCCTTCCCTATTCTGGGTACTCTAATCTTTGAACTGACAAAACATGCAGAGGCTTATTCAGATTAGAAATCTCTTATTTCTTCAGTGAATTGAAGACCATTGCTTTTGATGCACAAAAGAAAAAGTGTGGACAACTGGCTAATATGTATCACAAAGACCTGAATTATGATGACCTTTTAAATGAATGTGAACATCTCAAGCACTACATGGCTCTTGATGAAAATTGTGAGACTCTCCCTGCACTGTACAGAAAATTAATTTGGGATAATTTTGAAATTGCAGAGTGTTCATGTGCATGATGGTGACCAACTGTGCCGGAGAACATTCTTTTTCAAGACTGAAAAAAAAATCTTTCATAACACAATGAAGCAGCGTCGTTTGAACTGGCTTTCACCCATGTACATGAAAAATGACATACTATTCCTGAAGACCATCGACTTCAAGCCAATAATAAAGCAATTCTCTGAAAAAAAAATGCTGCAAATGCTTGTTACATGTTCACAGTAATTTCATACTGTGTCATCTAATCTGTGTGGCTTACTGAGTATTATTGTTTTTCAAGCCTTGTGCAGTGTGAAAATGCTTATCTCATGTTGATTAGTTGTTGCTGTACATGTTTTAACAGCAGTTTTGTTGAAGTGCCAATAAAATAAATATATTTTTAATATTATCGGCCATTTACTTTTTATTCCTGTGAGTGGTTGTTGTAGCGGCCCCAGCAGCACACCGTTTTGCCCAGGGGCTCATAATTCTGTTAAAGACAGCCCTGGTGGTTGTTGTTGTTAGTCCCCCAAGTGATGTGGTTTCTGTTATTTGTTAGTTTTTTCTTTGTGATTCTTTAGTGCTAGTCCACAATGTTTGAAGGAGGATGATCTTTGCCAAGACCCTCAGGCTTTAATCACTCAAAGCCTATATAAAGGTATTCCAGGAAGCACAAGTTGTCTAGTGAAACTGATTTGTTAAACACTGCTCTAGAGTAAGTACTGAAATGTGCACAAGAATGAAACTGAAGGTTGCAGGTAACAGAGTATAAAGAAAAAAACCTGTATTAATGAATGAGATAAAACACATGCTTATTTTATTTGAAACCCAAATTTACAAAAAGATGAAAGATGCCAGTTGCTAATTCAGATGTGAAGCAATAGCAATTATTTTAAAGCAAAAAAAAAAAAAAAAAAAATTGTCTAGAAAAGTAATTCTAAAAACCATCCACACACAAAAAATAAGAGTGGCTGGTGTGTTCTGCTGATAGGCAAAAATCAAACCATTTACTCACTAATGGTGAAGGAAGGAGAAAATGAATTGTGGAGTGGGAAAATCAAAAGCTAACCCACTCAAGATAATATAATATATAAAAAAAAAAAAAAAAAAAAAAGGAGATAAAAAACAAATTGAGGAGATTGGGAATCTTGATGATAACCACAACAAAAGAGAATGCAGGAAGTGGCAATTACTCACATTAGATAGAATGAAAACAGTCTAGCTTAACTAGGGGAGGGGTCTGTCAGGAAGCCGCCCCCATTGTGTCGAAAGGAGACTAAAATAGGAAATCAATGTTGGTACCGTTCATGCTAACAAGGCTTGCGACTTTCACTAAAATCTGCTGCCAGCAAATGCTTTCTCTGTTCTTATCTTTATTCTGAGCTGATGCCCAAAGAATATAACCAGATCCAGATGAGAATAATGCTTGTATCATGAGATTCCCTCCATCCATGTTGTCCACATCACTTTGCCACGGCTAGCAGTGTTAAAAACAGCCATCCATCTCATCCCAGAACACAGGGAGATTGATGTTCAGGATCGATATGAGCCGTCAACTCACTGACAATCCCAGATCAGGAACACCTGAAGACAGTCGTAGAAGGCGAGTTTCTTCTAAATCAAAGTCACACCAATGACAATTGGGCATATCTGTCCAATACTGTCTGAAAGTTACGTCATTGAAAGACAGACTGTTCCAGATCAATTGCCAGATGACTGAAAATTTAGAGTTGCTGAGGTAATTCGCCGCTGATATGCCAACTTGATATTCATTTTTCGGAGCACTTAAGGCACATACTGGCCAGAAATCTGCAGTGACAAAACCCCGATGGATTGTCCTTGGTTCCCAGAGCCCATGTCGGATGTTATCTGTCCGTCTAGGACAATCACACAGATATCTATGGGGAATGTTAATTTAAGGGCCCTATATAGTGTGGGGTGTAGCAATACCAGAGCCCTTCCAGAACACAACTTGGATAGTTTTTTTCAGCTCGGGTGACTCAACCTGAGCTGAGGGAAAGAGTCCTTTGCAACAGATGGAAAAATCCCAACTTTTAGTCTGCTGCCAGATTTTCAAATCTGGGTATTGACCCAGAAGCTTTCAGGAGATTCCTAGGGTTCTCTGTTGATGGTGGTTAGTTCAAATAACAGCCTCAAGAGGGTCCTCTTCTGTGAGGAAAGGTTCCTCACGAAGGTCTGATGGCCCACCTTGCAAATTTCTACCCTTTGGGGAAGCCCTTCTTTTTCTGTGATTCGTTGAGGGAGGGAGAAGACGAGAGGCTCGTTGTCTTGCCTTCTTGAGAGTTGTTTTTTGGGTTGGTGACACAGAGGCAGACTGGGGTCTTGGCATAGTTCCATGGTCCATTCCACTCTGCTTTGTCTGGACTTTTCTTTTTAGATTATCTTCTTCACCCTCCAACTTTTTAAAGGTGAGCACCAATGTGGAGGCATTTTCTCTACCTCCATGTAGAGGTCCATCTGCAGCAACTCCTGTTGTTTTTGCTACTTGGTCTGTAGGACATTCTGCTGGGAAGGAGGGGTTGCAGCCTTCTGTCCCCTCCTCACTACCTCCTTCCACTCACCTGGCTGGACTTCTCTGGCCTCACTGCTTCCTTTGATGATTTTGGTTGTGGCAATGCCACCGGTTTCTTGCCAAGGCATACTTTTGACAGGTGCCCCTTTGGTTGTCAGTACTCAATGATAATGAAAGTGGTATGACTGCGACGAGTCAATGTGTTGGGGGGGGGGGATGTGGAAAAACTTCTGTGGGTCATTATCACTTGGAAGAAAAAAAAACCCTGGTGGCAATAGAGGCTTTGCTGTTCACAGAAGACATCCCCAACTTGCCCATGCCAGGAGAAAAAGGCCCCTAGCCAGTCCTCAGTGATATTCATGGGAACCCCATATAAAGTCACCCTTGTCTTGCAGGTGCACATGTACTCCATCTGGAAATGGACAGCTCTAGTCGCCAATATGCTGCCAACTAGGATTCTTTCTCAGTCACCAGTAGGATGTCCCACGTGCTTTTCTTCTTACCAAAATATTTGGCACAAGTTGGAGGCATGAATGCCTCCTCCAGTTTCCCTGCTGAAACCCATTAATTTATGAGTTTTTATGTCCATAATCAGCAAAGTGATAGACCTCACAATGGTGTCCAATGCCTATTGGTATATTTGTTATAATGCTCCTGCATTGCAGCATGTTTTGGCCTGATCGAGGCCCATGCAGAATGCTGTTGGGAAGACTGCCATATTGGTTGGGGCTACCCCACAGAAAAAATAAAGTTTGACAAAAATAAAAAATATTCCGTTTTCCCTAATTTTGTTTCAAAACATTTTCAGGGAAAAGTGCTAACTAGACATTCCTGATAATACATTTTAAGGTGTTAAATTATCTGTTTGATATGACAATTATATATTAAACTATTTAAAAAAAGAAAAAAAAAAAGTTATTTTAATAAAAATGGAGAAAAAAAAAAAAAAAAAAGTCAAAGAGCAAAAGGACAAATATTGTCAATACATCATATACCTTTTATAAACAATTCTTATCAACACCTGCCTACTTTGTTTTATTATCTATTTTGCTAATAGAGTATTTGCAATCTTGCTGCTCCAAATAAGTTTTTGGGGTTTTGTGTATTTTGTTTTTATTAAGCGGAGTAAACATTTCTGAAAACGTGTACTTGTGTATAATGACCTGCTTTCTTTACTTTTATTTTTGTTCAAAATGAATAAAATTAATAAACTTCTGTTCAAGGAAAATTCAGATGACAATGGTAAATAATATAAAATATTTACTTCTATTTTTTGAATGTTTGACAATTGTTGTTTCCTTCAGGTCTAACCTTCGCAGCTACGACCCGCCATCCTACTTACATAGTAGGAAACCACCCATATTCTTTTGGCAAGAAGCAAGTTCCACTCAAACAGCCTCCCATGAACCATTACCCTGTAGAAAAGACCCCTAAGATGTTTCCCTGATGACTACAATCTTAACATGCCCAAGTCTAGAGTTAAGTCATCTTTCCCTTACTATCCTAGGCCTTGTACAGGGTAAGCCTTAATGTAAAAAAAAAAAAAAACATAATATTACCATTCTCACATGCTATGTCGTTTATTAAATCAGCATTGTTTTCAGCATTATGCATCTGAAAGATTTAAGGAACACTGAACAAAACATCTCAGTTCATCAAAATTCTTGAGCCACTTCTAATCCTTTACTAAATGTTGTTAATATTCATGAGTTACTTTTGTTTGAGTATTAAACAATTTTTTCACCTGTAAATTGATTACTCATTACTACTGTAGGTATACTCTTCTGAAGGTCATCTTGTACTAAACGGTCTAAGTTTCATATTGCTAAAAAAGCTCTCATAATTCACAGTAGTATATACTTATTAATATATAGTAAACAAGATCACCAGTAAGACAAACAAATATTAATCTAGATTGACATTGGGCCACAGGAAGGAGGCATCCAATAAAAATCAAACAGTTTAATTAACTAACACTTGAGCCTTGTTAAAAAGAAAAAATAAGGAAACTGAGACAAGATACACCTTTGTAGTTTTAGCCTCTGCCTTTTTTAGTTTTCTAAATGATAATGTCATTAAAATACATAACTTTCTCAGACATAAAAGTAACAGGGATTGAACATACAAATAGAATTCTTAAAACTTATTTATTTCAAATGTACAATATGTATATAAAATAGTGAAGATTAAAATAAATTTTACACCAACATTTCCATCTTAGCTTTCACACCTTCAGCGTGAGTTTGTAATTCATGTAAACCATCTTCCAATTGTTTTTTCTGGAAAAAAAAAAAAAAAAAAAAAAAAAATTTTTTAAAAACAAACATTTTCCAACTTTCTCCATTTTGTTATAAGTTATTTTATTTTGACACAAAAATAGAATGTATTTGGTAAAAGTTGATTTTTCTTAAAAATTAAAACTGAGACTTAACAAGCAAAGACAACTAACAATCAATAAAAATGGCAGCCCTTAAAATTGAGAACTATAGTCAAATTCAGAATAGAAAAGAATTTAAGTTATTTTACTTAGAACTTAAACTACAAGTCTGTGAATTTAGATTACAAAAAAAAAAAAAAGAAAAAAAAAAGCCACAGGTGCAAAGTCAAATAAAATTTGTGCCATGCAAAACCAATCATAAGTGTTTAGAAAAAGAAAACTTACTGCTTTTGTTTTGCAAATCAAGGCTATAAATTTGTAAAACTCATCCAGTGTTAGGTCCTCAGTGGATTTTCTCATTTTTAAAAACTTACAGTCTTTTGAGTGTTGTTTGTGCTCTTTCCTAAGGGGGGAAAAAAGGAAAAACTTTATACAATTTACAAATCAATTTTAACACATCTAGAAAAACTGGGGAATATGCAAAAATATGTTGGTGTGGGGGGGGGGGTAATTAACATCAAGCAGAGCCATAATTATGTTTTGTATCCCCTAGAAAATTTTTTTTTTCGGAAGACAGTTGCTGCCTGCTCACCATTCCTACTAAAACATCCTTGGAATCTACTACAGGTAGATAAAGAAAAACTACTATGGTAATACTTTAAAGTTACTTGCATAGAAGTGTTAACATATTCTGACTGGCACACTCACTACCAAAGTTCTCATTAAACTACAACATTTATGGGAAACCGTTAACTTGACACAAGATTTGGTTAGACTTTCTTTTTCTTTTATTAGATCAATTAACAAAAAAAAAAAAAACTGCAAAGAGAATCCAAGAAAATCTATAACTGGATGCACAAACATCCTTTATCAAACAAAATGCCTTTCATAATTTGTACAAATTAAAACTAGTCATTAGTTCAGATGGGTAACAAGCAAATTCAATATTGTACAGAAAAACAGGGTAACAGATTTTAAAAAATACAATAAATATGGGATAGCCAGAAAAATCACAAAAGCTTGCTTTAATTTTTTTTAAATCATTATCAGCATTAAATGGTCTACTTGCCTGGAGCATCATTCAGAGAAAATCTCAACTTTTGACAAGCTTGATTAAGTTCTACATTTGATTTGAATGCTTTTCTACAAAACTTGTACAAGGTTCAAGAGCCACTCGAGGTAGAGGATTAGAGTGAGAGGCACTACCCCAATCAAAGGAGATAATACTACCAAGACGTAAGCAGCCACCAGAAGTGAAAGAGAAAGAAAAAGCTTTAGAAGGAACTGGAAACCCAGTCATAAAAAGGAAACAGGGGATAAATCTGCCAATGACCAGGGAGGAATGTGAACCAGACAATAGGCAAACCTATGTCCTCCTATTAAGAGAACAAAAAAATAAATAAAAAGTTAAAATTTCATAGTTTTTTCTTCATTTAAAATATAAAACAGGAAGGAAGATGTTCCTTATGTTCTTCCATCTTTCAAGGTTAAGAGTCAATAGAGAAAAATACAAATTTTGAGGAAGGGGAGGGGGAATTTACCAACCAAATAAAATTCCTTGAGGATAATATTGATTTTGACCTCCAGGAGACAGAATGTAGATGCTGGTGGGTAGTTGATAAAATTTTCCAAGCTTTTAGTTATCATGTGACATAATCATACTCATCAACCATCTACGTTTGATTTTTAGACATAAATGATATCAGTGCACTGAAATTTTCTTTCAAGTAGGGCCATTAAGAGATTATCGACATCAAGAGAATTGCAGCCACTCCCTTGCATGTAACATCGAAGGTGCCTCAATGTTGGCAATAGTGACTGAAAATACAGGTGTTGCGTTTGAAGAAAAATCATTTAATGAGTCAAAAGTACAAAATTAATAAACAGGGCTGTGTTAATAAAGCCTTAATGAAAGTGGCGGAGTGGTGAGATTTTTTAAATTTAATAAAACAATTTACTTGCAGCATGTATGCTTCTAGTCAGATTTCTACTTACAACATAACACTATTGCACATATCAGCAGAGTCAGGAAAATTTAGTCTTTTTTTTGTATTGTTAAAGAAAATGAAGAAATCTAGTGAAATGAAACTTATAACTTAAAAAAAAAAAAAAAAAAAAAAAAAAAAATGAAGCTTGAAAATATACCCCCCCCCCAGACATACATATACCCAATGTTTGTCTGTACGAGTGGGGAGGGGAAATAGGGAAGGAAGCTTGTAAGTATTTTCTCCATTAGCCACACCCAAAGTAGGCATTTTTACATGGAAAAATGTCTTATGTTTTCAAAAAAAATTGTTAGGAGAGGAGGGTCAATGCGTTACAACTCAGTTTCATAATATTTAGAACATTTTGCAATAAAGAAAGAAAACATTGATAATACTGCTCTAGATTTTGCTTAAAAAAAAAAAATAATTAAATTTTGTCATCAATCATGTTAAGCCATAATAAATATCATAAACATCTCTTTTGAAGGATGTAAAGTTTTGTGACTCCAATAATAAATTGGGGGTATCACACACACACACACTTTAAGATTCACTACACAACAGTTATCATATTTCAGCACTCAAAATGTGCTTCCTCAGGCAATAGAAAATAACTGGTTAGTAAAAATTTTTTTAATTTTAAAAGCAGATAACAAAACAAAATTAAAATGAGGCTTGTGGGTTTATCCGGATTAACCAATTAGTTATCAGACCTACACTAAAAAAAAGGGGGAGGGGGATTTTGATCGTGGTAAAATGTGGTTTGAAATATAATCTTGGACAAGGTCATGAGTGGCAGACAAGAAATTAATATAAACTATAAGTGGTGGCAACCATATATCATAATTATGAAACAAATGTAACTTGATCAATTTTACAAGAATCTAAGGGGAGGGTCAGGTAGATAACCAAACTTATAGCTAATTGTAAGTGCAACTTCAATGTTATATATATATATATATATATATATATATATATATTATACACACAAAGATACAGATTTAGTTGAATAACTTAGACATATGTCGATTTATTTTGTCTGTGATTTTTTCAAGTTCATGGATTATTTTCTTGGTGACCATATAAGATTGATTAAGAAAAATAAAATGTCCTTTCAAGTAGTTTTTATTTACCCCAAGTACTTTCAATCTCACCAGAAACCATATTCAGGGGTTTAGATTGTGAATGCGTATATGTATTTCTGTAAATTCAAAACATTTCAAGTGTTAATTTTACTGTGTTGTGCAGTGTTCTAGATTTCAAAATTCACTCCCCTCTCCACAGTATAAAGGGTGTGTGTGTGTGTGTATATATATATATATATATATATATTACATAAACACACTTGAAACGTTTTGAATTTACAGAAATGCACATTCACAGACAATTTAACACCTTAAAGATGGGGCCAGGTGAGATTGAAAGTACTTTGAAAATAAAAACTATTTGAAAAGAAATTTTGGTAATTTCCTTAATTTTCTAAGGCTGCCAAGAAATTAATTCGTTAATTTGAAAGGTGTCAGCCAAAATAAGCTGACATGATATATCTAAATTCAAACTGGCTTGAATGAAAATATGTTGTCTGAATACATACACATTGTGAATGTTGAATATGGTATATTTAATTAAATATCTTATACATCTGTCCAATAATTGTTACAAGTACTACAACAGGTCTACATATGTGCAACAACTATTTTTTAAAAACGTACTACTTCACTTTGTTTATTTTTATTTAAACATTTTTCTCACTGATATTCTATTTGGTGAATTGGCTTTAAAATATAAGATGCCCATTCATTTATGTAGCAGAATTTCATATAACTTTCATGACTGTTTAATGTCATTAAGTGGTACACAGGTAGAACTTATCTATTATTGAAAAGACTTACACTGGGTCATCATTAGGTTCCCATCCATCCAATTCTTTCTGGCACACAAAACATTGAACATAGTCAGGTTCTTTATCATTACCACAGTGATAAAAACCAGCATCTGCCATCTGCAAAAGAGAGAGAGAAAAAAAATTGAAATTAGGAAAATATGACATGTCTTAAACAACCAATAATATAAGAAAATCATTTATTCATTTAAAAACCTAATATATGTGTGTGTGTGTGATGGCAGTAACATTTCAGAACCACTCTACCCAGTGACACTTGCAAAGTCTGGCCATATCTGGCTGATTTTATGTTTGCTTTACAACAACTTCTGAGGTTAAAAATGTTTAATTAAAAATGATATTGCATGACTTTTCAAAACTTAGGGCTCAGAATAAGGAATTACATTTTTTAAAGGCAGTCTAAGGGGGGTAATTCAGTATTTGACATGCAGTTTGAAGTGTTACGGGTAACTAAATACGTAAAAATGAAAATAATGCTTTTACTTTACAATGGTATCACTAGGGACTTAAAAACGCCTTTTGAATAATTTAAATAAATGCCTTTGAAGTTTAGTTTTATTCCAAAGATAATAGCATAAAGCTAATACGTATTAAAAGAAATTAATTCCCGTGAAGTTTCTAGGCATTTAAAAAATTGACACGTTCATACGTCACTCACCGAACTGTCATTTATTAACAAAAAATGTAAGTAAACATTTAAAAATACTTAAAAATCCAATATTTGTTTTCGAGATATGGTTCCAGGTCAATTAGTAAATTTAATGATTAATTAACTGGATATAGAAAAAGTAATACTTAAAAGAATGAAAATAATGTTTAAACACAAGTCAAAAACAGGTCTGCGCGAAAAATTGAAAATAAAAATTAAAGAAATACGGAACACCAGCAGTGCAATAATCAAGAAATTGGTATTTATGTTTAAAAATAAATGATCTTCAACCTTATATAAACAATACATTAAGAATATTTTTATTCTATGCTTAATTAAACTTACCTCCAGGGGAAAAAAAAAAATCGTCAAAATCCTTATATTATTTTAAGAGGAAGGATCAAAGTATTCTTGAATATTTAATTATGTTTTTAATTTTATTCGTTCTTAGAACATTCGAAATTTTGATTAAAAAACTTTTTTCTTGCGTCAGCATAGCAAATTTTGGCCTCTTTTTTTTGCTGTCACGGACACAATTTGGAAATTCTTGCAAAAATCAAATAATTGTCGGATTTTAATGAAATTTTCAGAAATTTTTCAGAATCGAAATTATTTCAAGTTTTTTTTTTTTTTAAAAAAGGAAAATAATTGTATTTTTTTCTTACGTGTTCCAGCCCCTTAATTTGATGAAAACTTGAAAAATTCAGCGAGATAATTTGTTTTGTACTCAGACTCTAGTGACTAAAAAAAAAAAAGCAGAATTTTTTTGAATTTAAAATCACCGAATTTTTTTGCAAAATCCAACCCAGTCTTAGCAAAAATCTGTTCTGAATCGAAAAATAAAAAACGCAATAAAACTAAGACATTATTGAATTAAACAAGCTTTTTTAAAATTGTTTTTATGAATAAAAGACAATATTTTCTGAAGAAAATATTTTTTTCCGCGAAAAATGAATTTTTACAAGATTTTTTTTTTTTACAATTTTAAAATTAAATAATTTTTAAAGTTTTTAATTTAAAATAATTATTTAAACAATACTTCTTAAGAATTATCACATTGAAAATTAATTTTTTAAACGATTTAAAAATTTTAAATCTCAGAATTAATTTTCAATGTGATATTGTTAAGTAAAAAAAATAATTATATTTACTAATCATATATTGTAAAGCTTATTACAATCTGACGATCCCGAATATTTTAAAAAGAATTTAGATTTGTTTTTTTGTATGTAATTACGGACAGAATTTCTGAAGTATGAATGGTCAAACCGAAATCTATCATTAAAGGTCATGTGTTTTAAGGGTTGTCCCCACTTTGAATTATTTTTTGCAAGTTTCGGACGTATTTTCCGTATGTTCACAGTTGATTGCATAATTATTTTTACTGAAAGCATCTTCAGTGATTTTTTTTCTTCATATAGCTTAATAAAAAACAAACAAAAATAACAATTAAATTTAAAAAGTACACACAGGATATAGAAAAGGGTGGGTGTGACCCCCTCCCGAGTATTTCCAATAAACTACTACTACTCAGTCAGTATACAATTCATTCATTAACGAATAAGTACTGAAAATTCCGTTTGAATCAGTTCCCTAAAACATTGGAGGGACCTGTGAACTTACTTGTAACTTGTACCATGTTGATTGTTGATACTGCTGAAAATTTAAATGATATTGCACAGAAATGAGTTTTGTTGAGTCACAGGATTATTCTTTACTTTTTTTTTCGCATTTTTCTCGCTTAAAGTTCATTCATAATTTATTAATTTCAACTTTTTAAGGTATTTTTCGCAGGAGTATCTGCGTAACGTCATCACATTTTCAGATGGAGCAAAACGATTTTTTTACATACCAAACACGGTTTTTTTTAGCAGACTGTATTCAAGGATCTACTGTGCTTTTTAACCAGTGTAAATTGCGCAGTAAAAACTAAAATCAACCAATTATTGGGTTGGTGCATAATTATCAGGCGTTTTTATAGGAGAGTTGTTAATAAAAAAAAAAAAAAAATTGCTGTTTTGTTTACTTTTTTGATAAAAATATTTTATTTTCAGATTATAAAAAATGCGTGTCGACAATCATACGCTCCGAAATAATCATTTAAAAATATTATTGTTGAATTCAGTTTTTCATAATAAATAGCGTTTTAAAAAACGTTCGATATGCACCAACCAACCCAATACTTATAAAATTACCCGCTACAGAAAGTTATTTCAATTTACATTCGGCATCTACTGCTCTGCTAGTAATATACACAGTACAGAAGAAATACACATTTTCCCCCACAAAAACTTTAATTAAACCATTTTTTTGAAAGTGTTAATATTGGTTATGAAAATTAAATGGTCGCATTGTAGTTGCGAGCGACATTTTTTGTCTCTCGGTAACCGAACCATTGAGAGACTAACTCCGCCACGAAGATGGATAGTGATTTTTGCTTTTGTTGTAGTTAAAAGAATTCGAAGCTGTCAATTTAGGAAGATTAAGAAAAACTCAAATCTTTATTTTTTTTTTCTGAAAAAATTTAACCCGATGAATATAAGATCAAAAACAGTTGTACAGTGTAACCCGGATATAAGAGAGTTGTCGGGACCGGATAAGTCTCTTATATCCGAGTTTCTCTTATATCCGGGTTTGGTTTAATTTATATACATTAACACAGGCTCTAATTTGGGACCAGAGAAAATCTCTTATATCCGGGTTACACTGTATTTCAATTTACATTTGTAAACTAAAAGTTGACAAAAATAAAAACAAAACCTAAACAAAAGAAAATATATACATTTTTTCAAATTAATATAAATCCGTATCGTTTACTTAAAATAAACATGATTTTTTTTCTTTTCTAAAAGATCGTACATTTGCTTGGCGCCGAAAAAGATATTTAAAAAATGTTTTTAAATTACCCGTTTTGGTGTACACACGCAATCTTCTTGGAATGGCCATGAAGTAAACGTTTCCAGACGCTTGCTTTTCAAATGCATAAAATATTCTTTTTGTGACTTTTCGGAGATTCCTTCTTCTGGCCCCATGTTTGTTTATTGAAGGAAGATGAGAAATCAGTAACCGAACCGTTTGAAAATTTAAATCTACCACTAATGGTCACGTGGCTATCAGGGGCGGATAACTCTTGAACAATTATTTATAGATGTGGAATTGGTCTTAAACACCATTGATATGGTTTAGGTTTAAGTGCCTCCTAATGATTTTTGTGTACCCCCGACTACCCCAAAAACATGATTAGAACTACATATGAAAAAATCTTTTAAATTATTAAAAATCGCAAAGATGTTCATGCTAAGTGAAAGTGTGCAGTAAGCCCCGATAAAAATAAAATAAAATATATTATTATAAAACAAAAAATAAGGCATTTGCGCTTTCCTTTCAAAAACCCTTCTCTTTCTTTCTCTCTATTTACCAGCCCGTCTGGTTCGGTCCTGATATCCAGTTGGAAATCAATTGGTCGGAGGTGCAAGGGAAGGCCGAGATCGCAATTAATTTGTGGTCTCGGAGGAATCTTTCCTTGAAGGGGAGGGCGGAGGTAAGTGTTTCACATATCTTGCTAGGAAATTTGTCCAGGCTTTCCCAAGCATCAAAGGGTTGAGGTTAAAAATAGGGCTGAAAATAATTGCGAAAAAAAAAACGCGAGTAAAACAGCAAGATTAGAGCGGACAAACTCTCTCTTTTAGGCGCGTACGAATACAGAAAAAACTCCTGCTCGGTGAGTAACAACAAAAGAAGAAAGTGTTTATTTACAATATACACAAAAAAAGGTAAAGGGAAAAAAAAGATGATTAGGAGAGAAAGAAAGGAAAAAGAGAAAATGTTCTTGACTTAAAAAGGCTTGCTCAAAATATTTCTCTGAGCGCCTAGTTCTTTAAGCGATTTTAGATCCTATTGTTAAGGTTCAGATAGATACACTCACAGTTCTTGTAGAGTTGAAAACCCGTTCGCAGATAAAGGAATCCTGCAGTTGAGTGAGATGCTAGGTCGACAAAAGAAGTCCAGTGGGCTCGTCTGAAGGAGTGGTGAAGGGATGCAGCCTTGGATTGGTCTTGAATAGTTGACCGACGTTCGTCCTTGACAGCCCTTTAGTAGTTCTTCTTTGGTGAAAGATGCGCTGGAGCTCCCTAATGTCGACCTCACAGACGGTGGGCAGAATTCTCACTGGCAAAATAGGCAAGATTCTCCAAATTTATGGAGTTTTGGTAGGCTCCGATGGATCGAGGATTTTCCCCTCCAAAATCGTTGTACAAATTTCCTGGCCCCACTATTGGTCAGAAAACACATTCTTATCTCCGATAAGAATCAGGGCCCTGGGAGCCGGTTTTGAAGGTACTGAAAACAGGTTGGTGTGAAGAAGCTGTGAGGTTTCTCCCAGACTTTGTGGCACCATGGAAAGAATGATGGTGGTGGAATTCCCTTTTGTGTTTTCCAGGTCTCTCGTTAGCCAGAAAATATATTCTTATCTCTGATAAGAATTAGGCCTTGGGAGCCGGTTTTGAAATTAAAAAGAGGTTGGAGTGAGGATAGAAAAATAGCGAGAATGTGAACTTGTGAATTGTTGTTCTCAGATTAAATTCCAACACTTTCTCCTCAAACAAAGATGCAATAAACTTCAGTTTGTTGCAGAAACGAAATCCCATTTTTCCACTCACAAGATACCTAGCATGGAGTAAGATATGGATGAATTAAAGCCAAATAAAAACCAATCCCATCTGGGAAAAATATAAAATAACAATGTAATTTTAATACTAA
>OZ038506.1:35700414-35722914 GCA_964036315.1 Acanthosepion esculentum
CATCCTAAAAGTACTTAGTTTATAAAAGAAGTTGAGAAATTTGGTATAATGAATAGTAATGTTTAGTTGTTTATTTTTTTTAGTTTAAGAAATTAGTCACAAATGATTGTTTATGTATCAGCTCTTGACTTTAAATTAAGACCTAAATAAAATTTTTTCACTGTGTTAATATCTCTGTTAGTAAATGTGCCAATGTCAAAATAGGTTTTGCACTCAAACAGTTGTGCCAAAACATAGTTGCCATTCTTTGTGTTACTTACATTTTTATATTAAATTGCACAGCACTATAAAGTCTGAACAAGTTTTGAAATGATAATTCAACACAAAATTAAAGACAAAAATTTCTTTTAATTCTTACATTAAAACTTCTTCAAAACAATAACTGAATTCCAAAAAGAACAAACATTGGTAAGATTCTATTTAATAAAATATATTCTGATGTTAAATTTTATTGGATATCATGAAAATTGAAATTATGATGTCCAATATTTGGCCATAATTTTGTATGCATAAATCAATTAAAAAATTCCCTTAGAAAACAATTTGTTAATTTTTTTGCTTTCTGTGAAAAACAGATAGGTTTTGAGCAATAAAAATATCTTTTCTTTTATTTGTAAAAAGTAAGAAAATATACAAAAATAATTTGTGTTCACAACAAAAAAATAAAACCAAGTATTTTTATCAAACACTTTAAAATATTCTGTTATTAAATTGAAGTTAAAATATAATTTTATTTATATATCTTAATGTTATTTTGGCAAAATTTAACAAACATACCTTCAAAACAACGTTTTTCTCTCTTAACCCACTACTACGGTTCCTTGGCAATTTTTAAAAAGCTATATTCAGAATTTTAATAAAACTCAAATATATGAAATTAGGTTTTATATTTTTTTTCCCTTCTTTTTCAGCAAAAGAATTAAGCACTATTTATTTTATTAGATTGTTTATTTACAAGAATAATTTTATGCTTACAAAATTATAAAAATACGTGAACAGACTATAGTGCAATATTTATTATTTACCATATTATAATGAAATAACTATGAAAAAAAATTAATTCATAAGTTTATAAAAATATTTGTGAACAAGGGGACAAAAAATTTAAATAAATACATAATGACAAGTAAATGTAAATAACAATTTTGAAAAAATGCATTTTCAGTTTTTTCTTTCATTTGCTCTCACCACATAATTTCATTAAAATAGGTTGAGAGTCCCTACTTGCAAATGTTTAAATCAAGTTTCATGTGTTTTGGTTTTACTGAAATTCTAAAAATACCTTTTCAAAACAATAACAATTGCCAAGGAAAATAGCTGTATTGAAAAAGTCCTTTTGGTTAATTTGCAGTATAAACACCAAAAGCCCCCAGTATTGAGAATGTACCATTCTGGTGTGAAATTGCCTGGTTATTTTGAAAATGACATTAAAAAATTGTGCTCGATTACTGTTTAGAAGTCAGTTCAACAATTTAAGTTCCACATATTTCTTGTCACGTTCACAGAATGTCTGCCATTACTGGCTTTGTTTACTGACGTTTGCCTCGAGGAGTCATGCAGCACAGAAGTTTCATTTGTCTTGATTACTGTGCAAAATAATGCGCAAAAATCATAAAATCTGACAATTAAAATAAAATAAAAATTACGTGCCTGAAAAGTAAAAAATGGATATTTTCCTTCTTTTCAATGATGTTTTCTTTTTTTTTTATGTATCATGAAAATTTCTTGAACTTAAAGCTTCATAAATTACATTTTACCATTTTAGGGTGAGATTCTGTTTCATTAGCTATAAGCAGATTTATTAAGGACAATAAAGAAAAAAAATACTATTCATTTAAAACTTAATTTTTACAAAATAAGTGCATTTTAAAATAACATCCACTAAAATCGTGCAGTAATCAAGACCAGTAAGATATAAAATGCTGTAAAAAGACCGTTAACTAAGTAAGCTTCCACACATTATTATTATTAAAGGAAAATGTACGTAAACAATGCCAGTAATGGTGGCTGGATAATGCGAAAGAGATCAAACTTACATTGTCCATAACTTCTAAACGGTAATTGATTGCAATGTTTTAATGTCATTTTCATAATAACCAAGCAATTTCACACCAGAACAGTACATTCTCAATCCCGAGGGCTTTTGGTGCATATACTGAAAATTAACCGTCCTTTTTTTGCTTGTTTAACTTTGCCATTATTTTAGTGGATACATGTGTTTGAGCTGACACCCCTATCTTTTACTTTCTTGGACAGTAAGATTAATATCATCTGGCCTAGATGAGACATTCTGCTAAAGAAAAATGTGTCTCCCCAACAGGCATTGAAGCTGTATTCACTTTTCTCCATCAGAGAAACCACTCTTATAGCCAGAGCATGCTGTTACCAGTTAGGTCACAGAAGACAATCATGATAAGGCAAGGCTCAGTTACCTACTTTAGGAATGTGCACCTCTCATTAGGACTTCTTTGAATCTATAATCAAATTGTAAACATAGTCATTTAATACACAATAAATGAAAGACAAAAGAAAAGTTTTCTTTACCAATGCGTTTTGTGCCTTGAGAAATTTTATTGAAGTAAATGTGGAGATTTTATATTGTAACTTGTATTTATACACACAAATAACATGGACGAAGAATATTGTTATATTTTCAGATTTTCATTTTGAAAATATTCTAAAATATTCTTAAAGCTTGCTGTGTAAGGAAAGGTAAATTATGGAGGACATTAATTGATGAAATTAATCACCTAATAAATGAAAGTGAGTAAATGTTGTTTAATTTTTATTTATTTATTTCTAATGTAATTATTATTTATTTCTATGTATTTTATTTTATTTTGTTTAATTATTTGTGTATTTATTTTAAATATTTAAAGGTCTTCAGTTAGCCAATTTCTTTGAATTTTTAAAATTTTTTATGTTCATGTATGTTGACTTAAAAAAGAAGTGTGTGTGTATATATATATATAATTTTAAAATAAAATTAAAAACAATGTTCACTTTCATTTGAGCTAAAATTGTCCATCTGTAAAATGCATTCCAAATGATCAAATATTTGACCACCTTGAAGAATAACAACTACAAAAATGTACCCTCAGTCACCCTTGATTGATTTTAGGGTCTTATTTAAATTTTTAACAGCATATTAGAATTAATAATTCACATATTTTAATAATTTAGTAAATGTTACATAAATTTATGAATAGTGGATTATTTTCATATTTATTCCTTTATAAATTGGTAAATGATAAATATTCAATTGCATTAGTTTTAATTTATTAATTTTTAGAATATTGAACAAAGTAACTAATAATAACAAAACAAAAGTCATTGAAACAAAGCAAGATCAGTCGACCATTGATGACAATTCCAGAACAAGGTAACTATAAACAATTTTTTCTATCCTCTGCCAGCTGCTATGATGGAGAAAGCATTAACTTGAACCATCGCCAGTGAGACACACTGCAAGAGCCACTCCGTTTCGCGAGGCTCGTTCCTTAATCGAGACGCAATTGCACCAATCCTCCGAAGGAACGCCATCGAATCTAAATATTCTTCTCTTGCTGATAGATTTTTTTTCACTCCTGTGGCAGTGGAGACTTCAGGGGTTATTGGCCCTCGTTCGACAACTACAAAGGTAACTCTTTATCCAATTCTTCCATGGATACTTTTATCTTCTTTGTATTTTTTAATCTTTTATTTCAACACTAGAACAGTATCTGAGGTAAAACTGTGGGAATTATTTACATATGGATTGGCACGTTTACCTTGGATCAGTTTGTAATAGCTGTTCCTTTCATCATTTTTTTAATACTACATTGTCTCCCAATACAAGGCTCGAGAGCCACTTAAACTTACAGTAAAATGGTAAAGATGAATGATGCATGTGATATGAATGGAAAAGGAGATGGCGGGAAATGAACATTATGAGGATAAGGGGGTGGGGAGTTGACAATTGACCCTTGACTTGAAGAAGTCAAAAGTTGAAATGTTGAAGGAAGCAATGTGGGAGTCAGCTCCACAATGTTCTTGGGAGAAAGCTGTCTGAGTGGAACATGGAGGAAAGGAAGGTGATTCAAGTCCATGGAAGTGGGATGGCATGTCCTAGCTGTAATGGTCTGAACTGGTTGAATTATACAATTGAGTTCTACCGAACATCTACCATAGAAATAGCAACAGAGCAGCAGCAGTTTTAAAATGTTGCATTTGTGCAAGATGTTGCAGTGTAGAAAATAACTCATCACTCACAAGACCATGCAAATGATTTTAAACTCTATCAAGGCTGGAAAGTGAGGATTGAGTAGCTATAGATAGAGTTCTTTATTGGTAATTTATTAAGATTTGGTTTAATACAAAGTTAATCTGCTGAGTACCTAGCGAGGATGAAGCTCATTATTAATGTTACAGTCTGCAAAAGTTGTTTCTTAACCACTACACCATGGTAAGATGTCCCTATGTAATTAGTAAGCTTAGTGTAATCTGGTCCAAGGACACATATGTGGAGCATTCAGTGAGAATCAAACTTACTACTACAGTAATATCTTGTGAGACTCATTTGCCAACCACTATACAACAGTAAGTACTGAAGGTAGGTATTTTTAATTTTCATCTTAGTGTTACTGTTTCACTTCATTTCAATTTGTTTACTACTACTACTACTACTACTACAAGATCATTGTTTTTCAGATCATTTATTATTTTAGAACATTTATTTTAAGTTATTTTTATTTTAGATCATTAATTTTAAGATAATTTATTTTATTTTACATCCTCATTTTTATTTAAATCATTTTTTCAGATCATTTATTTTTATTTTACATCTGTTTTTTTAAGGTCATTTATTTTATTTTACATCCATTATTTTTAAGGTCATTTATTTTATTTCAGATACATTATTTTTATTGAAAATAACTTATTTTTTATTTAAGGTCATTTTTTTCAATTCATTTATTATTTTATATCTATTTTTTAAGGTCATTTATTTTTTTCAGATCTGTTATTTTTATTTAAAATCATTTATTTTTTATTGTAGATCATTTATTTTTACCCTTCAAATTCCCACACTTTATTTTGAAGGCTGAAGAAAATAATTAATTCAAAAACGTGGAGATAAAAAGCAACAAAAATGAAAATATCAATAAAAAAATATATATATCTGGAATATTGAAAATACAATACTTCATCTCAGTCTTAAACAACCTGGTTAGTTTGCTTCCAGACCATTCTTGGACATAATAATGGTAAATTTGAGCAAATTGATCATTCTTTTGAATAGTGGCTCTCAACAACTTCCACAATATGATAAAAAATTGTAAACTTAAAAATGCAACAAAAAAATGAAAAGTTATACACTGTAACCAGTGAGGAGTTTACATGTACATAAAATTACTGATTGCTACTGCATCAATCTTGAAATTACCTGCCTTGAACATTTGCATTGAAAATCCTTGCCTTTAGCCAGGCTTGAATATTGATTACAGATTCAACAAGAAAAAATAAACAGCAAGTAAAGTCAGTAGCTTGTTTTGGTGACTCAAATAAACTTTTGAAAAAGCTGATCTATGATGAAAATAATTCTTCTCACCACTATTATGAGCAAAGGTGGTAACTAAATAAAAATTAAGTAGATAGAGAGTTGAACTTGCATTTATAAGTGGTTAAGGCAAATTCCTCTGGTAAGATATGCAATTTAATATAGCATAATGCAATTTAATAAAGAAATTTAATATGACATAATGCAATTTAATAATGCAGTTTAATATGGTATAAAAAAATCAACTGCATACCCTAAGCATCACTCAGTTGGTTTGAGATTGATAACTTTTTATTCAATTTTAAGATTTATTTCCAAGAAATATTTTCATTAGATGTGTCAAGAAATAAATTTTTTGATCTCATAAAATCTCACACTGTTAAAATAGCAGAGAAGAATATGAAACATTTTATTGTTTAATTATTCATTTTTGAGAAGAGCCAATGAAAAATATAGAATCCAGAATCCAAGGAATATAGTCTTTTGTGAAACAATGCATTTACAAAAAGAAGTCTGATTCTGGATTACATGTTTTTCATCTGATCCTCTTGAAAATGAATAATTAAGCAATAATTTTTTTTATATTCTTCTATGCTATTTTTTCTTGTGAAATTTGATCTTGTCAGAAATTTTGTTTCTTGATGGATGAATATATATTGTATAAAATAAATTGTAACATTAAACTGATTCTTTAATACAGCAATGTACAGTTGCCATGGTTGAATAGAGATCATGAGGAATTGATCTACTTCATAAAAAGACAATTATATATATGAAGAGAGTATAAAAAAACAATGAAGAGATCATTTGTGTATGGGTCAATAATTCTTCCTAAGATCAGTGTAGTATCTGTGGGATATGTGAAAATATATCTCTGACACACACATGCATACAGACACACATACACACACTAGGGCTATCAACGGCCTATCTGTTTATTTCTGCACAATAGAATTGATAAAAGTAAGGGAGAGCAAGAAGGTGTTTAGGAGGAACAAAACAGTGAAAGTATTCCATGTACAGCATCCAAATTTCATATGCAAACTTATTGGATACAATAAAGAGTTTTAATGCAAAAGCACTTTTTTCCAGGCTTTGAACCTTTTCTGCTATATGGATTTATCTTTAACAGTAACAGTTACTATTAGTAACCATTCTGTGTAAGACTATAATATTTTTTATTATTAATAAAAATAAAACAATAAAAATTTGAAAAAGCAAATTCACTAAACGGTATTTTCTACTTTTCACAGTATTTCTTCATTGGAAGCCTGCCAGAAACAAATTAAATTTATTTTGTTTTTCTTTTCTGATACTAATTGCTTTCAGAGTTTACTTTGAGCACAGAGATCATCTATCATGTGAATAATGACAATAGCAAATTTTCAATTGAGAACAATGATCGTAAAAGAGATACATTTCATTTGTTTTCTGTAGTATAAAAATTTCGGTAGATCAAATTTAATTGAGCTTTTGTTTCATTAAAAAGAAATTCCAACTTTTTCTTTTAATCAAGGCAATAAAGCCACTAAGATACAAGAAGTTACTAAGAGAGAAAAAATCACGAAAACATTACTAAGAAGAAATGACAATAAAAAGAGCATGATTCAAGGAGACAGAAAATGATGATTGATGTTGCATTTAAATTTTTAAAGATTGTAGTTGGCAGGAAAGCAAGAAGCTGGAAGAGAGTTCCATAGCTGAGAAGTGTGAAAGAGGAAACTGTTAGCAAAGAACTTATGATTATACTTAGCAATTTCAACAATCAAATGATGAGACCTAGCTACCAATCTAGTACTATATTTAAATTCATTTTTTTATTATTAATGTTTACTGCATACAAGGCCCAAAAGCCATTCAAGATAGAGGGTTGCTGAAGGAGGTTGCTGTGTAAGTGGTAAGATGTGCATTTTATGAGGATATGTGGGAAAGCTAATGGTTAAATCTGGACTTGAAGATTGTAGTGTTTGGGAAAACATCCTCTTGGGAGTCAGTTTCACAAAGTAGAAGTTTGTGGGAAGGAGCTGTTCAAGTTGAACTTCCTTCTTTCTAATGGAATATGAAGGGAATGATTTGCATCATAGTATGTGGCATGATGGGTCTTTGCTGTGAGAGTTAGAGATGACATTGAGATATACACTTATGTTTTACTTGTAATAATTTAATTGGCAAGGGTGACTTGACAGCTAGGCATAATGATGTATGAAGCAGCAATAAACAGTCAATTTATTTAACCTTTTTCATTTAGCTGCAGAAAACCTAAGTAAAGAACTGCATGGCAATTGGTTCTTTGTGTATAATGATTTTTCACAAGAATAGGATTATTCAAGACTATATCCAGCATTTTTATATAACTTGACTCTCATGGAAGCATCACCACTAGTACTAATGGTAATAGTAATAGTAATATTAGGTGTTTCCCCATAAGGAAACATTTGGTATTCATTAACTGAGCAGCCAGTACTGCTATCATTTCAAATTTATAAAATCTTTCTCTTAAATTTTTTTCAGGAAAATAGGTTTCTCAAATCCAGTACCTGTTATTGCTCTTTCCAATAATGATATTTTTTTTGGGGGGGTATCTCAAGTCCAGATTTAACCATTAGCTTTCCCACATATCCTCATAAAATGCACATCTTACCACTTACACAGCAACCTCCTTCAGCAACACTCTATCTTGAATGGCTTTTGGGCTTTGTATGCAGTAAACATTAATAACCTTTTATTTAAAGTAGTGCAGAATGTTAACATCTTGATTATGCCATTATTTTCTCTTCAAGTTAAATGTGCTATCCATTTTAGTTGTTGCTGCTGTTGATAATACTCAAGAAATATGGTTTTTGTCATCTGCTACAGTTCTTGGCTTGTGATTCTGTAGCACCACTCCACAAGGTTCAATGAAAGATGATCTTTGTCAAGACTTCACTTGCTCAAAGCCATTTTTTACCATTGATCTTAGAAAGTGGTTGTATACAGCTGACAGTTTAGATATTTCTGAATGAGTTTGGCTCCATACATGGCATCCATATAAAACTCTTGATTTGATGAGATTATTTAAGAACATGACTCAAGTTTTCAGGTTAATGTTTTGGTTTTGTAGCGATTCTCAGTATTGGGCAAAATTACCTTTAGCGCAGCCTATTCTATATTCAGTTTCCTTTTGTCCAATATTAAATTTATTATAACTGATTTATAAGCTGAGAAGAAACATTTTAATATCATTATAACCAGCCGTGGTAAAAAACTTGACTTCTTACCTGGCATAGATAGATATTTTGGTTGGTAATAATAAAAGTTGTTAGCAAAAGGATGAGCCTAAAATACAAATTATAAATTGGAGATACTAAAATCAAACAAGTACAAAAATTTAATTATCTGGGAAGTGTTCTAACAGGATGAAAAGTGCAACACTGAAATCTGAAGATGCATTGGGATGGCCAAAGATGCATTCCAAAAGCTAAGCAGAGTATTAAGTGACAGAAAAACGTTGTTAGAAACAAAGAAAAGAGTACTGAACTTTTACGTGATATCTGTCTTCCTATATGGCAATGACTGGTGGACAATCTCCTCAAAGATGAGGAAGAGACTTGGGGTAACAGAAATGTGGTTGTACTGAAGGATACCATGAACAAAGATGTGAGCAAAAACAAGGTTTTGGAGAATACAAACAAAAAGGAAATTTATACTTAACATCAGTCAGAGACAGTTGAAGTTTCTGAGACATATAATGAGGAAGAAGGTCTTGGAGAATCTGATACTTACAGGACAGATTGAAGGCAAGAAAGACAGGGGAAAACAATGCATAACATACTTGATGAGCTTAAGATAAATGGATGGTGGAACAGGGCTTAGGAGAAATAACAACAAGAGAAAATTTATTAAAAGCTACAAAGGACAGGAAATTGTGGAGAGCCATGATTGTCTACGACCTGAGGGGACATGGTACATAAAGAAGAAGACAGTACTTGTAAATAATAATAATAATAGAAGTTCTATAAATAGGTATTGACTTGATATTGACTGGAAGTTTCTGAAGGTGGCATTTCAGTGAATATCAAATAGAAATTGCTTGATCCTTGATCAAGTATAAAATTAATACAGACATTTTTATTGTCTCTAGGATATTACAGATATCACAGTAGTAAAGTATTTGATCTGATCATTTTTAAGTGTAAATCAGTTGCTCTTCAAAAGTTTGTTAATATACAAATTGCTACTGTTATAATTATGCTTATTCCTTAGTTAACATTTCTTAGCTGACACCTTGCCAATACCTTATGAATAATGGACTATTTTGTTTTGATTGCCAGGAAAGATGGAAAAGACATATCAGTGATGCTGTTTAGTTTAAGTAAAAGAAAGAGAGGGAGAGAGAAGATAGAGGAGACAATAACACTCTCATGTGTCTGCTTCAACGAAAAGGAAAAACTTCTGGATTTCAAATTTTTTCATTTTGTACCCCCTTACTTTTTTATTTAAAAAAGGAATTCATACTTATGATTGTTGTTGCAATATTTTGCTAAAGTTGTTAAGCTCAAATATTTAATGATGCAATAAGGGAATTTCCATGGGTATTTTATAGTTGTAGAACTCACAAGGAACATTTTCATTAACTTAAGAATTATGATTCATCTGAAAATACAATTAGCAAAACTGTGAAATTCTTATGGGTATTTCTCAGGAACTGGGTTAATGTCTGATCATCTTAAACTATTGGAAATTAATTTCAAAAGATATTAAGAAGATATATTAAAGTAACAGATATATAATAAGCTTAACAGATATATAATAAGCTTAACATGGCCATGGCACAGGGCCACAGTAAAGTGGGCACCAGGTGAGGAGTCAAATCTCGACTAGCAAAGGATCTGAGACAAATTTGCAGACTATTTATATATGACAGACACTTTCCAGTATATAATCACCAAGTATTGGTTAGTGTGGCACAAGATTATAATAATGTGGGCACCAATGAGGAATAAAGCAGCAAATGATCTAAGTCAAAGTTGCAAACCATTTATCTATAGCAGGAGTCCTCCAGAAGTTATTTACTAATAGTAGTGTAAATTTATATTAGGTCTGGTTGGTTGTTTTTGTTTAGTGGCATATCATACCTCTATAGGTTATTTAATGCTGAAATCTAAATATCTTGCACACAATTTTATGCTTTCAACTACAGATACTTTGTACATAATTTTATACTCTCTGGGTAAAGGTATGTCTTTTAGATATATAGTTTGTAGATCAGAAAATGTATTGTTGGTAATTTTACTATAAGATGTTTTTTATATTTTTTTTAGTGTTGCATCAATTGTTATTTTGCTATAAAAATATCTTGTTGCTCATTTTATAATAAAAATTTACAATTGATTTTTGTTTGAGGGTTCACTATTTGCCCATATCAGAGACTCTAACAGGTGCTACCACCCCAGGTCAGGGTGGACCTAGGAACAACAACAATTTGTAGATGGTTGCATGCTTCTCAAAATCTCTACTCTCTCAATCAGAAGCCTTGCTGCCAGATGTAGTTTATTGTCATACTCAGGACAGATTTATATTAGGTTAAAATAGTAAAGTACTTAGTATAAGCTCATTATACACTGATGGGATAAGTTTCCAGTATCATGTAGGAATCTTACTATCCTGACAAAGTGTAGCAAGTTGATATGTCATTGATTCCACCAGTTGTTGGAAGACCTGGAGTGTTGAGCTATGCCCTCTTGATAGCTGCCTACATCTCCCTGACATTTGTAGTTGCAGAATCTTGCATTTGAAGTGACTTCCCCATCATATCCCATAAATGCTTGATTGGGCAAATATGGGTGGTAATGCCTTCTATTGCAGATGACAGACTGAGGGATATCAAATGTCCTTACAGTTTCAGAAATGGAATGTCCCAACTGCCTGTCACTCACTAGAATCCTCTGATAATTCACATTGCTTCGCCACAAGCAGCCTAACTAGTATTCACATTGACTCACCTGATGTCAAAGCATGACTGAATATACACCTTGGTATTTTCATGATGTCAAAGTGAGGTGGTGCCATAATGCTTTCGCATGATTTTTAGTACATCAGTATACTAGTAAATAATATATGAGTTTAATTTCCAAAGCTCTGTTCCAATGCAAGCACTCTATAATATATAAATGTTTTACAGGTCATTTGTGGCGTTCACAGTAATTAGCATAGTACCCGTAAAAAATAACATGATTATATGTGGATCATCACTTCTAGATAAGAGGGTAGTATCTGTTTACACCGTGAAAAGTATTACACACGCAATATAGCCATCAGTTGCCTAATTGTTCATTTTCATATGACAACAGAATTGGAAAAAGACACAAAAAAAGAGGAAAAAATGATCTGAAGGAGGAAAGATGAAAGGTAAGTAAGAATGCTGGGGGAAAATGAAAAGAAAAGCAGGTGAAAGTAAATTGGAGACAAAAGAACATCTAGACATTTATTACTCTTTTACCTTTTTGATATTAGTGGGTGAAGCCTTATTTAATATTTTCTTCTTTGGGTATATGCAGTACACATTGCCTAAGAAGATAAAGAGAGATTACCATATTAATATTTAGATTAGTAAATCATTAGGATTCATGTCTCAATTTCTTTTTTAATCACTTCTCCCCCAGAAAGGTGATAATACCGCTAAGACACAAGGGGCTACTAAAGTGAAAGAGAATGAAACTTCAGAAAGGACAGAAAACAAAGGCTGAACCTCTACTCCGGGTCAAAAGATTGGGGAGGAGTGTGAACTGAGCAATAGGTGAGTCTATCTACTTTTATTGTCTAAATTGAAATCTGATTTTATTTTAGGGTTTAATATAGCTGGGTATATGTTTAAGAAAGGATGAGGTGATGTGTTTGGGATCAAGAGAATTTAGCAAGAAAAATTAAAAGCCTTCTGAAGACGTTTCTTTTCATTTTTTTTTCCCTAATGCCACTGGGAAAGGAAAATAATCCACCTCACCAACTTTTTATCCCATCACCACATCATGACCATGGCCTTGTATACGATGATGAAACATAATGAAATTAACAGATGTGAGAATATGTTAGCATTAAGTTAAGATAGAAACAGCAAAATGGTTGCTCTGTCCATTATGTCTGGCTAGAAATTAATAATACCTGCACATATGCTTGTGTATTAGGTGTTTAAAATGTTCTTGTTTGGGCCACTTATTTAGAATGAATGTGTAGCATAAATTTCTTTCCATCTAACAAAGCTATTTAGAGTTGTTATGCCTTTGAAACTGTTTGCTTATCTTATGAGCTATGAAAAAATATTTATAACTTATCTACAAACCAATGTTTTGATAATTTTCCATTAAATAAACCTGAAGATATAGTGGTAACACTTAAAAAAGACCAGGGAAAAAATCTTTTGAAATATTGTAATCAAAAAGAAATGTTAATCCCAAACAACTGAAATATTTCAATATCATGAGATTTAAATAAATATAGATATTTTTTTCTAAATAAAAGGAATAACAAAAAAATAAAAATATGGCCAAACAAAATGAAAGCATCAAAGTTTGGATAAAATTTTAGGTTGTAATGAATGAAAACTTTTTTCACAATCCTTCTTAGTAATGTACTTGACTGCATTACAAATTTTGTCAAGGACATGGAAAGGAACACCTTTGTTGACTGGTAGGTAGACTGTATTGTTCATCATGTAGTTGGCTTCATAGGGGTAATAAGGCACAGTTTCAATTGAGGGATGTTCAGGTTGGTAGTTATGTGATTTGTCAGATTCAATGAAGGTTAGCTGAGTGGAGGAACGGTGTGCTTCTATGCCGAGTTTGTTCAGTTGGTGCATCACTAGGTCTGGGTTTTCCTGGATAAAAACACCCCCAGAAATATAGAATGGATTAGTAATAAAAAAAAACATAAAAAAGTAAAAATTTGATGATAAAAGAGTAAGGAATGAAACTTCCAAAAGCCATTATTATTCATTTTAATTGGTATTTTTGATCTGGCACTGCCTACTCACTGCTGTAAATTGGTAACTTGTGTAAAATTTGCAATAAAAAAGCAGTTAAAAATTAAAATGAAAGTAAATATTTGTTGAAAATAATAGCAATGGTTGACATTATGCAATATTATGTTAGTAACATGAAAATATATAGTCCTGGGTATGATGATAAACTACATCTGGCAGCAAGGCCTCTGATCAAGAGATTGGAGGTTTTGAGGAGCATGGAAACTCCTCTTAATTGCTGTTGTTCTCAGGTCCACCCTGACCTGAGATGCTAGCAGCTTTTACGGGCCCAGCTATGGAAAAATAGTGTCTTTTTTTGTTTGGTGATCCACTAAGAAAGTAGATTATGGTAAAAATATCAGGAATATATTTATTAAAAAAATGACCAGTAGTAATATATTTTTATAGCAAAATGACAATCAATACAGTACTAAAGGATAAAAATACCAGCAACACATTTTATCATCTACAAGCTATATATACAAAAAACATACTTTGCCCTGAAAATATAAAATTATGTCCAAAATATCTGGAGCTGAAACCATAAAATTGTATGCAAAATATATAGATTTCGGCCATAGAGACTTATATGCCGTTAAACAAAAAATGACCAAACTAAAAATATTGGACTAAATTTTTTCATGTAATAAAATGTAAAATAATTACTTATTAATTTCTGGTCACTGTTAAATTAACATTGGCCATGGAAAGTATGTGGTTTCAATGATTGATTTGTTTATTATGGCTTATCAACCTTTTGCAAGTTATTTAAAGTTAGAAAATATAGTGCAAGAATGTTTTTGGAGATAATAATGATTTATTGATAATTAACCCATAGCTGGGAGGAGAGGAGGTGAATTTATATCTTTCCTAAGGATATTTGTATGTAAGTAAATATAATATATGGTTTAACATGATATCAAAGAAAGGTAATAAATTGTTTGTTTCTATGAAAAGTGGTACTAACCTGCCATCATAGCCAAATGTCAAAACCATCTGGCACTGAATATAAAAGGCTCCAAAAAATACACCACATGGAATGGTGGTGTGATGAATATAGGAGTTGGTCATACAGGTGTTATTTTCATCTAGGGGTCATGAGTTCAATCTTTGGATTAGGTAGTGAAGCACAAATTCAACATGAATGAACAATAACTGATATCACAGGGAGAAAATATCACAATAATCACATTCGCCCTTGCATGGAGTATTGCTGCCATATATGGTCTGGAGCCCCTGCTGTTTGCCTCAGGGTTCTTGATAAGATCCAGAGACGGATATGCAATGTAATTGGCCCTGATCTGTCATCTCGTCTGCAGTCGCTCTCTCACAGACACGACATTGCCTCGCTCTGTCTATTTTACAAATACTTTCACGGTAATTGCTCCGAGGAGCTGCTTTCGCTGGTTCCTAGGCCTCATGAATTTAAACGTCCTACGAGGCTGGCATCCCGTTCCCACCCCTTCACCGTTGAAACTGTTAGATGTAGATGTATCTTCTACTCCAATAGCTTCATGTCTTGCACATCTCGCCTGTGGAACTCCCTTCCCTATTCATGTTTCCCTGACAAATACAATCTCCAACTATTTAAGTGTAACGTCAATCGACATCTCCAGTTGCCTTGATCTATCCACTTTCCTTCTCCACATCCTTTCACCTTTCATTCCTATCTGCTCTCACTCCAAATCTTCTGTAACCCCCTTGCCTTGATCGATCCACTATCTTTCTCCACATCCTCTCCTTTACCATTCCTATCTGCTCTTCCTCCAAACCTTCTGTAACCCCTTGCATGCTAGTGGCCTCCAGCCATGCTTGGGGTGATAAGCTTAAAAAAAAAAAGAAAAAAAAAAAGATATTTCATATCAGCCAATAAATGATGATGATGATGATGAACAGAGAGCACTTGGTTGGAATATTGTGTCTATAATAATAATCTCTTACAACCAAAATGTAATGATCTGAACTGATGAAACTAATGAATGTAGCTTGTCAGAATATTTTTTAAAATCATTTCACCCCAAGCAAGGCAATAATGTGACTAAAATGTAGAGGTTACTAGGTATGAAAGAATTAGAGAGAAAAATATTATTAAGGTAAGAGAACAATGAAAGAACAGGATACAAGGAGACGGAAGATGATGACTGACACTGCATTTAAATTTCTGAAGATCAAAGTTGATTAGAAAATAAGAAGCTAGAAGAGAGTTCCAGAAGATAGAAGTGCAAGAGAAGAAACTGTTAGCATAGAACTTATGGTTACATCTAGCTATTTCAACTGTAAAATGATGAGACCTAGCTGCCAATCTAGTACTGTGCTTAAATTCCTAAAGTCGAGGTACCAAAGAGGAAAGCTCATCAGAACAATTACCATGAAGACATTTATAGAAAAGGCACAGGGAATCTATGTTATGGAGGTGGGAAAGTGACTAAAGTTGAGATGCCAGGTCAAGACATTGCAGATTCTTCTTTGAATTTTGTCAAGTATATCTAAATATATAGCAGAAGCACTAGACCGGATGTGTCAATAATATTCAATGTATGAATGAATAGTAGATTTATCAAGCAATAAAGCCATGGAAATAGCAATAGAGTAGTAAGTAATTAATCATCTACAAGGCTGTGTACATGATTTTGAACACTACCAAAGCTGGAAAGTGAAGACTGGGCTGCTCCAGCCTTGATATAGCAGCAGTCCTCCATTTTTGGTCTGATCTGGCTCTTAAATTATATTTGTTTATAACACTTTGATCCCAAAGTAGGGCAGATCAGCCCTTACTAATTTAAGGACTACATGATGTAAGGTACAACTATAGAGATTTAGAGGTGTGCTCACATCACAAACATTTGACACATGGTTGAGTTTAATGTGGGATTTCAGTAGCAGTGTAAAAATTGCCCACGCCCATTGGTGCTTCAACTTTTAGGCACACCTCAGGTGTCAGGTAATGACCCCAGCTTTGTTCCAAAGTTGAGGTACTGCTTGGGGAAGTGGCCTCTGGGGCTTGAGCTGATCTTAATTTAGACATCACCTGGCTTGATATTAGTTAAGTTTTAAAGTAGGACAAAGTATAGACAAAAAAAATCAAGAGGATTAATTTACATAATTTGTGGAATAATGAAAATATCTGAAAACTTCAAACTAGTAACAAAGGCCTCAAAATTTTACAGATAATTGTGTATTTAAACATCAGTATGTACTCACCACAATAATTGGGAAAAGCCAATAACAATTCAATGGCGCCTTGTGGCCAACAACTGTAACTGTAGATGGTAATCGACAAGTGACGTATTCTCCCTTGAGACGGCAAATGGTAATCTGGCTTGGACGGAAGGATTGGAATCGATGAAACATTACAAGAAGCAATGCCATAGATGGCTGGAATCGGATCATATGGATGAGGTTATTGGGAAAACTGCGAACCAGTTTTGTAACATTTCGCTTGTAATCACAGTTGAGCTGTTGGACAATAAATAGGGCAGGTCTGACTGCCTTTGGACAATCTAACATAACATAAAGCATACAGCATTTCATTACTTTCTGCAGGTAAACACTGGACGATTGGGAATGGTACATTTGTTGAAGCTGGTTCATTTTCTTGTAATCAGCAGAATTTTGAATTTTTGCAATGGCTCCTCCCATGCATGAGCAATACTTGATTGTCCCAAAACTGAAAAGAGAGATGTCAGCATCAGGGTGGCCAAGATAGTCAAAACCACAGAATCCCTCGGCTAAGTCTTCAATCACAGCTAGATTGTGTTTTTTTGCTACCTCGATGAAAGGTGAAACATCAAAGATTTTTCCGTAAATATAAGCAAGGAGGAGAGCAACAGTTCGTTCCGTGATTAATTCTTTCAGCAGTTCAATTTTTGGAGCTGTTGTCTCAATGTTAATATCAAGTGAGACAACTTCGAGACCGTGATGATGAAGAATGTGTGGTATGTCAGGTATGGTAACAGCAGAGATAATGATTTCTGAACCTTGTGGAAAATTCTTGGCTTGAAGGTAAAGGTCGAGGCCAGTTCTTACAGACAAGCAAGGTAAGACATGGTTGGGGTTTTGTGGTGTGGTCCAGATTTTTTTTATATTTTCAATCACTTGGTCATGAGAGATGGAATGGAATAGTGCAAGACATTCTTTGATGGCAAAGAGAAGATCACGCCAATCCAAGTCTAAAAGAAAAGATATAAGGAACAAAAAGATGTAGATGGTTCTGTTAGGCTGATATTCTAAATATGAAACAATAATCTACATATTGTTAGTAATATATTATTACTGTGAATATATTATTATATACTATAATATACTATTATAATATTGTTATCCTATTATCTATATCATATTACATGATACGATTATATCTTTTATATCTTTGATTAATATTTTTGTTATGATTGTATCTTTGATTAATATATGATTATATCCTAATATATGATATGATATTATATTATAATATATATACTAATAATATATTATTATAATATATATACTAATAATATATTATTACTAATATATTATTAGTAATATAGTAATAGTAATATTATTATTCAAAATATTAGTGGGTGTTAAACAGGAATGCATCTTTCAAAAGTGCAGCTTGAATGGAGGCATAGTGGTCTAATTCTAGAAAGAAATCTCATGGGACTTTCAGGAACCACGTATTTATCTAATAGCAGCAACATAGCCCTTTACTGCTTTTGTGTTTTTAAAGATAAAAGAAAAGAAGAAAGATATTAAAATTGAAGAGAAAAAAAAGAAATGCTTATTACCAAATATCAAATAATAACACTTCTTATAAGCAATAAGCAAACAAAATAAAATTGACAAATTGAATACATTTAATTTGTATTTAAAAATATATATATATATCCAAGGAATGAATAAAACATCTATTTTGTAATATCAAAGAGAATGTGATTTTATATATATATATATATATATATATATATATATATATATATATAATACAAATATAAAGTTTGTTACTTAGTTGACTGGCATCCCAACTCCAGAGTTTCATAGACGAACACTACAGCAATAATTCCATCCACTCATTAGTGTGTGTGTGTGTGTATATATATATATATATATATATATATATATATATATATATATATATATATATATATATATATATGTATGTATGTATACAGGGTGTGATGGATAAATTGTTTAAATTGTGCAAAAATGAAAATAACACTAACATACTCATTTTAACAGATATATTTACCAAAATTACACAAAAATATCTTGAAATAATAAAGAGTAAATTTATTCAATAAAATCGCCACTACTTTCAACCACGCCCTCCAGATGACTTCAGAATTTCCTGCAACTCTTCAGGACGGTCTCCTTGTTTAAGTTGGTGAATGCTGCTATAATCTTTGCTGTCATTTCATCTATGGTGTTACAAGGAGTTTTGTTGGTCTCTCGCTCACTCAGGGGGTTGCAGTCTGGAGAGTTAGTTTAGGGGTGATTTGGTTACAGAAATTATCTGATGGCCATGACTGGGTTCTCCTTCTTGTATGGCATGGTGCAGATTTCTGTTGTCAGATATAGGGTCTTCCAGGAGCTTCCCTCTTGACCCAGAGCAGATCTACCTCCTCAAGGCACTTGATGTAGGCCTCCATGTTGAGTTTGAGGCCCTCACCAACACATTTGGGAGTTCTTTTCTTATCAAAATGATCAGAGTGAGTTTTCTGACTGCGGTACCTTTGTAATCACCAGTACACTCATTCAACTCTTTCTGGATACTCTGCACTGTACTCAGATTGACACCCACTGTTTGTATTGGAGCTTCTGGCGTGAATGTCAAGCAGTACAGTATGCCGTATATACAGTATATATATATATATATATATATATATATATATATATATACAGGGTGTCCATAAAGTTCGTGTGCACTTTAAAAAAATTATAACTTTATTTGTATTTGCGATAGAAATAATTTGTAAAAAGGATTAGAAATAAGTAAATCTATATTTTTTAAGGTTTTATTGAAATTTTATTTAAGTTTCCACATGTTCTCCATTAGCAATACAAAGGGTAATATGATTTTGCAGTTCACGGAAAACATTTGCCAACTGATTTACAGTAATGCCTGAAATCACATTAGTTATTTTAGCTATACTTAAAACTAGGTACATTAAACTTTATAACATTTTTTACAGATTATTTCTATCGCAAATAGAAATAAAGTTATACATTTTTTAAAGTGCACACGAACTTTATGGACACTCTGTATATTATGAAATGGACTCAGTCTGACAATTAAATTATTTTAATATATTTTCTGTTTATACATTATTTTTTATAGATGCAATTATTTAAGTAAATGGTCTGTTTATAATAAACAGTATTAATTACCATTAAATTTCCTACAATCTTTCTCGAGTGATCATATCATGCAGTGCAGTTTGTAGCCAATAGCCTTGGTTGGCAACTATTCTACTGCAAAAAGTAATAGCAGCTTATTACGGGAATTCTTTTGCCAAGCCAATCATGGATCAAAAAGAGATATGATTGTCCAAGCATGCATCATCTACATATTACCCTCCATCATGACCGCGATCAACTAACACGGGCACCAATCATGCCCTACGACCTCACACCAAACCCACTCAAGAATTAAGTCAACACCCGGCGCTATCCTTACACACGACCGCCATCCTGATGACCGACCACTGAAAGGGACATTCATCCATCCTTCAAGATCCCTGTACGACATGCCAACAATACATGTTCAAATCTAATCCTCGTTATTTCTTTCTTTTGCTACCAAACGCTTAAACACTATTTTATATGGCAAATTATGTGTATAAAATAGTAAAGTATGATATATGTGGGTGCTGAAATGTTTTTCATTTGACCCTTTGCTTAAATCAGTACTTCAATAATCAAGCTTCTGAATGTTGTATTAGAATGGTTAAAAATGATTTGAGAAACAGTAAACAAATTGTAGATATTTTAGTAATACTGCTTCATTACCATCATTCTAATTTTATGCAACGCAAACCACAAAAATGTCTGATCAGTGATGACAAGGTAAAAATTGTTCACATGCTTCAAGTTCAGTAAGTAACATTAGAGATTGCTACATTCCTCACAAAAGATCATCATAATCTCAAGAAGTTTGTTACAAACATGGATGAATAAAGTACGCCGACTGGCAAAGGGAAGATATAAAAAATCTTGAATTTTCATTTAGCGAGTAGAAATTCAATTGAAAAAGAAAGACTCACCAACATCCACTTAAGAGAGGTAAAGAGTTATTTGAAGTCACTGGAGCTCCAAGTGTAGTTAAAATGGATTGATGATGCATACTGAAGTGTTTAGGAATGTGCACTGAACCAATTGTTTGCAACACTTTAAAGTAAAACCACTTTATTAAACATGTCAGACGGGTTAAACAGTACACGGAACTGAATTTCTGAGAAGTGCTATTCATGGACGAATGTAGGGCGACATTAGATCGCTCTGACAGTTGTCGAAAAAGGTGGCGTCTGAAAGCCTGTTTCAACAAGGAGGTGAAGAGGTTATGCTTTATGCAGGAATCATCAATAATAAGTTGGTTGGTATCTGGAAAGTGAATGATGGTATTAAAAGGAACTCTTTTGCTGACATTGATTTCCTAAAGATGTAAGGCAGTGACGTTCAAATGAAAAGTTATTTTTATGTATGACAATGCTCTAATTCGCACTATAAGTGCAAGTAATGAATACTTAAGAAAATTATGGTTTTAAAACGACAGGCTTATTGTGTGGCCACTAAGTTTCCAGGATCTAAACCCCATCAAGAATTTTCAGAGCATTTTCAAGGTGTGTTTATTGGCACGCAATTTATATTCAATCAATCCTAGCAGTTTGTGAAGCCAGTACTCCTGAAGAAATTCTAAAATTTTAAGAATGATAGTCAATCAGTCAGTTAAGTGCCATACTTGATACACACTTGGGCAATCACGTCTCTCTTGATTCATGACTGACTAGGCAGATTTTCTTTGTGGTCTCTTTTTGTGGTAAACTGGTTGCCAACAGTCTGCCCTGCTATTTAACCCATAGCTGGGGGAGAAGAGATGGATTCATACCTTTTCAAGATATGAATTCATCTCTTCTCCCCAGTTATGGGTTAAATAACACGCATAAGTGAATGTAACGAACCCGACTGAAATTGGAATTCGGCTCTCCGATTCTTCATTCCGAGAATATTCATTACATCACAATGCTTAGAGAGAATGGAAATTATATTGGGAAATAAAATTATTTTTCTTCTTTGTTAATATATATTTTGGGATAAAATAAATATACATATGTAGCACAACGTCGAACAATTGGGAGGTGTTGTTTTCCTCTATTCTTGAAAGCTAGTTGCATGTCAAGACCAACCCAACTTCATTATCTCTTTCATAATCATGTCGTATTTATTCTTTCATACAACAATCACCAAAAGTCGTAATCTCACTGCGAAAATTTTAATTAAACTCATATTTACAATTTCATGTAGAGAGAGGGATAAAACAAATGATTTATATAAAAAAAAAATCCAATACCTATAAACCAAATGATGAAGCTGGGGAGAGGACAACCTATCAACGAGTCCAATCGCAAATCAACAGACTTATCACGATTAATTTTGATCCTGAAACTGTCTCGTACAACGGAATTTCTTTGCCTATCTCCTTTATCTCAGCATTACTTGTGACAAGCGTGGGGATACTGCCGGCGTTCGCAGAGTATCAGGGCGAGTAAATGGCACTGGGCAACGTGATTCCGCGCAGAAATCGGTTCGCCCTCAACTAGGACAGGAAAGATTCCAACGTATTGACATAGCATGTAAGAAAGCGGGTCACCTTATCTGGACGGGAAAGCATTCGATCTTATCCCGTTCACTTCTAAAGGTCACATAGAGTAGGAGCAAAATGCAGCTTGAATCCGACCGCGGGCAAGACAGTTTTTAAGAAACAACAAAGGATCCT
>OZ038506.1:35727914-35792914 GCA_964036315.1 Acanthosepion esculentum
ATTCTAGTACTCACCTAGGTAGAGGCAGGAATATGGCTGTGTGTTCCAGAAGCTAGACAACATTTTCCCGACGTATGTGGTTGTCTTCGGAGCCGGGTTTGTGGCGAGTGAAACAGGAACCGTGTGCACTTTGTCACGTCTGGACATCTCGCAACTTTTAGGTGCGTTTGTTTAATGGAGCTGGTTAGTTGCGCCTATCAACGGAAGGATTCTTGACAATTGACATTTAAATAATAATATATACAAGCCGAATAATACATACATAATATATAAAAGATATGCGATATAAATACATGCATATATATTGACAGATAGATATTTTTATATTATAACATGCATGTATGGAATTAATTGAAATATATAACTTTTGATAAAGCATTTTGACATAAGTAGAATTTCATAGAAAAATAGGGAACTAAAAAAGTGCACAGAAGCATTCACAAAATTATTGTTGAAACAAAAAAATACTAATCGTTAAATAACAGAAGCAAACAAAAATGTACATAACAACGGGATCTATCTATCTCGGTCTGTTCATATCTATCTATCTATCTATCTATCTATCTATCTATCTATCAACATTCACACGTTTGTTGTGAAGAGGCAAAAAAGAGAAGTAACCTATAAAAAACAAAACAATCCTTCTTCCCACCAAATAACAGTTGGCTTTAGTTTTCATTAGCAATTTTTTAAAGATATTTCTCATTGTTTAAATGTTTACAATTGCAATACTTCGTCGACTTATCGAGGTTAGTACTAAATAGGCGAAGAGTTAGTCGACTTGGACTTGGAGTATATTGTCATAAAAAGTAAGATGAAATAATAAGTAGTTTAGTTAGGCAGTAGTAAATAAATAAAACTTAAAAATTAAAATTCTTCAACATTGGTTCTGGTGGTCGAAGTGTGCATTGATCAGGAAGAGTTTTAGAACCATACGAGAAAAAAACGCAACTGTACGAAGTAAAACTAACAATGCATCAAAAATTTGAAAATAGATAGCTTATTAAATCGAAACTGACGCTTGTGTTTCGTTTTCAAAATCCATGATCACGATACGGATAACATCATCTAACTAACCATGATTATTTTACGTTTTTTCCCAAAAGCCGTGGAGTCATGTAGTGTGATAGCATGAATGATTGTTGATGTGGAATGTCTGGCTTTGAATCGGACATGTTCTCTAGTTTTAGTGATTATCATTCGCTAAGAATTATTCGCACTCTTGATCTGCCAGCAGTGTGTGTAAAAAAAACTGGTTTTCGACTGTGTACACAAGCACTCTACTTTTCTTAAAAATAGCACTGTGAACTTTTGAACGCACTAAAATTTTATTTTTTTTTTGTCGTTAACACACCTTTAACAAATCATTTTATTTTTCTTACTTTTTTTTCTCAGTAAGATTGGTTCACCAATCGGTTCACATGAACTTGTCTTTCATTCAGATATGAAGAAGCATAGAAAACGAAATCAACAGACGTTGCGCGAAACGCGTCGTTTACAGCTTATTCACAGTTTTGTCTTATCATCTCCATATATATATATATATATATGTGTGTGTGTGTGTCCGCGCGCGTGCGTGGGTGTATTAAAAATTCAGATATAAATAACATACCTGCAAAAATATATGAATAAAGACAGAAGGAAAGCTTTTCTTTACCAGTGCGTTTAGTGCTCTGATGGACTTTATCAAAGCAAATGTAAAGATTTTATATTGCATCATGTATTTATAAACTAGGTACCACCAAAAAAATGGATGTGTTTTTCCGAAATTATACCAAAATATCGCTATGCCCGGTTTTAAAATATTTGACAAAAATCTAGGAATTACCCAATTCAAACGAAATTTGCAGTACTTATTCATGAATTAATTGTATTATACTGAATAGGTTATTTTATTATAAAACTTTGTGGAAATATTTTTAGAGTTCTGTTTCATCCCCTTTTTCAATATTTCGTGTGTAGTTTTTAATTTTTGGGGTGGGTGGGTGTTCGTCAAAGTTCTTTTTATAGTTATATACGGAAAAATTCTTGAAGATGTTATCTGAGTAAAACATTTATGCAATATCAAGTGGGAACATACGAAAAATTCTTTCTGAATCTTGCCAAAATAATTCAATAAAACTGACAAAAATAATTTTTCTGACAGTTGCTGCTTGCATAATTTTTAATGAAACGTTATTTTCTGTCAGATTGGACAGAAATAATTACTTCTTTCTATCTAATTAAAAAATTGCTTGTAATGTCTCAGTGCGATTTTGAAAATAAAGACAAGTTTGAAGAATAGGAAAATGTAAAGTTTTATGCCATTTTCGAGTGTAAACATTTTTTTTAAAAGAATTTTCATTTTTTTCCATTTTAACAACAGTTAGATTGTTTTTGGTATGAATGTTCAAAAAGGGAATAATTTTTAATTACCGCCTATGACTACTTGTCCCTTTCAGAAGAATAATATGTTATATGGAAATTAAATAGCTCTTAAATTCAGAATAATTAAAAGAAAACAAAGGGGTAGCAATTAGATATTTTATGACATTGAAGTATTGAGGGATAACGACGAGGAAACACGTTGTATTTAACAAAACAAAATGAGGAATTTATTTACAAATTTACACATTTGAAGTTATCAGTAGCTTGTTTCAGGAAAAGGAATAAAATATTTAAAGTTCGTAGTTTCGATGAATTGTCAAGACGAGAAAATGTTCAGATTAAATCATCGGACACAAAGTAATATTCCAAAATGTTTAAAACAAAATGAGAGAGTTCTTAGAAGAATTCTCAAACATACGTCTATCGAGAGAGTTGTGAGCACCTCATAAAAACATTAAACAGTAAATCAGCTAATCTTCCTTAAATAAAATTTCAGAAAAGTACCTGGTGTTGCAGCAAAATTGTCCAAATCATGTGACAGCATAATTATCCATCCCACAAAATGTTTAATATCTAAAAAAACACTAAACTAATTGAGTTTCTTTCTTTCTTGGACAATTTTTCTGTTGCACCCGGTATATCTACAGTCTGTTCATATCTATCTATCTATCTATCTATCTATCTATCTATCTATCTATCTATCTATCTATCTATCTATCTACACGTGGGGGAACCTCAAAAATTTTAGACCTACTTATACAAATCTATATTTCAGTTACCAAACAAGAGAATACTAATTTTGAGAAGTGGGTTAGCATCTCATTTTTAAACCTGCGGCTTATATATTTTATAAATACATGAATAGTTTTTCTATGCATTTTAAAGAACCTTTAAACAATGTTACTGGCAAATGTTCATAGCCAAACGAATTATATATATTTCAGAATAAATAATTAGAAACTTATATATATACAACCACCAATGAATGATTAAATAAAATTAAATTAAAATATAGACAAAAATATCTTTGAAATTGTGATTTTTATGGTCATGAATGGATGGCATAAGATTTCTTTGTTGTTTCTCAGCAGTCTCTTTACCGACGGTTTTTGCTTTTCGGTATTAATCGTATTTTAGGCAGATTATGGACAGATCAGTACAGATTGTAAATTTGTTTGCTATTGTAGCGTTCCGTATCTGATTCCCCCCCACCGCTATACTCTATCTTTACAAGAACAAAATCAGATCTAAAATGGAGTATTGCTGCCATATCTGAGCTGGAGTTGCACAATCCTCACTTTCTTGCATTCAAAAGCCTTTACACGGCCTAATGGGCGATGAATTATTTTCCAACCTACCATCTCTTTCTCACAAACGAAACATCGCCAGCCTATCGCTACTCTATTGCTATTTCCATGGCACGTGTTCTGACGAGTTAAACTCCTTGGTTCCACCAGCCGTGGCCTTTGCAATTGGGGCCCACCATGCCACTTACACAAGCATGAATCATCCTCATTCCCTTCGTATTCTATTAGTAAGGAGGAAGTTCTATTCAGGCAGCTTCTTTTTAAAACTGTTGCTTTGTTGAACAGATTCCTGGCAATTTATACAATCTTGACCTCACAATCTCTACAATCTTGACTTCTTCAAGTCTATGGCTAACCGTTAACTACATAACCTTATGCAGTCGTTGTCTTTTCTTATACTTATACAAAATCACACAGTAATTTGACATTCACAGGACATATTGAAGCCAAGAGGGGCAGCGGAAAACAGGTCTTGTGCAAACAGATGTCAGAACAGGGTTTAGGAGAGATAGCAAAATGAAAACATTTGATAAGAGCTAAAAAAAGACAGGAAATTGTGGAGAGCCATGATCACCAACGCCCTGAAGTGGTACGGCACATAAAAGAAGTTCGTAATACTTTTATGTATAAACTTTAAAAATAGTTAAACACACACACACACACACACACACACACATAAAAAGATAAAAGGAAAAAGTATTTTTTTTTACCAACGCATTTCGTCCTCTGATGGACTTTATCTAGGCAAATGTAAGGATTTTATTTTGAAACATGTACATGTGAAATGCCACACTTATTAAAAGAGAAAATAATTTACTTAGACGGAAAGTTCTTGAGAGTGTCGCTATCAAGTTTTGTCAAAATGTTAATCCGCATCCTGGAGTTTTCAAATATCTCCTTTCCTAAAAGAACTACCTCTTTCCCAAGTCAACATACATAACTATAAAAATAAAAAATTAAAAGAAAACGGTTAAATCAAAACTATCTATTATCAGAGAAAGACATAAATAATTGATCAAATTTAAATAAAAAATTAAATAATAGTTACATTAATATAAAAAGTAAATAAATAAATACATATAAACAAATAAAAAAATAAAAAATTCAACAACAAGGATAACAGCATTTACTCACTTTCGTTTATTAGGCATAAAATTACATCACTTAGCATCTTCCATAGTTTACCTTGACTTTCACAGTTAGCCTTAAGAATATTTTTGAGTAGTCTTAAACTTAAAAATAAAATTGAAAAGCTAATGATATTTTTTAACTTCTGTTCATAAATATATGTTTCAAAATAAAATCCAAGCGGACGCAACTCGTTGGTAATGAAAGGTTTTCCTTTTAACTTTATTCATATTCTCTTTTTACAGATTTATTTTATGTATGCATGAATTTTAACACATACGCAGACGCGCGCGCGCGCGTGCACACACACACATACATATATACTTATTAATAATTAAAATAAAAATGTTACGTATGGGAGAGTCAGCTTTTATATTGAATGGTTGGCATACTAACCTCTATTTTGTTTTCAACTACAGATATTTTGTACATAATTTTGTACTTTCAGGATCAACAGTTTTTTTAGATATATAGTTTGTAGATGATAAAATGGATAGTTGATAATTTAAAAAAAATGTATTGTTAGTAATTTTACTATGAAAATGTATTTTATACTTTTTTAGTGTTGCATCGATTATCATTCTACTATAAAAATATATGGTTAGTAATTTTACTATGAAAATGTATTGGTAATTTTATTATAAAAAAAAGTTCTGTTGATTTTTGTTTGGGGGTTCACTATTTTCCCATAGCTGGGACCCTAGCAGGTGCTATCACCACGAGTCAGGGTAGACCTTGGAACAACTGCAGTTAAGAGCTGCTTTTACGCTCCTAAAAACCTCCAATTTCCCAATCAGCGGCCTTGCTGCCAGATGTAGTTTATCGTCATACCCATGACGGAGTCAGTCTTGTGTTCTCATTAAAATGTATAATGATATTCCATTGTAATATGCACCGGGGCGTGAAGAATAAACATTTTTGCGATTTCTGGAATTGTCTGTCTCTGTTTTACAAAATCATTGTGAGTTCGGGTAAATAAAGTCACAAGGTGTAATTAAACCCCCTGTCTTTTCTACAAATACTTTCACGGTAACTGCTCCGACGAGCTACTTTCGCTAGTTCCCAGACTGCATGAATTTAAACGTGCCACTAGATCGGTATCTCAGTCCCACCCTTTCGCTGCCGAAAATATATATAATGTATTCAAAATATTCGTAAGATACATTAATAAAGACATGTGCATAGAATTATTAGTGTTTAGTCGACTCATTAGTTTTTAGTTTCACCAAATATAAAGCTCGAGAGCCACTCAGGGTAGAGGGTTACAGTAAAAATGGTAATGGTGAATGAGGTTTGTAATTTGAATGGAGGAAAAGGTGGTAAAAAGTGACGATAAAGGAGAAATATAACGACTGATCCTGGCTTGAAGAGGTCAAAATTGAATCTCGCCAGAGTGAGCATATTTACTTTAATATTTCTCAAACATTCAAGCAAGTAGATGAAAATAAATAATTATACTGTTTAATAAATAAACAGTGTCTACTCAAATATGAGTATCCACTAAAAATAACATTTAATGTGATAAATATATATATATATAAAAAATTTATTAAATATAAATAAAATGTATGCATTTTTTTCATAACTATATTTTTTATAAATATATGAATTTATTTAAATAACAAATATTTAGATTCAGGGAAGCACCCACGCGGCAGCTTTTTGGAATGTCAAAACGTTTGAAGTTGTTAAATGTTCACGACGAATCCTCAGTTGAAGTTTCTGAAGTGATAAAATACTTACATACTGCGAATTTATTTTTGCATTGCGAGAGGTAAAATGTACCGTCGTTCTTCTAGTCGGTGTATATCTCTCTCTATATATAGATGGAGCAAAAAGCGAAAATGGAGTGGGATGTGCTGCCATACTAAAACGGAATAAGCAACAGAAAAGAATTACAAACATAGCTTCAATATATAATGCTGAAATAATTGCTATTAATTTAGCATTTGACATAATAACCACAACGCTCCACAATAAATTCATAATCTTCACAGACTCTTTATCTGCACTTACTGCATTAAAAAATAAAAATGTTAGTGACCCTTTAACCGCACGAGTATAAACAGAATCTACCACTTGTCTAAAAATAAAGAAATAATCTTTTGTTGGATACCGGGAAATGACAGGGCGGATTTGGAGGCAAAAAAGCCATGAGGGATGCAATAGCAAGCACAAAGGGGTCATATTCCGATTATAAGACGGTTGCAAAGAAAATTATCATTAAAAAATGGCAACATCATTGGAATACATTCATTAATAACAAACTCCAAAACATTAAACCCACTATTGGAGAATGGAATTCAGAATATAAAAATAGGAGAGAACAGGTCGTGCTGACCCGCCTTCACATAGGCCACACCTACATCACCCACCATTATTTACTAGAGTCCCCAATATGCACTACATGCCAAGAGAAATTTACAGTGAAACATATACTGTTAGAGTGTGTAGATTTTGATCTTAGTGCGAACAAAATATTACCAAGTGAGTAATTAAAAAAAAAAAAAACTTTTTCCGCAAATAAAACCATCCAAGATTGTAAATTTCCTAAAAGAAGTTGGATTTACTCAAAAAAATATGAGTAATTGAGAAATGGTTTAAATATATATGTATACATGCACACTTTTTTTTCTTTTTTTTTTTACCAAACTGTCGCTATGAATCTATTTCAAAAATTTTGTTGGCATTAAATGACCCACCGAGGTTTTGATATGCCATAAAACAAAACAACCAACCAAACAACCAGCCTGGCTGGCGTAAAAGAGAGTGAGGCTTTCAAAAAGCCAGCCGCGCCTGTAACTCTAAACCAGAGGCGATAATTCTACAACTTTATTGACAGAATTAAAAAAGATATTGTTCATTCATTTGAATAAATAAATATTTTTAAATGCATTAACGCCAAATCTGTCGTGCACTCTGAAATTCTTATAAGCCTTCTTTTCAAAAGTTAATACAGTGTAACCCGGATATAAGAGAGTTGCCGGGACCGGAGAAGTATCTTATATCCGAGTTTCTCTTATATCCGGGTTTATCTTATATCCGGGTTTGGTCTATTATATATACATTAACACAGGCTCTAATTTGGGACCAGAGAAAATATCTCTTATATCCGGGTTTCTCTTATATCCGGGTCTCTTATATACGGGTTACACTGTACAATTGAATTCATGTCTTTGGTTTGTTTGAATGCAGATCGATGTTTTTGTATCTATTCCATTTTATGGGTTCACAAAATTCACTGAATAATTAACATTTTTTTTTGTTGAAGACCAATGTCTTGAATATTTTGTGGAATAATTTTAATATTATCTTCACCGAAAGGGGTCACTTTAACATCCTAACTACTAAAAGATGTTCAAAACGATCCTTAATTTTTAACAAGACAACGCTGTTTAAATATCAAAAACGATTTTTAAGGCCGGATGAAGGCAGCGATCGTTCAGATGCTCTGGACCCTTAGACCTTGCCTGAAAATATTACTGATGAGTACAATAAGATATTTGACAAGTGTCTGTTGATTATGTCATGTCACGCTACGAGTCTTATTGGTATCATATGACCTAGTACTACCTGCTGCATGATTGGCATATCGGCGGCTAAACTTTTCCCCCCACCAGGCTTTCCTGGTGAGAAAGGTGGCTAGACAACCAGCTGGATTAATATCAAGATCTGTCAAAGGGTGAATGAAACTCTTTGTAGGGTCAACGGCCATCTAACACAATGGGGGTAGAATGGGCTCTATAGCTATGTCTACAGACCGTGCGGCAATGACACAGCATCGCTGGGCGGACGTTCTCCTAGACAACGGCCAGAGTGGAGGATCAACCGGACAGAACCAACAGCTACGTGACCAAGGCGAGCTTTCAAGTTGGAGAACATTGGCTGTGGTTTGAACCGGAGAGGAATGGGTTCCGCCAGATGTACTTGCAAAATAAATGAATACCACTCCGGCTTTCAACCCAGATATATGGAGGGAGCTGGTCAGGTGCTCAGCTGCGCATCGACCCTACGATCACACCCGGTCATACGACTGAGAATGATGAGGATGATGACTAACTACTTGAAGATTATTATGAAGTTTTTTAAATTTTATTTAGAGTTTTAATTGAAAATCTTTTCCCACACACATGTACTCCACTACATTCATTAGAAGAAATTCGGAGAAAGGATTTTACTTTTTGAAACTGAAACGATTATTTCTGTTGCAAGGAGTATACTATTAGCAGCGCTCGATTTGATATATAGAATGGTGGCATTTTGTCAAATGAATGCCAGAAGATTTCATGTAAAGAAAAGTTTGAGGCTCCTGTGTGTTATTAGGACATAAACTATAGCTTGTTTAGCTATAACTTCGGTAAATATTTCCATTCCCATATTCACGTTAATCGAGAACTGGACATATATATATATATATCCTATTTAAGCGGTCGCATGACAAAACATGTCGCGCTATTTTTCATGACATCACAATTTAATACCTGTCTTGGTTAGTTGGCATACATCAGAAGCTTTGCGACATAAATTCTGCTCTCAAATACTAACCAACTCAAAAAGATTAAAACCACTGTTTATTTAATTCACATACTGACTACAAGAAACTATTCTTTTTACGTGACCTTTATTAACCATCTGTTCCAAAATTTTACAACATGTCTCTCTGCATCGGCCAAGGATTTTAGGAATTTTCGTTCTTTACATTTACGTGTAAACAATCGAAATTATCAAGAGTAAATTTCTGGGTGAATTCCGCACTGGAGAGTTTCAATCAAATATACTATTATTTCACTTTATTACAACATTTTCTTTCTTTCTTTGTTGTGTTACTTCTTTCTTTCTTTCTTTCTTTCTTTCTTTCTTTCTTTCTTTCTTTCTTTCTTTCTTTCTTTCTTTCTTTCTTTCTTTCGTTCGTTCTTTCTTTCTAGTTTCCCCTCTCCAATTTATTCATTTTTAATTTAATTTTGTTTTGGTTCTCTTCATTTTTTCATTCCACTTGTTCTTTCTTCTTTTTATTTTTCTTTCTATTCCTCTCTTTTCTTTTCATCGTCATTTCCATTCCACGTTTTCTTTCTTCTTTCATTTTTCTTTTCATCTCTCTCGTCCTTTCTTCTTTTTATCTTTTTCTTCCATTGCTCACGTTCTTTTTTTTCCATTTTTCTTTCTGTTCTTCTTTTCATTTTCATTTCCATTTCTCGCGTTCTTTCTTCTTTTCATCTTTCTTTCGATTCTTCTCACTTTTCATCGTCATTTCCAACTCCTTACGTTCTTTCTTTTCATTCCCTTGTTCTTTCTTCTCATTCTTTTCGTTCGTTCTGCTTTTAATTTTTCTTCCATTCCTCGCGATCTTTCTTTATTTCATCTTTCTTTTCATTCCTTTAACCCTTTCTTCTTTTCATCTTTTTTCACTTTCCTCTCATTCTTTCTTCTTTTCGTCTTACTTTTCATTCCCCTCACTGTTTCTTCTGTTCATCTTTCTTTCTTTCTTTCTTTCTAACCATCGATACCTTAAAAAAAAACTTTGTTATATTTCACACTTTCAAGCGAACATGGTCAAAAATAGCTTATATTCGAGTTTGAACGCACCAAAGTCAATAATAGTACAAAGATAATTAACCCCTGCCGTTCTTAGGCAGGGCGTCGTTGTTCGATTTCCGCTTCTAACTGAGAGACACAGCTAACTTCAATTTAAGAACAAAATGTGTTTAATTATGAATAAATTCTAGTAGACTACTCTACAACTTTATCTGAAATCTTTTGATCCCTAAGTAACCACCAAACCAACATGATCTTCCGCCACTCACGAAAGATTCCCACCAACCCATCTATTTTTATATTCAAATCGACAAATAATTTTGAACATACATCAAATAGGCAAGCGCACAGAATTCGCCATTAATATTATATTGCTGAATTACTGCCCCTTGACTAAATTACAGGCGGCGCGATTCACGTTTTTCTTTGATTTCTTGAGTGACAACATATGCCTTTTTTCTCTCTCACGTAAAACACACACATGTAAGTACTTTAGAAACATCAACTGATGATGATGTGGAGCTATCGATAATTTCAATGATAAAGTTCATTTCTTTTTTTACGCTTCTGTAACATATTCTTTTAAAAATACATTATTAATTGAATTTTTTAAAATTCCATACTTTTTTTAAAAATTTTTATTTTTTATACTAACTCGTATGAGCCTGCAAAATATGTTTTGTGAGACAGATAATTCCAGGAATCATAAAACAATAACTGCTATGTCATATTTATCTTCCTATATAACAGTGAATGCTGGGCAATTTCGTTACAGATATGAAGAAACTCGAAGCGACAGACATATAATTCTACAGACGGCTGCTGACAATACCACTGACGAGAGTTACAAGGACCCCTTAAAGAAAATGGAAACAAAAAAGAACACTTATACTTAAAACCAGAAAGAGACAGTTGAGATTTTGTATTTGTGAAATCTAAGACTTACAGGACATGCTGAAGGCAATATGGGAAGAGAGAAAAAGCGAGTAAGTTATTTAATGAGTGGAGCGTGGAAAAAAGAGGAATGATAAAGAGTCAGATATTGCTAAGAACAACAACGGACTGGAAGCTGTGGCGAGCTATTATTTTTCATGTCTTGAAGGCGCTCGGTACATAAGAAGTTGAACTGAGTCTGAAATGTCAGTTTTTTTGTACAGAATGAGTGAAAATTGCCTAAAACACACAAATACGAAAAAATAGACCGACTATTAAAGCAAGACAATTCGTTGAACCCCTGTTTTTAAATATTAAACTTACCAAAGAAATTTAGCCAAACAAGTGTCAGTTGTGCATATAACTTGCTGTTAAGACATATCAAACGCGCTCTTTGTTACCAGCTGAAAACAGACAACTTAAGCCTTTTGGCCTTGAGACGCAATATTAACTATTTAAGTCCAACCCCAGTGTCCCGTTTCCCCAGTGAATACATCGCCCCCGAGAAGGGCTACCTGGCACCTGAGGTATCTCCAAAAGGGGGCGTGCCGTGTAGGGCTAGATTGTTTTTGGTCTTTAGTCTCATGTATGCATGGTATCCCACTTTAAATTCAGCCATGTACCACATTCCGTTCGAGTGTGTGTTCGAGTAAAATTGTGTTGGTGTTCGTCTTTTACTGTAAAAACTGCATTTCTCACTTCACTTTTTCTCGGTTAATTTAGTTCGTTTTTTTCAGTTTTGTCGAGTGGTATTTTATAGAAGTAATACTTGAATTGAATATAAAAGGTTTCTTTTTCTGGGATGACTGAAATGTGCACTGGGCGTACGTACAGAGAAATGAACGTTAACATGTAGGAGAATCGAAGAATATCTCTTCGTATTCGATTAGAGAAAGCACTGTTTCTTCTTCCTGATGACCGACATATTAGACAGAAAAAGAGGGAAAAAACGAAGAAATGTGATATTTTTTTCTTAAACATTTCGCACCAAGAAAGGCAATAAAGTCACTAAGACGCAAGAGGTTACTGAGAGCGAGAGAATATAAGAAAAAAAATTATTAAGAAGACAGAAGGTAACGACTGACATTGCACTTAAATCTTTGAAGATCAAACTTAGCTGGAAAGCAAAAAACAGGAAGAGAGTTCCACAAACGAGAAGTGCGAGAGAAAAAATTATTAGGATAGAACTTACGGTTACATTTAGCCATTTTAACTGTAAAATGATGAGACCTTGCCGCCAATCTAGTACCGTACTTAAATGCATAAAACTAGGTACCAGAAAAAAAATTTCATCAAAACAATTACCATGAAAGTATTTATGGAAAATTTATCATTTGAAGAGAACCTGGCATAAATTATAAAATTAAAGAATAACGCTCATGATGAAATGACTCTTTCAAGTATAGGGCCATCTACCTATGAGGTAAATAGTAGAACTTGTATCTGGAAAAATCGTTGTTATCTCAGAAAAAAATTGTTAATAGAATATTCACTCGTAAAAAAAAAAAAAATAGAATTATTCTTACAATCCAAAATATGGTCCGGCTTTAACTAACCCACAAAGAGTTGATAAGCCGTAAAAGAAGAAGAAATCATTCTTACAATCCAAAACATGTTTCGGCTTTAAATGACCCACAAAGGGTTGATATGCCGTAAAAAAGAAAAAGAAATCATTCTTACAACCAAAAATATGCTTCGGTTTTAACTAACCCACAAAGTGTTAGACTTGCGGCATTATTACGTTGCAACACCAGTTCTCGCACGATCACCGAAGTTAAGCAACGTAAGACCTGGTCAGTACTTAGGAATGTCTGTAAGCTGGGATGTGCAGTTGGGGGTCATAGATAACGGCTCGGAATTGGTAACCAGAGAGACGAGTCCCAATTCTGGTCGGATTCACTATAGTCACTTACGCGCAAATACTCTTGGGAAAGCTATGAATCCATCTTTTCTCCCTGCCTCAGCTATGTGTTAATTAGTTGGACTTGTATCTGTTAATCATTATCACCCGAAAAATTCTTATAATCTAAAAATATTTTCTCGCTTTAAATAACCCGCAAAAGGTTGATAAGCCGTAAAAAAGACAGATTAATAAAAATGGAGAAAAAAAGAAAAGGATTTAACAATTTTTTCAGATATAAGTATTAAGCAGTATTCACTGGTGAAATTTTAAAACTTCTTCAACGGAGATTTTTTAAAAGAATTATAACTTATTATCTTCTTCTTCTTCTTCTTCTTCTTCTTCTTCTTCTTCTTCTTCTTCTTCTTCTTCTTCTTGTGCCGTGTCCCCTCAGGACGTAGGCAATCATGGCTCACCACACCTTCCTGTGCCTTGTAACTCTTAATAAATTTTGTCTTTCTGTTATTTCTCCTTATTTACTCAAACTCATTAAATATGTCATGCATTGTTTTCCTATGTTTCTCTTGTCTTTAATCTGTCTTTGGAGTATCAGATTTTCCCAGCCCCCTTTCCTCATTATGTGCCCCTAGAAACCTTAACTGTCTCTTCCTGTTGTTAAGTATAAATGATCTTTTTGTTTACATTTTCTCTAAAACTTCGTCGTTGCTCACATGTTCGGACCATGGTATTCTCAGCATTCTTCTGTAGAACCACATTCCTGTTGCTTCAAGTCTCTTCTTCATCTTTGAGGAGATCGTCTAGCACTTAGTGCCGTACAGGAGGACAGATATCAGGTAACCAGTTTAGTACTCATTTCTTTAAAGATTTCTACTGACATTTTTCTATTTCTTAGTACTCAGCTTTTGGAATGAATCCGTCAAAATGCACCTTCGGATCTCAATGTCACACTTTCCGTCCTCTGTTAAAACACTTCCCAGACAGGTAAATTGCAGCACTTGTTTGATTCTGGTATATCCGATTTGCAATTCTAACTTTGGAACCATGCGTTTGCTAACAGACATGAATTCTGTCTTCTTGGGGTTGATGCTTAATCCTTTCGTCTCGCTTTACATTCTGTAGGAGTTTTTGTAGTTTTCTTTCTGTGTCTGTTATCAACACTATTACATCTTCATATCTTATGTTGTTAGGATTGTGGACGCTAGTAATTAATGCTAGTAGGGAAAACACTATTGTATTTACATAATTTAGAACAGTTGCATTATAAACTATAGGGAGACGTACTTAGTGATTGACAAATCTTATAGACGCAAACAAATTTTGTGCCTTTTCAAACCTTTGTCCTCGCTCTTCTCGCTACAGCTTTGGCATGTCACAGAATGTCTATAGTCCTGGGTATGACGATAAACATCCAGCAGCAAGGCCTCTGATCGGGAAATTGGAGGTCTTGAGGAGCAGGGAACTACCTCTTAATTGCTGTTGTTCCTAGGTCCACCCTTACTCGGATTGTAGCACCTGTTGGGCCTCAGTTATGGACAAATGGTGAACCCCAAACAAAAACAAAACTCAATGAAAGTACTGTTATGGTCCAAGTTCCTTGTACCACGGTGATGGTCCAAGGTAAATCCAATGAAGAATAACTCGAACACAGGTATGGAATAACACAGATATATTGCAAACAGAAATATGTACAAAGAAGTAGAAGTATTAGTAATGAACATCAGATTTGGTTAGAGTGAACTATGTTGTCTCGACTAGTATCACTATTCCAATGTCTTACAGTAATCGTCTGACTCAACTCTGTCTCTGACTGACTCTGAAGATGTTCAACAACACTCCCACGTGTGTCGAATGTGGCACAAGGCCGGTTTAATGTGGGCTCACCGAGACCGTAGGCTCGGCCAAAAAATGCCCGTAGAACCCGTATAAACGGGATCGGGTTGGTCAACCTCCCCGAATGAGGCTCTGACCTTCGGCGGAGCCTCGTACGGGTTCCTCTCTGCCCAGAGGCAGAGAGTTCGACCGACAAGCCGAGTCGTCCAAAAACGACTGACTGTGAAGATGTTCAACAACACGCCCACGTGTGTCGAATGTGGCACAAGGCCGGTTTAATGTGGGCTCACCGAGACCGTAGGCTCGGCCAAAAAATGCCCATAGAACCCGTATAAACGGGATCGGGTTGGTCAACCTCCGCGAACGAGGCTCTGCCCTTCGGCGGAGCCTCGTCCGGGTTACTCTCTGCCCAGAGGCAGAGAGTTCGACCGTCTAGCCGAGTCGTCCAAAAACGACTGACTCTGAAGTATTTAGTGTCCTCCCCACGAGGGACAGATGTGGCACAATGCCGGGTTTAAAGTGGGGTACCCGAGCCCGTAGGATCGGCCAAAAAATAGCCCGTAGATCCCGTATAAACGGGATCGGGCTGGTCAACCTCCGCGAACGATGCTCTGCCCAGAGGCGGAGCCACGTCCGAGTTCCTCTCTGCCCAGAGGCAGAGAGTTCCCCTCTGCCTCAGAGGCAGAGAGTTCGACCGTCTAGCCGAGTCGTCCAAAAAGGACTGACTCTGAAGTATTTAGTGTCCTCCCCACGAGGGACAGATGTGGCACAAGGCCGGGTTTAAAGTGGGGTACCCGAGCCCGTAGGCTCGTCCAAAAAATAGCCCGTAGATCCCGCATAAACGGGATCGGGCTGGTCAACCTCCTCGAACGAGGTTCTGCCCTTCGGCGGAACCTCGTCCGGGTTCCTCTCTGCCCAAAGGCAGAGAGTTCCCCTCTGCCTCAGAGGCAGAGAGTTCGACCGTCTAGCCGAGTCGTCCAAAAAGGACTGACTCTGAACGCTGCTCTCTCTTGAGGCGCAGTATTTATGATGTCCGGAATAGTCCATTATTATTATGGGTAAGTTCCCCGTAACACCTCCGTTCCGAAGCTTTTGTGTAGCAGGGGTTTTTAATATCTTTTTTTCTTTGGATCTATTTCCAAAAGTTCTGTGAACTTTCTTTTTCTGGACGATTTTCTTGGTTCTGGCATTGTTTGCGGTCTTTTTATATCAAATGTATCGAAAATCGTGTCCATCACCTCTTCTTGAGGTGGACAGTTAGCATCCTGTAACAGTCTCTTCCTTATTTGGTTTACGTGTCTTCTATGTGAGAATTTTTGTCCCTGCACTATGTAAACCATATTGCCGATTCCTTTCTCAATTGTCCCTTGCTCCCAGTAAGTTGTATTATTTTTATATGCTTAAAAAAAAACATTTTCTCCTGGGAGGAATTTTCTTTTTGGTGCGTAGGGCTGTGTTACTTGTTTCGTTTGACTTGGTAGCAATTTATCAAATGCTGATCTGATTTTTCTAGCGAACATCACTTCTGCGGGTGATAATGTCGATGGCGTAGAATTATTTGGCGTTATTCGATATACCTGAAGAAATTGCTGTAATGCTTTTTCCGTAGGCACATCATAGGCTTTTCGTAACGCTCTTTTGAGTGTATCAACAAATCTGTCCGCTTGCCCATTTCATCTTGGGTGATAATGCGGGGATTTTATATGTTTGACTTGATAAATTTCGCAAAACTCTTGGAAGTCTGCTGACGTGAATTGCGTTCCATTATCTGTGACTAGGCAATCCACTACTCCAAACCGAGCGAATAGTTCGTGGAGGCAATTTATGGTCATTTCTGCAGTAGGATTTTTGCAACGAAACACCTCCGGCCATTTACTATAACTATCCACTATGATTAAATAGTAGAAACCATCAATTGGTCCTGCATAATCTGCGTGTATTCTTGATCACGGACGATCAGTCTCTGGCCATGGCTTATGGATGATTGGCGGTGCTTTGGCTGCTAAGTTATAACCCTTGCACATTTCCACCATCTGAGTAATATCCTGGTCCATATTCTTCCAATATACATAGCTTCGCATTAGCGACTTCATTCTATTTTTACCAGGATGGTCACTATAGAAATCCTTTAGGATTCGCTTTTGTAGTGTTTTGGGAATTACAACCCTTTCGTTGTAAAGTAGCACATTATCGCATAGAGAAAAGCTGTCTGATATTTGCTCATTTTTTCTGCTATTTTTGCTTTTGTTTCATTTATGAATTCGTCATTTTTGGCTTCATTTTTTATGTCTTGTAGTGTGACTGGGAGGTTTCTAACTGTACAACATAGTACTGTCCTGATATATTCTTCATTTCTTAAGGCTGCGATTACCGTATCTTCCAATGGCTCTGTTTTTGTTGGTATAAGTCTCGACAGTCCATCCGCATGCCCGATTTTTTTCGTTGGTAAATATTCCAATCTGAAATTGTAGTTTAGAAGAATTGTTCCCCATCTAAGTAACCTATTTGCAGTGTAAACCGGTAGACCTTTCTTCGAACCGAAAATTGTTAGTAACGGTTTGTGATCCGTCTGAAGAGTAAAAAATCTGCCATAGATATACCTATGAAACCTTGTGACTGCGAAGATAATTCCCAGAGCTTTTTTCTCTATTTGTGAGTAATTTTTCTCCGCTGGTAGTAGATTTCGAGAAGCATGTGCGATGGGTTTTATTGTCCCATCTGGCATTTTATGTAATATACACGCTCGAAACTCCGTAGGCGCTCGCGTCACTTGCTACAATAATTTCTAGTTTGGGATCGTAGTGTGCCAAAAATAAATCCGAAGTTAACGTCTTAATTATTTTTTCAAATGTTTCCTGGCATTGATCTGTCCACTGCCAAACTTTTTCTTTCTTTAGCAGCTCGTTCAGTGGTGCGCGAAGTTTATGCATGTGAGGTATGAATTCCTGGTAGTAACTCACTAAGCCTAGAAAACTTTTTAATTCTGTTATATTCTTAGGAACCCTCATTTTTTAATTTTTTTTAATTGCTGTTGCTCTTTCAGGGCCTGGTCGTCTGCCTTCTTGATCTATGATATGGCCAAGGTATTTAATTTCCTTCATGAAAAAATTGCACTTGTTTTCTTTTACTTTGAATCCATAGCTTTGTATTCTCTTAAACACCTCTTGTACATGTTGCTAATGTTGTTCAACACTTTCGCTATTAATCAATACATCATCCAGGTATGCAATCGTGTACTCTAGTCCGGCAAGCATCGTATCCATTGTCTGCTGGAATATAGCCGGCGCGATCTTAATCCCAAAAGGTAATCTTTGGTATCTGTACAATCCTTTGTGTGTGTTGATGCACAGTAGTTTTGAACTTTCCTCATCGACTGGAATTTGCAAGTACGCTTCACTTAAATCAATTTTTGAAAATTTTTTTTCCGCCATTTAATTTAGTGAATACTTCTTCTGGACTGGGTAGAGGATAGTGGTAGTCCTTTATTGCTGCGTTCAAACCTGTAGAAAAATCAGCGCAAACTCGAATTTCTCCTGATTTCTTTTTGACGTAAACCGTCGGTGCGGCCCATTTACTGTATTCTACTTTTGTCAATATGCCAGTGTTTTCAAGTCTAGCTAATTCTTGATCAATTTTTTCTATTGACGCAAACGGTACGCTCCTTTTTCTCTTGAAGATAGGTTGAACGTTTTCTTTTATTTCGATATTTGCTGCCATTTTCTTACATCTTCCGAGACCCGCTGAAAATACTTCGGGGAAACTCGTTTTTAGTTTTTCTTTTAATTTGTCTGCCTCGGTTGATAAGCTTTTTACATTTTGGCAGTACGTACTTATAGGTAAATCCCACAGTCCGAATTTTTGCATCCAGTCCGTTCCGAATAGGTTTTCTGTATTTCTTAAGACGTACGTTTTTAGTTTTTTCGTCATTCCATTAAATGTTACATTTGTAATTACTTCACCCTCAAATTTTATCTTTCTCCCGGTAACTGATCTAGCAATTTTATCTGTTTTTAACATGGCAGGTTTGTTCAGTTTTCTCCATGTTTGTACGTTTATAATAGTTAAGTCTGAGCCAGAATCCAGCTGTAGCCTAACTTTTCTGTTTTGCATTTCAAATGTACGTATTTTCTTATGTTATTCTCCTCAGCTTGGTCATTCCTCGTGATTCTTATTCTGCTTTTGCTTTCTCTTCTAGACCAACAATTAGAACTTTTGTGTCGTATTTTTATTGCATGTTAGACAAGTTTTAAAACGGTATGTACAGTCTTTAAACCAATGCCAAGTCCCACAGCGATAGCATGGACTGGGTGGTAGTTTTTTCTGATATTGATTTTTAGAGTTAGAAAATTTTGTTTTACCTGTTCTTGAGGGGGGAAATCGGTTTGGTTTGTTTTTGAGGAGGGAAAGTTGGTTTGTCCTCGTACTTTACGTATGTGTGCTATGCCAGCTTCTTCTATGACTTTTGAGTCTTTCTTCACACTGATGCATCTCTGGCAGTCTTCGGCTAGTTTTTGAAGTGTCAAATCTTGTTCACTCTCCAATTTAGTAAGGATTCTGCGTCTCATTTCTACGTCTTTGGTTGAAACCAAGCCTTGGACGTAAATTAAGCATTTGAAATTGTTCCGATAATTTAAAATCATCACAATATTTATTAAAGATGGACGCGAACGTTATGTAATCTTCGCTGTCCTTTTTTGTAAAGTTCAGACATTTTCATCTTTTGTGGAATAGTGAAGTATTATGGCTGAAAAGTTCTGTTAACAGTTTTATGGCTTCTTTGAAAGTTAGCTCATTTGTTTTTTTTGGAAGGATATAATCTACGAATTTGGTATATTCGCATGTGCCTAATTTTCTTAGCAATAGTTATACTTTACGTGCTTCTGACCAATCTTTGCAGTCAAATTCATATAGATCTTCGTACCTTCGGAAGTAATTTGCAAAAGTTTTATCTTCGTCGGGTGCGTACTTGAAATCTTCGATAGTACTCCAATTAGCATCTTGTGAGAGAACTGTTTCGTTCTCGGAATGTTGCTCTTTATTTGACATTACACGTAGCAATAATTCCTGTAATTCAAGATGTTTCTGTTCGTACTTTTATTGCTGTTCAAATTGGATTTTGATAAGTTCCACAATGGTTGACTTAAAATCTTCCATGTTAACGTAATTTTGTCTACGTATTTTACTTTAGTGTAACCTGATATTCTGACACCTGTGTACGCCAAAAAAAATTTCCTTTGTTGGCAGAAAAATTTGATATCCAAAAAGAATTAAAAATTTCATCAATACATATTTATATAAAAAATATCAACAATTTTATCTGTAGTTGAACGCATACAATTCCGTTCAAAATATATTTAATTGAAGCTATAAAATTGTGTTCTAAATATTTCAATTTTGGCATTAAATGGCCTATAGAAGATGATATGCCGCTAAACAAAACCAACCAACCAAACAGAATGTCTAAATTTTAGTCTGGCACAAGGTAACAATAACAGAGAACTTAATGACAACGGAATTTGCTAGCAATGACTTCGGAGATGTTTGATGTTACATAGAGGTCTGATCAAAAAGTATCAAGACTGTTGTTTTGGTAATGGAGCTAAAGTATGCAGTATGAAGCCACTTGGCACAGATTGACCTTGAACTCTGTCGTGCATACAAAATAAGTTATAACGTTCTCGCTCACTTATGTTGTTTATAGCAGTGCTTAGAAGGAAAGTGTGTATAGTATGGTCATCTCAACACACCACAGAGGTTGCATTAGTGACTATGGCATGTGCAGCAGTTTTGGGCCAATCACAATATTTCCCAGGTTCGGCAACTGCCATATTCCTCAGATCTCGCCCCACGTGACATTCTCCTTAAAAAAAAGTAAAATCACATTTGAAAAGAACAAGATTTCAAGACGTCGATGAAATCCAAGAGAATGCGATGAGGCAGCTTCTAGCTATGCCAAAAAAGAAGTTCTAGGAATGCTTCTATCAATGGAAACAATGCTGGATAAAGTGTGTGGCTTCAGAAGGGGGGGGATACTTTGAAGGAGATTAAATGCCGAATTGGTATGTATTGTAGCTTTCTTTTTATAGCACCAGTTCAAATACTTTTTAATCAGACCTCGTATAGTTAGGATCTGTTGCTGTATGCTTAGTCGGTTAAGCAACAGATGTTTAGCCTTGTGCAGTAAATATCGATTTTTAGGGGAACCAGGATATTATATGAACTATTTATTTATTAATTTATTAGTGGTCTATTTCTTAACATTGAAAACTTTATTTACAAAATCTGTTCACCTTTTCGTAATTAACTGGTCTACTGCTTTTGGTTGGTTGTTTGGGGTTTTATGGCATATCAACCACTATGGATTATTTAATGCCAGATCCAGTATTTACTAAATATATTAAAAACGTGTAGATGGCAACATCATTGTTTCAAAAACGTATAGCTGGCAACATCATTGTTTCAAAAACGTATAGCTGGCAACATCATTGTTTAAAAAAAAACGTATAGCTGGCAACATCATTGTTTAAAAAAAAACGTATAGCTGGCAACATCATTGTTTAAAAAAAAACGTATAGCTGGCAACATCATTGTTTCAAAAAAGTATAACTGGCAACATCATTGTTTCAATGTGCTGGAAAAGACCTGGAAGTTCACTATTTTCCCATAGCTGGGACCCCAACAGGTGCTACCACCCCGGGTCAGGGTGGACCTGGGAACACCAGCAATTAAGAGGTGGTTCCACGCTTCATCAAAACCTCCTGATCAGAGGCCTTGCTGTTGGATGCAGTTTAACGTCGTACCCAGGACGTCTACTGGTTTTGTTAGACGTAAACAAACTTTGTTATATATTTTAATAAATATACATTTTATTCTCATCGGTAGCACGACTCCGAGTTTTATGCACAACGCGATATTCAGGTGCTGAATTGAGACACAATGAAGATTGCGCTGTACATGAAATTCTGAATTGTGCCACTGGGGAGGAAAAATGTATATTATGTATTAATATATAGTTTAGATCTCTGTTATATTGGGTCAAGCACTATTTTATTAACACCAGCACTCATTATATATATATATATATATATATATATATATATATATATATATATATATATATATATATATGTGTGTGTGTGTGTGTGTGTGTGTGTGTGTGTGTAATTTGGCAGCAACTTTTCTTTTAAACATGTAGTATTGAATGTTAAAGACAACATAGTCTTGCATATTTTCTTTTGAATTTTCTCATATTCTCTAATGAGACTTTTTATTTGAAAATAATTTCGAAATAAGTATTGTCCGTACGATGACCTAGCGCTTTCGAACATCATTGTTCATCTTCAGGGTCAATATTTTTAGTCAAACATTTTTTCTTTTTTAAACAAACATTTGCCAATTATCTTGTAGCGTAATCATGTTATTATTTATTTGCATTTTAAAATACAAAATGTGCCACAAGGGCTAAAATGGGGAGGGGGGAAAAGACTGGTCTTCTCTAGTCCTACCTGAAAACTATCTAGTCTCATTCGTTGACCCATTCGTACTTACAATTTTCCTTTCACCATAACAACACATTTACTTTCACAACACAATCACCAAAATACCACATTTTCTCGATGAAAAGCCCTAACATGAATTTTTATTTACAAAATCATCGAGGGATGGAGAAAAAATCAAAAGCCCAATGTTTATATACAATGTAAAATATGTATGTACAAGAAACTAAACAAAACAATATTAGTAGTAGGACCCTTCCAAAAATGTGGCAGAAATCTCTATTAACTGGGATGAACAATTCCAGAGAACAGAGACATCTGTCACCTAAAACGTGGGGAGGGGTGGAGACAAGAAACTAAAAAGGAAGACAAAAAAAAACAGGACTTATGTACTTGCATGCTCTAGCTACGTTGAAAGGAAAATATTTAGCCCTGAGGAGGCCAAAACTGAACATGAAAATGTCCTATCTTACCTTAAAAGGCTGGGATGACTAATGTTTCGGTTCGAGGCCCCAAATCCTCTTGCTTAAGTTGCGTCCAACAACCACTCTAGGTCAGCACCTCTCACTCGCACCAAGCGCGAAATTTTCACCAACCTTTTGCCGAAATTCCACGAGGAGAGACGCGCCCTCTCCGCCCTGATCTTAACCTTAAGCTGATGCCTAAAGAATGAGACCAGTTGCAGAGAGGAAAATTTCTCACCTGCGTGGAACTCCTTCTGTCTAGTCGTCCACACCACCATTCGCATAAAGCCGAGCAGACACAGGAGCACATAGTGCTGATCTCTGGACATTGACGGTACCACATTGGAACAAACGGAACTGGCTTCCAGGACAAAAAACTTTCCGTCCAAGACGCGAACCATGTAGCCTTCAATCAGCCTGCACAGAGGTTGCACAACGTCGCAGTGGAAGAAGGCATGTTCAATTGACTCCTCCCGGTCACCACAGCGAACACATTCGGCTGAAATCGCCAAACCCGCTGCGCAGAGCTTTTTGCCGACCCAGAGAGCCCCTCGCAACACCAGCCAGGTTAGTGATGCCTCGTCGTTGTTGAGACATTTCAACCCGGGCGCCCAAGGCGAGACGGAGCGAAACTCCTTGTTCGTAAGGCCCAGCTTGCCCGGAAGCTTGTCCTTGGCAATCCCCCTCACTGCCACCCGATACAAAGCCTTCCGAGACATATCCCGTGTATCGGAGAGGCGATCTTTAACCTTTAACAGGCAACGCAGCGCGTCTCTACATTCCTTATAAAAGAGGCATTCACCTTCAGGTGAACGGTGCGCCTCCGCCTCGTCTAAATGCACACTTTGAAGGGACGGAAAAGATTGACGGGCGTCTTCCTTCCAGAATTCGCCTTCACCGTCGTTTTGCGTACACATCCGTTCTAGGAAATTCAAGCGGAGCATATGCTGACGTGTCTCGACGCTTGGCATTCCCAGACCGCCTTCAGCAGGATGGAGGCAGCAGACCTCGCGACTTACCATGTGAGCTTTTCCTCTCCAGAGGAAATCGAAAAGCTCTTTAACGAAATTGACTAGTACGGTAGACGGGAGTGGAAGAATCGAAAGCCGGTAAAGGAAAATCGGGTAGATGTGCGAAATGCACACTTCCGCCCTCCCTTTCAAGGAAAGATTCCTTCGAGTCCACAGACGAACTGCTTCGTCGACCTTCCTTCGAACTTCCGACCAATTTGTGTCCAGCAGAAGGCCGGGACCGAACCAGATACCGAGTATCTTCACCGGCCCGTCCGTCCAGCTGAAGGGCCCGGGGAGAGTAACTCCCGCCCACTCAGCCAACTGCAAGCCAACTGACTTTTCGCGGTTGATTTTGGCCCCTGCCACCGTCTCATACCTGCAAATCTCTTTGCCGACTTCGTGAATCTCGGCAGTGTTCGTTACGAAAACAGACACGTGGTCAGCATAGGCGGAATACTTGGCCGCTTTGGTGGCACCAGGTAATGAAATTCCGCGAAGGACCGGATTCGCCTTTAGCTTGCGAAGGAAGGGCTCCAACGCAAGGACATAGAGCATAGGCGAGAGCGGACAACCCTGACGAATGGATCGAGACAAGGTGAAAGGCTCCGACCTCACCCCGTTCACTTCCACCAGTGCCCCCGGGGACTTGTACAGGAGACGGATCCAGGAACGAAATTGTGGCCCGAAACCGGCAGACGCGAGAACAGCCTCGAGAAAACGATGGTCCACCCTATCGAATGCCTTGGACTGATCCAAATTGATCAGCGCAGCTTCACCGTCGACTTTTTCCATGATCTGGCGAACCATATGAAGGTTGTCCTGAATAGTCCTGCCCCTCACAGCGCATGTCTGTTCGGGACCGATCAGACTATCGAGGACAAGCTGCAAACGGTTGGCCAAGACCTTCGCCAAAATCTTCAACTCTACATTGAGCATAGTCAAAGGGCGGAAATTATCTAACCCATCCCCTCCGCTTTTGTTCTTGCGTAGCAACTTGATGACACCCCTGGTGAAGCGTTGGGGTATGTTCCCATTCCTCAACCAGTGGTTGAACATCAGTACCAGAAGCGGAACAAAAACGGGCGACAGCCTCAAGTACACCTCGTAGGGAAGACCGTCTATACCAGGAGTCTTGTCTCGGCCGGCCTGCTTCAGCGCTTCCCAGATTTCCTCCTCGGTGACGGCCCCTTCGCACACATCCGCTTCCCCCGTCTCGAGACGCGGAAAGTCGGCTAGATATGCGTCGAAATTGGCGGGGCTCAGTCCGAGCTCCCTGGTGAAAAGGTCGCGGAAATGAGACCGAAACGCCTCGCAGATGCCTTCGTTTGTAGTAATCTGTCGTCCGTCCGGCGATGTGACGCTCGGAAAGTAGCGATCTGACGCGCTGCGCAACTCCTCTTTCCTCAGTTCGGCAGCCATGTTAGTCGCCTCGGCAGACATTTTCTTCAACCTAGCCCTAACTACCAGAGCCTGGTCCTTCTTGATAAGCGAGGAGGCCAGCTCGGCCCTAGCTACTGCTACTTGCCCACTATCTCCCGACTGGATGGCATCCTCTAATCTAGACTCTGCTGCCATTTGCGCTGTTAATCTATCTCTATTGAGCCGACGACTATAATCAGCTGCAAACGACCTGATGACCGACTTAAGGTGTCCCCACCACCTATTCCCAAGCACACTCCCCGTCAATTCCCGCTGTATGGTTGCTAGTAACTGGTCACAGAAATCCTTCACGTCGAGCAACGACGTGTTGAATTTCCAGTAACCAGTCATTCTGGGTTTAGGCTTATCTAAGTTTACCCGCACCCGGACGAGCCGATGATCCGAGTAAACTATCGAATGAAAACTTGGACACTCTAAGAGCCCTACATAGACTCTCCTAACTAAAACCCGGTCGATGTAGCTCGTGCGAACTACCGAACCCGGGCCGCCCCTATTTGTCCAAGTCCACGCTAACTGCCCGGAGTGTTCGTTACGAAACTTATCGACCAGATCAGATCCATCGACAAAATCACGAAACGGTTTCACGTCCGGGTTGTAAGAGCCCGATCTTAACCCACTACGATCTAATTCGGGATCAAGGACGGCGTTCCAATCACCCGCTAAAATTACCTGCCGAGTCGTATCTAAAAACGGCTCGACCCGCCGAAAAAAGGACACCCGCTCCGCCTGGTCGTTGGGCGCATAAACCCCGATGAGACGAAGAGACTTTCCCTTTATGGTAACGTCCAGGACACAAAGCCTGCCCTCCGAATCCGACAAGGGAACACGACGCCGTCAGGGACCTGCTGATCAACCAAGAAACCCCTCTTGAACGACTATCAAAATAAGCTGAGTAGAGGTGAAACCTCCTCGACAGAATATCCTCATAGTCGCTGGCAGTAAGATGAGTCTCCTGTAGCGTAATCATGTTATTATTTATTTGCATTTTAAAATACAAAATGTGCCACAAGGGCTAAAATGGGGAGGGGGAAAAGACTGGTCTTCTCTAGTCCTACCTGAAAACTATCTAGTCTCATTCGTTGACCCATTCGTACTTACAATTTTCCTTTCACCATAACAACACATTTACTTTCACAACACAATCACCAAAATACCACATTTTCTCGATGAAAAGCCCTAACATGAATTTTTATTTACAAAATCATCGAGGGATGGGGAAAAAATCAAAAGCCCAATGTTTATATACAATGTAAAATATGTATGTACAAGAAACTAAACAAAACCATATTAGTAGTAGGACCCTTCCAAAAATGTGGCAGAAAACTCTATTAACTGGGATGAACAATTCCAGAGAACAGAGACATCTGTCACCTAAAACGTGGGGAGGGGTGGAGACAAGAAACTAAAAAGGAAGACAAAAAAAAACAGGACTTATGTACTTGCATGCTCTAGCTACGTTGAAAGGAAAATATTTAGCCCTGAGCGTAATCATGTTGCTACTTTTTTACGAACTAAAAACATTAAAATCCTTTTAAATTCAAAAGACGCGATGATCACGTGCAGGGCGAAGAATTTTTATCATGTGACAGCGTGAAAAAGATTTCCAATACACAAGCCAAAAGATCGAAGAATACGCTACAAAATTTAAATATATTATAAACATTGTAATATGTTACCAGAAATATCATAATCTATACGATTAATATATATATATATATATATATATATATATATATATATATATATATATATATATATATATATATATATATATATATATATATATATAACTTTCTACCATCTGCAATAGCATTTAAACACTATTATTGTACTATAACAAAAAATAATACTTGAAAATAGTGAACAGTTCAAGTCAAAGTGCTTGGAACCAACAAACCTTTGGACAATTTTTATATTCATGAATTCCAGAAAAGAAGGCACTTGTATGCATACAAGAAAAACAGGATAAAAAAACTAAAGAAAATTGTCATGTCAGTCCTGTTCAACAACACTAACCCAGACGTAAGATGGATTCGATGCAAGAGGACGCTAACAAAGCTGCCGCTAACATTCACCAGTGGCCGAATTCGATCCACACGGCACAAAGCTCTTCACGATCAGGGACTGAGTCGCCCCAGTGTCTCGCTGGATCTTCACGGATTTTTCTCCATGGGGTCACTCACGGGGGATACAGAACCATTAGACACTAATGGCCTATACTCTTCCACATCTTCGTCATTGGATTTCCTATCCATGTTAACTTTGTCGGAAGAAATTAACCCTTGGGGTCTGTTTTGACTTAGGGCTCTGGACTCGGCATTCCACTTTGTCCAACAATTTGACACGAGGTGTCCTACTTTATTGCAGTAATGGCACATCGGGAGTTTGCTTTGTGTTTCATTTGCCCGCTATCATATCACATTTAATAATGTCAAACCGCCCACTTTATATTGGAGGATGATGCAGTCCTCGTTCCCTTACCAGTGGCGTTTCTAAAGAATTTCAAAATTCATCATGATCTCACTTTGATTTCCGACACAGGGGTTTAACTTACGATCCCCTCTTCCATCCACCAGGCCACACCCTCACATATTCCTTCGGCTGCCGACCATATTTTCTAATTAGAACTTTTCACAGAATATTCAATATTTAGGTAAGGCCCACTGATTTACTTAGTAGCATTTATTATTTCAATTTTTATTCTTTATCAGCAGCACCCATATTTATTAATGACGTGGCAAGACGCGGTAGTTCATGGTTAACAACATTCTTCCATGGATCGCATAATGCGTCAACACTCCCTGGAAGGTCACCACGTGCAACATAGTGTGGCAATTGCTTTTTCTGCTTTCTCTGCCTCTTCTTTAGGCTTCTTCGCTGCCTTTTGACGGCGCAAACATGAGAATATTATCGACAGATTTTTTAAAACATCTTTTGTTACTGACATGAAGCCTATGGAAGTAAGGATGCTAATCGGAAGACGTCAGGGCTACAACAGATTTACTGCGAGGCATGAAATATTTGATAAATTTGTCATGTTGACTGAAATGGTTCCTTACATGCGGGGATGGGGTATAATGGGGCTATGAAAGATAAGGTATTTATTTTGGATACCTAATCTCTGTTCTTTAGCAAGAGACTCCCTACTCACTAAGATCTTTCTATGTTCAACTATAAAGTCCTGGGGGAAGATATCTGGTGTATCCCTATCGAAGTTTAGAAAGGTCTGGGACAAATCGAGGCCATCAATTTCCACTTTGTCCCTATTTTCGAGACTATGATCCTACCTCGTAAATATCTCAGAATGGTCCATGGTTTCGCTAACAAATTCACTAGTATATTTTCCTTAATTTCAGTAATCTTTTTACAGAGAGATACTATATATTTTTTTCATATCTTCCATTTTCGTTCGTCTACCACCCGTGCTCCAAATTCTGGTCAGTTGGATGAATGATCAAACTCGGTGTAAAAGGAAAGAAAATTCCGTACGAGAGCCCCATCTCTTACGACCCTCCCCCGAATGGGAAAAAGTTCGTATTTGAAAATGGGGACCACGTATATATATATATATATATATATATATATATATATATATATATATATATATATATATGCTGTATTAAAAATAATTTTCCAAACTTTAGGAGCGGCGTTCCTCACACCAAAACAAGTATAACACGGCAGGCCCGGCTCGATCCGGCTTCCTTCCTACGCTGGTCAGTACTGCAGCCGGTCAACTGATGGTTGTCTGCTAAACACTTCGTTCCTTCATCTGTTCTACCCCACGTTCGATTCTTTGACCACAAAGCAGTGAAGATCGAATTTTCGCCCGTACTTAAGCGCTGGATCGAGTTGTGTCGGAACTGTGCTACGGAAGGACAAAGAATGCCTCCGCCGATGAAAATTCAAATAACATGACAGATAACGAAGAAGGTCGCTGGGTTAATTTTCATTTGGTTTATCTAGTCGGTGATACAACAAAATTAACTTCCCGTTAAACTCTCTTTCGCGACACTTTATCTTTTACTTCTTAAACTTGGAGCGGATCAAAACATTCAGACAAGATGGTCGTTGGGAATTCCCTTGGCAGCAGGTCGCGCAGGATTCATCAGCTCCTTCGTCCGCTACTGACTCGTCTCGGTTCTCGCCCCAACTGCTGGCTTCAACTAAGCGTTGGGTATATATATATATATATGTATTTCGCCCGACTCCTACGGCACCTGAAAACTCATTAAATATTCATCAATTAATTATTTGCTCCAACTTTGGAGATACGACACTGACACTCAAATAAAGCGATCAGCTATTCACTAACAATATATTTACTGATAACGAACTTTGTTTAATATTCCTTTCGACAATCGGCCGTTTATCCAATACAATAATTTTTTCGTTCACAAACTTTTGTGCTTAAAAATTATCTCTATTTCCTCTGACGTCAAAGAAATTCCTTTTGTTGACGACTTTCAAAATGACCGATTTAAAATCTCATTGTTTAGATTTTGGCTTTATGAATAATAACTCTATTCGCTTCTCGGCCAACAGTCAACGCCCTTCAAACAAAAGTGGTCAGCTATTCAAGACAATATTTTTCCGATAACAAATTTTGCGTTTTCAAAAATTATTTCTGCCATTAAAGAATTTCCTTTATACCCGACTTTTCAATATGACCGAAATAATTTTCTGCACATTCTGATATGTTTACATTCCTGGCCTTTCAATTTTTCCTGCTTATATTTTATATTTTCCTGCTTATATTTTATATTTTACATTTCCCAAATGTCAGATTGCTTATATCGCCGGCCTTGCAAATAATAATTCCATTTGCCTGGTTATCAGAAAGAAAAAAATCTCCTTTTTTCTTCGCTTCATTTTATTCACATTAACGTTTTTAACGGTTTTAACACTTCCAATTCTCCAATTCATTACTGGGTTTTCACATGAATCCATTTCATCCTAATTTCACGCTACCAGTATCACAATAGTGTCACACAAGGACAAAAGTCCATATCAACATATGCCCGCAAATCTTTCGTTATTGAGTTATTAAATTTCAAGTTTATGGTAGGCGCTGGTAAATGTATAATCCAAGATACAATGCAAAAATACTTTTACAAACTTTGGGGGCGAGTTCCTGATACCAAAACAAGGCAAAATGTCCTTATAAACATATGTCCATATAAACATATGTCCAAAACGCCATAGTTGTAGCTCAACACAGAAACTCATAAGAAATGTTCAAAATGTCCTCTGCTTGCTTCTATACACGCATGCACCCGTCGGATCATTGATTGGCGGACCCTTTCAAATACTCCCACATGCTGTCGAATGGTTTTGTAGGTTTCCATGATACGTTGATAAAGCGTCTCTGCATTATTAATGTCTACTGTATAAACCAATTGTTTTAGGTGGCCCCACAGATAGAAATACAAAGAACAGTGGTTGGGGGAATGCGCAGGCCATGGAACTGGTTCTCTCTTACCTATCCATCTTTCATGGTAGATGCAAGCCAGTGCATCGCGAACAATGTGACTAAAATGTGCTAGAGCCCCATCATGCATGAAGCACACGCGTCTCCGGATTAGCAGGAGTACATCCTATAGCAGGTCTGGAAATGTGCTCGAAATAAAGTCCCTGTAGACAGCTCCTGTAAGACGTGCTGGGAGAACATATGGACCTACCAGACAGTCACCTACAATTCCAGCCCAATCATTAAACTGATGCTGGTCTCCTGCCTGTATTGTACCATGGGGATTCTGATAAGCCCATAAATGTTGGTTGTGTAAATTTGTTATACCATCTCTTTCCAAATGTTGCCTCATCCGTAAACTAGACTGAAGAGACAAACAACGAATCGGTAGTTTGTGCAATAAACCATCGGTAAAAGTTCTCCCGTGGTGAGTGATCAGAAGGTGAGAGACCCCACTCACGTTAATGATACGGATATAGGAATTATTCTTGAAGTACCCTCCATGCGGTACTATGAGATGTACGACATGCTAGGGCTACTTGACGTGTGCTGATACCTGGATCGTTTCCCCAGCATGGAGAATGTGTTCTTCGTGGGTCAGGCGTACAAGCGGATCTCGGTCCTCCTCGATCCAAAGTTTGTAGTGCCACGGATTCTGTCTCAGCAACGCGACGATAAACTGCAGCAAAGGTTGGATGACCCAGCTGCCTTCGGCCTGGAAACGCAATCTGATACAGCCCCTGGAAAAAGCAATCTGATACAGCCTCTGGAAACGCAATCTGATATATTCGCGCAACCGTATGTAAAAATCATACCTGCTGGGTCACGATATAAATATCCTGGCATTAAACGGAACACTTCCCAGTTAACTTACTACTAAACACAATAAACGTTTAAGACAGACTAGCGACTTCCGGTAAAAGTAACCGCCAAAATAGACTACCCACAATGCACCACTGACCCTTATATATAAATAGCCGAGAAAAATAACAGCACTAGTTGCCTGACGATTGCACTAGCATGAAACAGACTGTCGCCTCTAAGTGCTGACTTCTATGTTCACTTTATATATATATATATATATATATATATATATATATATATATATATGTATATATATATATATATATATATATATATATATATATATATAGAGAGAGAGAGAGAGAGAGAGAGAGAGAGTGTATCAAGAATACTTTTTCAAACTTTGGGATCGGGTTGCTCACATCAAAATAAACGCCATATATATATATATATATATATATATATATATATATATATATATATATATATATATATTCAGTCGTAATTGATCTAGCGAGACAAGCTTGCTTACCATTACACCACGTCAAAGTGCCATAGTAAAAAGATGGAGAAAGAGAAAAAAGAAGGCAATGGCAGGCGTATACACGCACGCACACACACACACACATGCACACACATACACACATAGAGAGAAATAAAATATTAACCTAACAGCAATAAATGGCACGTAAATTATTTTTAATTTAATACAAAAATAATGAAAATGAAAAAAATCGGCATACAATTGCCGATACCTCCTGATGAGTGGACCGAAATATTACAAAAATATTCGTCTACAAAACTCTGAAATCGGGCTTGTAAATATAACATCAATCAGCTAAGTGATAAATTTTATATTTATATTAAGCTCATATATATATATATATATATATATATATATATATATATATATATATATATATATATATATATGTATATACGTAATAAAATATAGCTTTAAGGTAGGAAACTCCAAAGAAAACCGACACCTAAAGCTTAAAATGATTTTGAAAAATGAAAAATCTTTTATTTTAATTTTAATTTCAAGCTAATAGATTAAATTTAATATTTGCAATAAGCAAAATACTTTGCTGTATCTCAAAACGAATTTAAATTGATTGGAATGGGTATTTTTAATCGCTAAAAACGCTGACTTTAGCCATATTTACAAATCTGTCAGCACAACGTAATTCTTTTTATTAAAAAATCTTTCAAAATTAAAATATACTTTTCTGAAACTTTATTTGACGAAGATTGGCAGATTTAAAGTTTAATTAATCTGATTTGAATCAAATATTATTTGCTTTTAATTTAAAATATCGCAGAAAAGCATTTTTAACACGGATTTAGGTGTTTTTATGAGGGGTTGACAGTTCTATTAACAACCTGATGTTTGGGAAATTTAACTCATTATTTCTGCAGGGGACATATCCGTAAGAATTACTTGACTGTCATCGATTGGTGCTGACCTCAGTGTCCATTTTTCCAGTGTCCAGTGTATCTTGAATGTACAATCAGACTCGCCTCACTAACCATTACACTACAACAAACAGGCAAGTTCAAGTAGAACAGTATTGTCCAGCGATAATGAAATTTAAAATATCAACGTCCACATGCGATCTAATGACTTATATGGTCATGGTAATATTAGCCGTTTCCTTATAAAGAAACATTATGTTTTAAAACTGACATGAAGTAGAATGAATATATTGAATCAATTGCTATGTCTGCAGCTAGGAAAACTGGTTCACTGTCGTGTCAGATAATTTTCTCAATAGAATCCATCTTGCACTATTATAAGTCGACCATTCGCCCGTGCACTGAATAATGCTGCCATATAGTGTTTATACTATGTATCTAGAGATTCTTAATACAAAGAACCTGTACTATTATCGATCTTGATCTGGCATCTCAGCTTCTGTCACTTTCCAACTGTCTTAACGTGACTTGCCTCTGTTTTTTCTATGAATATTTTGATGGCGCATGTTCCAATGCGCTTGCATCTTTGATACCGCGGCTTCGTGAATTTCAGCGTATTACTAGATTGGCAATAACGTCTCATCGTTTTATTGTTTAAAAAGCTAAATGTAACTGTGAGTTCTGTTCTAAGAATTTCTTTACTCACACTTCTCATCTGTGGGACTCTCTTACGGTTTTTTTTTTGCTTTCTGCCACCTACGATCTTCAAAAATTTAAATGCAACATCAATCGCCATTTTTGTCTTCCTGAATCGTGCTTTTTTATACTTTCCTTTCTCCTCGCTAACGTTTTCTTATTTCCTTTCTCTCTCTCGGTAATCTCTTGCATCTCAGTGGCATCAACACCTTGTGTGGGGTGAAATGATTCAAAAATATGTTTATTATATATCTGTTTTAATCATTTCACTCCATGCCTGGTAGTAAACCACTAAGACATAAGGGGTTACTGAGAGTGAAAAAAAAAGAAGAGAAAGAATGAATAGAAGAAGAGTAATGAAGAAGACAGTAGATAACAGTTGGAATTGCATTTACATTTTTGAAGATCAACGTTAGCTGGAAAGTAGAGAAGCCGGAAGAGGGTTCCACAAAGGAGAAGTGCGAGAAAAGAAACTGTTAACATAGAACTTACGGTGACATCTAGCCAATTGAACGGTAAATTGATGAGACTTTGTGATCAATCTAGTACAGCGTTTAAATTAATAAAGTCTATGTACCATAGCAGAAAATTCATCAGAACAATTACAATGAAAGTATTTATAGAAAAGGCACAGGGAAGCTACTTTACGTCGATGAGAAAGTGACTAGAACCGAGATATAAGTTCAGGACCAATAATATTACTGATTCTTCTTCTCTACATCTATCTATCTATCTATCTATCTATCTATCTATCTATCTATCTATCTATCTATCTATCTTAGTCTGTTCATCTCTCTCACTCTCTCTATCTATCTCAGTCTGTCCATATCTATCTATCTATCTATCTATCTATCTATCGATCTATCTTAGTCTGTTCATCTCTCTCACTCTCTCTATCTATCTCAGTCTGTCCATATCTATCTATCTATCTATCTATCTATCTATCTATCTATCTATCTTAGTCTGTTCATCTCTCTCACTCTCTCTATCTATCTCAGTCTGTCCATATCTATCTATCTATCTATCTATCTATCTATCTATCTATCTATCTATCTTAGTCTGTTCATCTCTCTCACTCTCTCTATCTATCTCAGTCTGTCCATATCTATCTATCTATCTATCTATCTATCTATCTATCTATCTATCTTAGTCTGTTCATCTCTCTCACTCTCTCTATCTATCTCAGTCTGTCCATATCTATCTATCTATCTATCTATCTATCTATCTATCTATCTATCTATCTATCTCCTATTCTATTACCTTGTTGATGGCGCCTAGACTACGCTGACTCTGTATAGTTGTATTAGTATACAAAAAGGGGCCATCTACCAAGTAAATGTTTACAGACACAACCAAATAAATGCTTACATCCTCAAATATATCGTCCAATATTAACATTATCTCCTTTTCAAGTAAATGCTTATAGATTCACATATAAACAACCAATACTTACCTATATCTAAACTTACTGCCCTATCGGTGGTGTCTTCTACTGATTGGTAAGACTTTCCCAAAATAGAAGTCATCTTCCAAGTAAATGCATTACAGAGACAAATAGAAATAACTATTTACATGTTCCCGAACCTAGCAAATGCTTATAAACTGAAAAGTATTTTTAAAATATTAATTTCGATATTAAATTAACGCCACAAATGGTGACATGTAAAATTAACCAACCCTACGTATCCTAGCAACCAACTTAGTTTTGAACTTCATTCCTTACTGCATTGCTTCTACAATAATATCGGAATTCATGAAATGAGGAATTATCAATATTACATTCGAACAAGCATATTCATCTTCGTACCGATATACTATCAACGTTTCGGATGTTGTACCCTCTGGCCTTCTTCAGAATGTCTTTCGTCGTACTCGGTAACCGAGCCATTTATTCAATCAACAGTGGTAGATCGTCTTCATTCTGTTTTCCATACTTAAGGGAAATTTCATAATCAATTAATACTCACAAGTTTTATTACCTTTTGTGTCGCCTGTCCGTTTCTTCCACTGAATCAGAGTATATGACTTTTAAGCACTACCTGACCCAGGTATTGAACTCGCAACTACCAGAGAACCAGGTATGTCTTAAACAAATGTTTTAATCCTCTAGGTCACGTGTCTCTTGGACGAGAGATAAACGAAGGAGCCCAAAACGTTTTTAAGTAATCAAGACGAGGGTACTATTCGTGATGTAAAGGCACATGATAACGACAGATTTATGTCCTTGTAGCAGGTTAAACTCAGTTTAATCAACTGTTGCTTTGTGAAACCAACTCCCAAGATGATGCTTCCCCGATCATAACAATTTTAATCTGTTCAAGTCTAGGGTTAACCGTTATATTCCTTACATATTCGCATAAACTGTGCTTCTTACACTGTAAAACTCTACCTCGAGTGGCTCTTGCGCTTTGTACAGGGTGAACATCGCTGTAAAAAAAAAAATGAAAATCTCTCATAATGTGCGTTCTTGTATTTTGTGTTGGCGTGTCTAACTCATATCCTCCCGGTGAAATTTAACCAAGATGTTCACAATCAATGGAAAAAAAAGAATCTATTTAAATTGACGCCAGTAATATATGAATTAATCTAATAACGGCTACAGGAACTCTCACGGAAGCCAGTAAAGGAGAGCGAGAAGAAAAGACTAAATATCAATCATAAACATACTGAATTTATGGCTGCAAGCAAAAGAAGCAAACCAACATTCGAAATGCAAATTTGAGATACCAAAATTAAACAAGTACAAAAATATCCAGGAAGTGTTTTAACAGAGGACGAAAAATGCCAAGCCGAAATCCGGAGGTTCATTAGTATAGCGAAATCTGCATTCTAAAAGCCAAGGAAAGTATTAAGAAACAGGAAAATTTCGTTAGAGAAAAAAAAAAGAGTATTAAACTGCTATGTAATATCGGTCCTCCATATGACAGTGGATGCTTAACAATCTCATGATAGATGAAAAAGAGACTTGAATTAGCAGTAATGTGGTTATGCAGAAGGATGCTGGAAACATAGACTAAACGTGTCACCAACGATGAAGTTTTAGGGAAAATGGAAACAAATATTCATACTTAAAAATCAGAAAGAGAAAGTTGAAATTTTTCGGACGCCTAATGAGGAAAGAAGGTTTATTGAAAGCAATACGGACAGAGGAAATCAGAGCATAACCCCTGCCTAACGAGCTTGTCTAAATGGTTGATAAGGATTAGGAGAGATATCAAAATTACAAAAGACAGGAAATTGTGGAGAGCCATGTTCTGACTCTCCACAATTTCTTCTTCAGAAGTTTTTTTTTTTTTTTTTAAGTAAAGCTGTGTTCCTGGCAGTAGAATTTGTTGTTCAACATATTTATCTGAAAATCTGTCAACGTCAGTTTTAGATGGCAGATAAAAATTTGCTCATTAACGGAATTCGAATTGAAGATAGTTGTGTCACTCTGGAAAGTGGCTTCTCTCCTTTCTATGGAAATAAACATTAAAAAATTCATATTATCCAGAATCAAAGTCAAGTCTTAATTTTGGCATAAGGTTATAGTTGTGGGCCCCCCACTGAAGAATGAACTAACTCACTGTAAGTGGATTGCAAATGTAATCGGTTAACCACCACCCTCCATACAGCGTGCATTCGTAAGCTTTCGGATGTTTCCGCTGAAATGAGAAGGTAAATATTTGCATCTAGAAAATACGACGATTTATCTACATTTCGGATTAATCAAAATTTGAAGTTCCTGAATATTTAATTTTCGTGACTTTGTCTCGAGTACATGAGATAGGGTTAATTGGTTTATTGCGGTTCGTGCGTCTGTGAAGAGAATTTAGTCTCAGTCGGCCATTTTGAAAGGGGTTGAAATAATACAAAATAGAATAAAGAAAAAGAACAGTCGATCACAACCTCATCAAAGTTTATATTTATAAGATAAAATATCACAAATTTTCAAGCAATATACTGTGTTCTTTTTTTGTCCTTTTAAGCTAAGTTTATCGACTAAATGATAACAAACCCTTTAAACGTGTTTTTTTACGTATTCAATATGGTTTCCAGTTTTATGACTGGATCAATTACCCCAACAAAATACCACTGGTCTATCGCTTTCAGATAATCGATGTTCCGTTCATTTCAAATAGTATTTACACTCACAAATATAAAACAGAATTTCGGGATTTTTTGTGTAAGCAAAGGTTTATTGATATTTTCTAAGTTTTCATTTTCGTTTTCCGCAAAAAGGTACAGCAAAAGCCAGAAAGAGGGACAACACAGGATCGAAATCATTTTAGTAAGGATTAAAAAAACGAGTTTGCTAACCATTTGCTCTACAGCAAAGCAACATTCATTTGCAAAGCTAAGTTGGGCACCTCGAGGTGGTGCAATGGTTAGCAAGATTGTCTCGCCTAAACAATTACGAATGAGTAATGAGTTCGATTCCAACTGGGTGCAATTACTTTCGGCCTTGTGCTACATCCAAGCTACGCTTGGAAATCACTTTACTAAGCTTAGTTTAGTCAAATGCAAGAGCTGTGTAATGGGACCGCAAATGAGGAACGAATTCATTTATTTAGCCAATTGACTCCTGGAACTAGATTATTAACCATTTCTTTTTAGCAGGGTTTACAAAAATAACATATAGGTTACAGCATTTATAAAGCTTATCTTATGTACCAAGCCGTAGGACTGGGATACCCTAGTAAGGTGTGAACTCATTAGTCAATTAGTTTGTAAAACATCCCTCTCTGGAAAATGAGAAAAAAGTATTAACAAACCGATGTTGGTAAAATTTATAGAACTTTTTATATTTCTTTGATAATACTGTATGAATTTCTAATTATAATATCTGTTTTTAGTAGAAATATTCAAAATAAGGGTTTTATTTTGTCATTCGAATGTATTTCATAATATTTCTTATATAATAGCCGGCCACTCGCATTCGAGGATACCCGTCTATTAGGGTGGCTAGCCAATCCCTATTGCAGACGCTGGCTCAGGCACCCACTGAGCCCAACTGTGGCTTATACTGCAACTATGCTGAGCAGACCTTAATTGCAGTTTCTGGGAGAGAGCATGTTATCTAGCGTGATCAACATTCTGAACACTCGGTCACGATGCCTTTGACTCCGTGCTAGCACAGCAATCGATGGCCTCCAAGTGTTCCATCTATGCAATTTCACTCAGTATGGTTTTCAGGCACTTTTTGGGGTCACCCCTTCCAGAGTAATAACATCAGGAAGTCTCCTTCCTGACAAATCAACCGTAATGAGATTCGAACCCAGGTCTCATAGTCAGAAGCGAATGTTCTAAGCACCTAGCCACGCGCCCAATATATATATATATATATATATATATATATATATATATATATATATATATATATATATATATATATATATATATATATATATATATATATATATATATATATATATATATATATATATATATATATATATATATATATATATATATGTATGTATGTATATATATATATATATATATATATATATATATATATATAACAAAAGAAAGAAAGTTGATTGCAACTGGAGCCTTTAACAATATTATTTACAGTAACTTTATAGGTTTCAGCGTTCTATGATTTTCAAAACTCACAGTGAAACCTGTAAAGTTACTGTAAATAAATATTATTAAAGACCCCAGTTGCATTTTCATCTTTTTACCCGTGGGGGATATATAAAAACTCAACTTAAGAATTTCATCGGTCTAAAGTGATGTTTACGTTGATGCGACTACGCATGCGCACAGATGAGAGGGAACGCTGACATTTTAAATTAAATTTATATTTTATATGTGTTTTGGGCATATAGTCTAGCCGATTTAATTTAGATTCTTTTCCCTTCTTTTCCCTTGTGTTTTTAGTACTTTTGTTATTAAATATTCCACACTGTCATAATATAAGACCTGCCAAGAAAGGTGAAATGTAAAAATCTGGACGTAAATTTACCCTGAATGATCTAGTGATTAATGCCCTTTCTATACATATTCGTCTTAATAAATTGCTTCCTCTTTTAACGCTGACAAACCATTTAATCCTTCCCTCGATAGTATGGCTAATCAGTCTGACAAGGTCAGAATTGCAGCCGATATCCAAAACGACCTCATTGTTGTGAATATGGATTATCTCCCCTTTGATAATCCAAGCTATAAATGCTGTACATTTCCGCTTGTCAAGTAGACGAGTAGTCTTACTACTCGTCTACTTGACAAGCGGAAATGTACAGCTTTTATAGCTTGGATTATCAAAGGGGAGATAATCCATATTCACAACACTCATGTCCGTCGTTAATTGGGGCAAAAGATGGCTTGTTAATTTTAACGACTCCAAAACTAATCTTCTCTTCATTAATTATCTGAGAGACCCCTCTCCACCTTCCATCAGCATGGCTGGTGCTAACCTCCATGAAAGTGACTCGTTACGCCTTCTCGAATAAACGTTTTCCGCTGGCATGAAGTGGAAAGACTATATTGAATCCATTGTTAGGTCAGTTACTAAGAAAGTCGGTTCACTGTATCATGCAAGAAAATTTTTCTCACCAGAATCGATTTTACATATCTATAAGTCTACCATTCGTCCATGCTTAGAATATTATGGCCCGGTGCCGCTACTATTTAACATAAGCTTCTTGATAAAATCCAAAGAAGAATCAGCAATATTATTGGTCCTGATCTGGCTTCAGTCACTTTCTCACCGCCGTAAGGTTATCTCTCTGTGTCTTTACTATAAATATCATAGTAATTGTTCGAATGGGCTCTTCGCTATGGTACCTTGACTTTAAAAAAAAAATTAAACGCAGTAATAGACTGGTGTCTCATTAATTTATAGTTGAGCTGGTTTCTGTGCTAGCAGTTTTTCTCACACTTCTCGCCTGTGGATCTCCCTTCCGGTTCCATGATTTCCAGCCAACTTTAACCTGCAAAAACTTAAATGCAATGTCAATCATTATCTACTCCCCCCCGATTACACTTTTCTCTTCCCGCTCATTATTAATGTTTCTGTTCCTAATTCTTCCAACAACCTGTAACCCCTTGTGTCTTAGTGGCTTTACTGCCTTGCATTGGGCGATACCGATTTAAAATTTTTTAGAGTAGCATTATTAAATCAAAATTGTGGCCAGACTCATTATTGTAAGCGAATAATGTATTTCCTGTGTTGTTTTGTAAACATGTATATGTCGTTTTTCCCCATATATATATATATATATATATATATATATATATATATATATATATATATATATTACAATGAACCATTCATACAAAAAGTAAATTAGTAAAGTTAATGATATAAAATGGCGAAATCCCTTCGCTAACAAAATTTTAAAGATGCATTAACCTACTAATCACTCGATGAATGTTATGATCCTTGTTTTCTAAAATTATAAGCTGTATTAGGTTTTTCTTTAATACGCAAGTACTTTCGACTGTACATTCAGTCATCTTCAGGCATGGAAATTATTTTGTTTTTGGTAAAATTCAGGTAGCATCCGAGACGAAAATATATAATGCGAATCGAAATATGTTTTTTTTTTAAATGTGTTATTATTAACGGATACAAACTTTTGGAGCGTGCAGTCACAACGCTAAGGTTGATTGTTTTTGAAAATTTAAGTGAGTGCATTTTTTTACTAATATGGCAATTTGTAATTTTTTGTTGTAGAAGTTTATTAGTCAATGTGGCATGAACTAAATAGTTCAATAAGTAATGTCTCAGTTGTTATCCCGAAAATTTGCACGTCGGATTAGTTCTTTTAAATCAAATATGCGGTGCAGTCCAATTTATATTACAATGAATCCTTCATACAAAAAGTAAATTAATATATATATATATATATATATATATATATATATATATACATGGGTTGGGCAGAATAATTGAAACACTTGTTAAATTCAAAGAAAATTTATTTAATATGGAGTTGGTCCTCCTTTAGCTTCACATACAACTTTAATACGTCTAGGAATGGAATCCTACAGCTTCCTGGCTTCATCCAGAAGAATTTTCAGCCATTCTTCCATTAACACCTGCTCCAGCTCTTTAAGACACGACGGTGGAGGATAGCGGCTTCTAACTTGTTGCTCCAAAATGCACCACAAATCTTCAATAATATTGATATCTGGAGATTGGGGAGGCCACTCCATTAGTTCTAGCTCACTTTCATCCTCTACATACAAATTCTTAACCACTCGAGCGGTATGTATTGGAACATTATCGTCTTGGAAGATGCAGTCACCATCAGAGAATAAAGTCTGGGCCATTGGATGAACATGATCTCTCAAAATGTTCAGGTAATCTTTGCTGTTGATTCTACCATGAGGGCAACTATTGGACCGAAACATTTCCATGATATGGCGGCTTAAACTATCACTGATTCACCTTCATGCTTCGCTGATGGAAGAAGACAGTCAGGGCTGTAAGCTTCTTTGGGCTGCCTCCACACATAAACTCGCCCTGAAGTTGAGAAAAGAGAAGAGGTTTCCTTACAGCAGCTCTTCCATGATATCTAGCATAATGGAGATCACGACAAACAGTTTTAGTAGAAACTGGACTATTCAGATGATTATTCAACTCAGCAGTCACTTTGGCCACAGTAGTCCGATGATTTTTTGCCACATTGCGTTTCAATGCACGTCGGTCTCTGTCATTAAGTTTGCAAGATCGGCCCGAATTGCTACGGTTGCTAGAGGTTTTGCACTGTTTCTCAAATTGCGTCATAGTTCTTGATATGGTAGCCCTTGAAAAACCAAACAGTTCAGCAAGCTTAATGATCGAGGCTCCTGCCATGCGAGCTCCAACAATTTGCTCTTTTTCGAACTCGGAGAGGTCACGCATTTAGCTTAAATTTTACTAAATTCTAAAACTAAATAAGACAAAGACAGTAAATTAGATAAATGAACGTATTTACAACAGATATAACCTGCAATTACGAAGTTTTAGTTCTTAATATAATAGGTCTTTGAAATATAGGAGTGGAATTTGCACCTGTTCCAATTATTCTGTCCAACCCCTGTATGTATATATATATATATATATATATATATATATATATATGCATGCATGGTGTAGTAGTGGATAGCGGCACGGATTGAGGAATTTGAGAGCTGAGTCCGAATTCCAGTCGAATCCATTACATTCACTTACCTTGGGAAGGGTATTAACCCTTTTCTTCTCCCCCCACTTAAATAAATAGCTGGATAAATAGCAAGACAGACTGGCCTTTGACGACAACTGGTCTAGCAGAAGGACAATTCTAAATTCAAAACTTGCGGAGGTACCCCAGGTATCTGCACAAAGCCTTCACCGCTATAATCAAATCATATGTGCTGGTGTCTGGCTGTCGGTTCCTTGCTTGACCCTCATACGTCGAATACGACGAGAGAGTCCACCATATAGTTATCGATATTTATTGTTTCAATTCAGGAAAAAGTAAGAAAGAAAGGAAGATAAGAAAGATATAACGTCAAAAGAGAAACAAAACATTGTAAACTTATTGAACGTCGCAGACACAACTTTAGAAATTGTGATGCGGTTGGACAGAAATCAGAGAGAAAAAAAAAGGAATTGAAATCATGACTCAGAAAAGAACAACAAACACATCTTTAAGAATGTCACAAAAAATTTGATTTGAGAAAAAAATGGAAAAGAATACATCTGCAAAGGTTGATAAGCAAGACAAGTGAAATAACCGGAAATAAATATTCGAAGAAGTTTGTGTTCTGATTTTAAACAGAGAGAAAAGATGCAAAATACGAAGAATAGCCGCTAAAAAAATATTAAAACAAATGAACTAAAACTGTTTAAGTAAGCACCATAAAGAGAAATGCATAAGTTGGGGGAAGAAGTATATGAAAACTGATTCCTCAATAGTAATTTTTATTGATGAATGGAGAACTATATTGGTTAAATTGAATGTCAGGCTAGATTCTCTTCACGGTGAAGAACATTATTCAGAAGACAACAGGAAGTATAATAATAAACCAACACAATTTAGAATACAACATTGGGGAGGTGGAATAATATATAGATATAGTATTGTAGGTAGTGAAATTATAGTTAATGATAGTATCAAGTTAACTGCTGGGAATTATTGTAAGTTCTTGGACAAGACATTTTTAGTAATACAGGTCATACCTAAGAAGTTCTAAGCTGAAGAGTTTGTTCCAACAAGGGAATGTTTCCACACTTTTTGAAAGTCTGATTATTGCCCACTTTTATATATATATATATATATATATATATATATATATATATATATATATATATATATGAATATAGTTATGAATATATATATATATATATATATATATATATAATTTTTCAATGAGACCAAATTAATGGAATGATCCCCAAGATCTTCTGATAATAATCCAATAAAAGATTTGCAGTACTTCTCTAAAAGAGATGGAAATGGGTACGGAAAACAATATTCAAACAAAGAAGTTCTCTGGAGAAAAAATATGCTTTATATAATGTTAAAATTGAAACACTAAAAAAGATAATAAAATCAATGCTTGAAAAATTTATGAAGACTTTAGAATGTATAGGGGTGTATAGTGTGTATTGTCAGTGATAATACCTTTGCAGCGAAGCAGTCGATCCTGCATTACTCAGGTGAATTGAGATGCGGACCTGCAGGATAAACTGTGTAAGGGTGGTCGGAAGGGTTTCCCGAACCGACCAGTGAAGGGAACGCCCTTTCCCAACTCACTTGTGCCAAGTGGCCATCGGTAAGTCGCCAGTTCGGACGTTGGAGATGCGACTCAGAGGTCAACGGCGGAGGAACTTCTGAGAGGAAAGATGGGATAACCTCAACATCCCCGGTGCAAAAGGCGCCGGTAAGCCATTGCACTATTTTGCCTTGAATGTCACCATGAACCATAATTACAATTGAGGAGAGTAGTGACAACAGCGGCGCAAAATGCGCTAACGGAATAAATTATGATGATGTTAGAATATCAAGGGGACCATATTAGCATTCAAGGAAAGTTAGGTCACTATGGTGTGCCAGAAAAGTTTTCTCGTCAGAATCCATCTTGCATATTTACAAATCTACCATTTGTCCGTGCATTGAATCTGGTCTTGTGTTCCTGCTGTATATCTCGGGATTCTTGACAAAATTCAATGAAGGGTCTGTAATGTAATCGATCCTGACCAGGTGTCTCGGCTTTAGTCACTTTCTCATCGACGTGTCGTGGCTTCCCTGTCTTTTCTACAAATATTTTCATGTCAACTTTTTTTTTTTAAAGCGTATCACCCCAAGCAAGGCTGGAGGCCACTATCACGCAAGGGGTTATAGAAGGGTTGGAGGAAGAGCAGATAGGAGTGGTAAAGGAGAGGATGTGGAGAAAGAGAAAGACAGTGGGTCGATCAAGGCAAGGGGGTTACAGAAGATTTGGAGCGAGAGCAGATAGGAATGAAAGATGAAAGGATGTGGAGAAGGGAAGTGGATAGATCAAGGCAACTGGAGATGTCGTACTCTGACGAACTTTTTTTTATCCTGGTGCCCCGGCTACATGAAATTAAACGTGCTACTAGATTGGCAACTAGGTCCCACCGTTTTATTGTTGAAATAACTAAATGCAACCGCCACTTTTACTCCATAAGTTTCTTTCCTCGCACTTCCTACCTGTGGAACACACTTCCGTTTCCTTGCTTCACTAATAACTACAATCTACAAAACATTTAAATGCAACGTCAATCATCATCTGTCTTCTTGAAGCCTGTTCATTCCCCCCTTTTCTTAGTTCTCCCTATTATCAGTCTTTCTCTTTCACTTTTACTCCCTGTAGTTCCCTACGTGCTAGTGGCATTACCACCTTGCTTGGTGTGAAATGATTAAAAACAAAAAAGAAGAAAAAGTAGTAATTTATTCATGTATATGGGATATTGTGTTAATCAGATATATACTACTGTGGATGAAGTCTTTTGAATTTATTTATAAATAAACAATTATGTTGCATTTTGTATGCATAATGAAATAAAAAAAAATTATTATCTTTATTTTTAATTAGCTCCCACGATATATTTATATAAATGAAATGTACCCTGGAAATATGACCAACATCTGTTGGTTAATTTAATTATGAAAAAAAAAAGTCTTACATAATAAAATTCGACATTGTGTATGTATTGGTATTTACAATGCCTAACTTAGCCTGGCATAAGGCTAAAGTTGTGGGCTACCTAGTTGGGATCGAACTCTCTATAGCTCGCGAGATCAGATAGCTAACTACCGTTTTATGGAAGGTATCGTGGGAGTAAAATCATGTATATTGGTGCCTTTTCTGTTTTTGTATACTAATGTATAGAACCACTACATGACCCAAGAGCCACTCAAGTAAGAGGGTTAAAGTATGAGCGTAAAAAAGGCAAGAAGTTAAGTTCATTGGATTAGGCAAGAAATAACGGTTAATCCTAGACTTGAAGAGGTTAAGATTTTAGTGATTGTGAAAACCTCTTGCGGGGAGTCTGTTTCACAAAGCATCAGATTTTGGGAAGAAGCTGTCTAAGTGGAACTCATTAATGGAAGACAAATGGGGGTGGGGGTGAGGATATTTCATCTTTGTGTGAGTTGTGTGGCGGGTTCCAGTTGTAAAGTTCAGGGTGGCGGGACTAAGGAATGTAGCCCGTCAGAACACATGCCATGGAAATATCGGTAGAACAGCTAGATGCTCGCGATATTTCGCTCGTGGGAAAGGGGTTGCGTGCGCATTGGATCCTAATACGGTGATCATGTATGCGTCAGATTAAGCTAAGCTTAGTATAGGACAAAAGAGATTAAAAATATCAGAAAAAATGATTAAAAGTATCAGAAAAAAATACCCCCGCAAAAAAACAATGGCAGAATTTGGATAAGCAAAAGTTTTGTGTTTCAAATCAAATCACTCTTACCTTAGTTGTTTCTTTTTCTTCTTCTTTTTCCCCCTCCAAATCTAATTCCAGTCCAATTAGAGAAATGGTAATCCCAGAAAATTATCTCCAGACAACAACAACGCTGAAGTGTACCTATTTACTTGTCCTTCTCTCTCGTTTTTGTATGTACTTTCTCGCTTTTAAACGTTCGTCCAATTTTTTGTTTCTATCGCTCCTCTCTCCTGAAATCTTATCTCTTTTACTTTTCTTTCCTTTTTCTGTTATTACTTCTTCCTCTATTTATTTCTTCATTTTTTCCTTTTACGCAGACAACTGCGTATTCCCACTCTTTCTCTATTCCTTTTCCACCAAAGTATAATTATACTATTCTTTTATTTGTTGTGCACCATGTTTCTCTTTATTCGTCCTTCTTACTATTGCACGCTTTTCTCTCCCTCTCTCCCCCCTCTCTCTCTCTCTCTTTTGTATATTATTATCTTGTTTCTTCTTTTATCCTTTCTGGTTCTTTTTCATTCTTTCTATCTTTTTTTTCACATACGTCTACTGTGTCTTTCTTTATTTCTTTTTTTTCTTACTTAGTTAGAGGCGCTTATAATCAACAATCTAATCTAGCAAACCACTGCCAGCGTGTTCGGTCGAGGTTGTATTTCTATTTTTATTTTCCCTTTACACTCCTTTCTTTCCTTCTGCTTTCTTTCTTTCCATTTTACTTCTCTCCTTTTTTTCTTTCTATCTATACCGTTTTTATGACTATTCAATTTCTTTCTTTCTTTCTTTCTTTCTTACACTAATCACATGACAATTATTTTTCTCTCATTCTCTATTACAAAATCTTAACACATCGTGATACACATTCAATATTTGACAACCGCTTTCTTTCTCAATCTCACACACATTCACTCTTTAATTCCCCACACTCTCTCTCTCATATGCACGTATATACATAAACCTATGCACGCACATACACACACAAAACAGATTTCACATATACATATACATTCTTATTATAAGAATGTACATGAATATATATTAATATAAAATATATGTAAGATCTATATATAAGAATCTTATATATAGATCTTAGATATATTTTATATTAATATTGTATATACCGTATATACAATATATAAGGTTTTATTATGACGGTTAATATTTTCAGAATAAAATTACTATTAAAACCCCATGTTGGTAAAAATTGAAAGATATATATATATATATTCCACCACGAAAATAAAAAATAAAAACTTCAGATTCTCGAAGCCCCTTATATAAAACAATTACGGCCCAAAATAAATAAAAAGTGATGGGAACAAAAAGAAAAAGTATCTAAATGAAATCGACAAGATTATTAAAAAAAATTAATTTAAAATTCTCAGCACCCCTCGTTCGTGCGCATGTGTAGCCGCATAACAAATTTTGTCCGATCTGGGAAGTGTTCTGACAGAGGACAGTAAGTGCGACGCTGAGATCCGAAGACGTACTGGGATGGCCAAAGACGCATTCCAAAAGCTAGGCAGAGTATTGCGAGACTGGAGGATTTCGTTGGTAACAAAGAAAAGAGTACTAAACTGCTACGCGATACCTGTTCTCCTTTACGGCAGCGAATGATGGACGATCTCCTCAAAGATGAAGAAGAGACTCGAGGCAACGTTCTACAGAAGGATGCTAAGGATATCCTGTACCGAGCGTGTGAGTAACGATGAGGTTTCACAGGGCGGATAGAGGGAAAGAAAGACAAGGGAAAGCAGGGAGTGACATGATGAGGTATTGTAGCTATTTACACAGTTCGGACTGTTGTCCTCATATTTTTGACATTTCGGCCGTTGTACGCTCCGGCTTTCTTCAAGTAATTTCGAACCGAACTCTCTATAGTTCCACGTGCTATGCATATGGTTAATTTAATAACTCGACTCTCCAAGTGCTGTGGCCAGATATTGAACTAACAACTCTTTGGGTGAAGTTACTGGATTACTTCAACTAACGCTTTTATCCACTAGACCATATATACTTAGGGACACCAGTGAATGAATATTAAAGATAAGGACAGCAGTCCTAACTATATATATATATATATATATATATATATATATATATATATATATATATATATATATATATATATATATATATATATATATATATATATATATATATATAAAAGTGGACATGGAAGTCAGCACTTAGAGGCGACAGTCTGTTTCATGCTAGTGCAATCGCCTGACGATTGCACTAGCATGAAACAGACTGTCGCCTCTAAGTGCTGACTTCCATGTTCACTTTTATATTTACACACGCTCTATCTCTGATATTGAGCACTTTATCCCATAAATATAGCACACATTAAGACTATATTTCTTCATATATATATATATATATATATATATATATATATATATATATATATATATATATATATAATGAGATGGATAAATTGTCGTCTAAATTACGCAGAAATGAAATTAACACTGACATCTCATTTTAACAGATACCAAATTATTTGACATCTCATTATTTAACAAATACCAAAATTACACAAAAGTATCTTGAAATACTAAAGAGTAAATTTATTTGATAAAATCAACCTTGGTTTCAACTACGGCCTCCAGACGACTTCTTCTGCAACTCTTCTGAACGGTCTCTTTGTTTAAGTTGGCGAATGCTGCTATAATCCTTGACTTCAGTTCATCTTTGGTGTTACGAGGAGTTTTGTTGGTCTCTCGCTCAACTGCGCCCCACATATAGTAATCAAGGGAGTTGCAATCTGAGGAGTTAGGTGGCCAGATGTAAGGGGTGATATGGTTGCAGAAATTGACTGACAGCCATGACTGGGTTCTCCTACTTGTGTGATATGGTGCAGAATCCTAGACATAGGGTCTTCTAGCTGCCACTCTCTTGATCCAGGGCAGCACTATCTCCTCAAGGCACTTGATGTAGGCCTCCAGAATTTGTTAGTGAGGGCCTCAAAGTCTGGAGTTATTTTATCGTCAGAACGGTCAGAGTGAGTTTTCTGAGCTGCCGTACCTTCGTAATCACCATTAGACTCATTCAAGTCTTTCTGAATCCTGTGCACTGTCCTCAGATTGCCACCCAAACACTCTAAAATTTTCCATTTTTGTGCTTCCAACGCAAATGCCAAGCAGTATAGCATGCCATTTCTGCCAGAGTGAATTGCCTTATGGTGTTCTTTTTCTCGCAGATAGTGCCCAATTGACCCTACTATACTGTGCAGTCGACACAATCAAAAACAAAAAAACGTGCGTGAAATTAAAAATGTAAAATGGCGACAATTTACCCATTGCACCCTGTGTATATGTGTATATGTGTGTGTATATTTTTTTACAGCAAAAAAAAACAAAATTACCTCAACATGAGGATAGTATATTTCAAGCTGGTCTGTACGCTGCTATCATCATCTCCTAAGTGTCTGTCTCGAAGCATTGTTTTAAATTTATTTTCAATGTCATTTACATATACATACATATATGCCACTATACGCACACATACACTCTCATATATATACACATGTATTCTTATGCAATTTTGAATCTGTTCCTATGTCTACATTTCGTGATTAGTTCTTTCCGTTGAGTTAACAGTTTGCATTGTTCTTTATATTTTATTATCCTGATTTTTTCTTCTTAACATAGCTTGCATCAATCCCTAAAACTATTGGGGGTGTTCGCGAAACCTAAAATTTTCTAATTTATCTGAGGATTCAGATCCTTTTCCTTCAATTCCCAAAATTTTTCGAAAGGGTTATTTGGTGTTTTAATTTTGGATTGGGGAATGAGTGTCTATGGGTATTGATTCTCTTTTTAAATTCTGTAGAAATGCCGATATAAATATTATGGTTTGTCGTATTTTCTTTAGGGGTAATGGTTGCCTGGTATACTACCCTAGTGGATCTGCATTTGCACTCTACTGGGTAGTTTTCTTTAATTCTACAGTTACAGGGGGCTTCCATTAGATTTTTTCTCTATGGAATTTACTTAAAATATAATTGTTATGGGAATTAATAATTTGGTACATATTATCAGTGCAGGAGTAGCTAATTTTGTTTGACTTCCTGTTGAATATCTTATTTAGATTTTTTTTATTGAAATGATTAGTAATTAAATTTAGGAAGTACTATCTGATGTTGATACTTGACAGTTTGCAGAAGGGGGGGGTGAACCAAGTGATTTTTCTTTTCCTATTTTTACACCTACATCCCACTTTTCGTGTATCAGTATTCCTAATAGTGGTCTCGTAAGACAGCTTATTTTTGAAACCACTTTTATAGAAGGCCTTTTCATATAGTTCTTTATTCTTATTAAAGATTTTTTCATTAGACGATAATTTACTAATCCTGGTGCAAACGGTAATGGATATTTGTATTTGCATTGGGGTAGTTAGAACCGATATTAATATAGTTGGGGGTTTTGTTTTCTTTATGGTAAGGTTTAAAGGTTTTATCATTAAGGTTAAGGGTGATATTTAGGTAGCCAACTATTTTAAGGTTAGAGGAAATCTCGTTCTTAAACCCTAGGAATTTGAAGGTCCTGATAATTTCTTTTTTGCAATTTCGCTGTTAGTGGACCGTTGTTATTAGGGATGAGTCATTAGTCATCCCTATACAGTCCTATTAGTTCTGGTTTTATGATTCTACTAATCGCATCTAAAGTGTAAAACATACAAGGTCTACAACTTGGACTGAGTCATATGCTCTCATGGGGACATCAAACTCGTCATTGTGGCACTTATTCCCGGTGGAGTTATTCAGTGTTAGCAGTGACTTTCTCGCCGTTAAGATGATATTAGTTTATATCATCCGTTATGTCTATATAGTTCTTTGCAAAGTTGATACTATTGACCAGGAGGTCCCTAGTTATAGAGGAATAGAAGTCAATTATATCAAACTTAATGAACGCCACTTATCCTTATTCCTCATGTTAGTGAACCATTTAATAGTATCTGACGAATCCTTCCAAATGTTAGTACTGGTTGTGATTCGTAAATTATCGGTTATTCTTTTAATTATATTTTTTGAGATTAGCTCTAGTTGTGTTTTCGTTGAGTTTATTAGTCTAGATTGTGTCCTGTTGGTGAAGTTCTGTTTATGGGCCTTAAAATAAAATGTAGGCATCCTTAGTGTGAATCTTTTCCCACCCTATCCTGCAATATTTAACTTATTGGCTATTTCGGTGGTCACTGTATCTATTTCGGACATCCTACTATCCCAATGTTGGGGCAATTTTTTTTTTTTTTTTTTTTTTGCTGTAAAAAATACATATGCTCTGTTATAATCAATACATCGAGCTGTCTGTGGATCAGTTTTAATAATTAATATTACTAAGATCCACACGGATTATATAGCAACGGGTAGATTACCGGTATATATATATATATATATATATATATATATATATATATATATATATATATATATATATACAGAAATATAGTCTTAAAGTGTGCTATATTTATGGGGTAAAGTGCTCAATATCAGAGATAGAGCGTGTGTAAATATAAAAGTGGACATGGAAGTCAGCACTTAGAGGCGACAGTCTGTTTCATGCTAGTGCAATCGTCAGGCGACGATTGCACTAGCATGAAACAGACTGTCGCCTCTAAGTGCTGACTTCCATGTCCACTTTTATATATATATATATATATATATATATATATATATATATATATATATATATATATATATATTTAGTTGGATTGATGTGAGTTTGTGACCCTGGGTTTCACGCTTTTGCGATCGTCAGACAAAATGATTAATTTTTAAAAATTTTGAATTTATGTAGGGTTGCGTGTATTGGTGTTTTTATGGAAGTCGGAGGAAAAATTGTCGTCGTGACGAGAGAACCCAATGGTCCCAAATTAGACAAATTTAGGAAGAAAATAGTAAACGCCCTAAAAACCATTGGATTCAAAATATAAATAAATGCACGTACAACAACAGTAAAATTTCTAGACGTCACTCTTAACCTGAACAACAATACATAAGAACCGTACAAAAAAGATAATGACACCCCCCAACTTACGTACACACATCCTCCAACCATCCACCTTCAACCATCAAACAAATACCCATATGAATCAGACGCAGACTATCTGAAAACTCATCTAACATACACATTTACAATAACAAAAAAATCCCCATACGACGAAGCACTAAAATCAAGTGCATACACACAACAACTACAATATACATCTCCACAGCTAAAGCGCAAAAACAGAAAAAGAAATATATTCTGGTTTAATCCACCATACAACAAAACTGTCAAAACAAACATAGGTAGGACATTCCTAAACTTAATAGAAAAGCACTTCACTGAAACAAACCGATTAGCAAAAATATTCAACAAAAATAATGTTAAAATCAGTTACAGCTGAACAAAAAATATAACAGAAATAATAAAAAGCCACAACAAAATAATGACAACCTACAATAATGCAACCAAGGAACCTCAATGCAACTGCAGAAATAGAACAACATGTCCACTCCAGGGAAATTGCCAACAAACGAATACAATATATAAAGCCAAGGTGAGTGCAAACAACTGCACAATGTACTACATCGGTGCCACTGAGGGTTCATTCAAGAAGAGAAAAAACAACCACAACCTTTAATTCTCCAACAGAAAATACTCGAACAGCACTACACTAACCACATACATATGGCATCTAAAAGACAGAAATATTAAACCAAGAATAAGCTGGAAAATATTGAAAAAAGCACCTGCCTACAACAACATTTACAAAAAAATGCCTACTTTGCCTACACGAAAAAGTAGCAATAATATCTCATATCCCGCAAAAGAATTTACTAAACACAAGATCAGAAATAATTTCCAAATGTAGGCATGGAAATAAATACTTATTATCAGAATTTATACCAAACGGATAAAAAAAGCACCACCACATAAACCACCAGTGACCGTATAAACATGAAAAAAGAAACCACTGATACCATAACACCAACAATTATTCTCTAATTCAAGCTACCATCATAATAATTGCATTTATTGTCATTATCATTCCACTACCATTACTAATCACTTCTACTACTTTACAATAACTATTTGCTACTACAGTTATTATTATCATCAACCCCCCACCATTACTACCGCATCACAATTACTATTGCCATATTAGTCCACAATCACCATTAACGTAAATTACTCCTCTCTCCCCCAGCCAAATTAATACCACTGCATAAAAACTAATAAGGATTACAAATTGGAATTCCTACCATTTACATATGCGCCATCATAAAAAACAAGCAAATACCGGCTTTAAAATAATAACGAAACAGTCTTAAAAAAATTAAAAATAATAGCTTTTTTTTACCTATCAGTTTTACATAGACCCCATCATACGTATATACGTGAGTACGAGGAAATATTATTCAGTGGAAAAATAAAAAAACGGTCTGCGTGTTGACATCGCTATATTCAGGAAAATTATTTGCTACACAATCCATCATTGAATTCAACAATCAAATGCGTACGTATGTACACAACAGCACACATATACATATATATGTCAAGTCCCATACCGTTCACATATGTTTATGCTTGTGTGAGTTCCGGTGGGCGAGCGCGTTTGTATGTGTGTCTGCGTACCTCAATGGGTGTACGGGCGTGTATGTATGTTTGCGTAAGTATGAGTGGCGTCACGACGACAATTTTTCATCCCACTTCCATAAAAACACCAATACACGCAACCCTACATAAATCCAAAAATTAAAAAAATTAATCAGTTTGTCTGACGATCGCAAAAGCGTGAAACCCAGGTTCACAAACTCACATCAATCCAGCTAAATATGTTAGCTCTATCTCTGATATTGAGCACTTTCCAATAAGTACCGCCCATATAATATATAATATATATTACACACACACACACACACGCGCGCGCGCACGCACACAAGCACGCACGCACACACACACACATATATATATATATATATATATATATATATATATATATATATATATATATATTTTAAGCATTTCACCCCAAGCAAGGCGGGAAGCCACTAGCACGCTAGGTGTTACAGAGGATTTGGAGCGAGAGCAGATAGGAGTGATAGAGGAAAGGGTGAGGAGAAGGATAGTGGATACATCAAGGCAACTGGAGATGTCGATTGACATTACATTTGAATAGTTGGAGATTATAGCTGTCAGGGAAACAGGAAACGAGAAGGGAGTTTCACAGGCGAGAGGTGCGAGATATGAAGTTATTGGAGGAGAAGAGACGGCTACATTTAACAGTTTCAACAGTGAAAGGGTGAGAGCTGGATGCCAGCTTCGTAGGATCCTTGAATTCATGAAGTCTGGGAACACGCGAAAGCAGCTCATCGGAGCAATTACAAGTGAAAGTATTTGTAAAAAAGACAGAGAGAGGCGACGGCGCGTCTGTGAGAGAGCGACTGCAGACGAGATGCCATATCAAGGCCAATTACATTGCATATCCGTCTCTGGATCCTATCAAGAACCCCGAGACAAACAGAAGGGGCTCCAGACCATATATGACAGCAATACTCCATGCAAGGGTGAATGGTTGATTTGTAGATTTGAAGGATCGATTCTGGGGAGAAAAATTTCCCGGTGAGGCACAGGGAGCCAACTTTCCTTGCGGTGGATGAAGCAATTGACTCAATGTATTTGTTCCATCTCAGGTCAGCAGTCATTGTGAGACCGAGCAGCCGCAAAGAGGTGATCTCGAGAAATTGATCGTCAGACATTCTAAAGGGGGGGCAGAGAAGGATCTCTGTGGTAATTAATAGAGAGCAGTTTTGTTTTTGGGGCGTTAAAGTTAGCCAGCCAATTCTTGCCCCAGTTAACAACCGACTGGAGATCTTTTTCGAGACGAACGGCCAGGTTAGTTTTGTCAGCGACACTAGATTTGTTTTTGAGGCAGGAGCAAATTGTAGTGTCGTCCGCGTAGATGCCTACTTGGGAATCTATGATGTCAGGAAGATCGTTGGTAAAGATAAGGAACAGAGTAGGGCCTAGGATGGAGCCTTGGGGAACACCTGCGTTCGTGGGATAAGAGCTGGAGGAGAATCCGTTGTGAACGACCTTCAATTCAAGGTTTGACAGGAATGATTGTATTAAGTCAAACAATCGACCTGTAATTCCATAAACCTGGAGCTTGCGAAGAAGGCCGGCATGTCAAACCCTATCAAATGCTTTATAGATGTCTAGAGCCACGGAATGAGCTTCTCCGTTATTTTGAAGAGCTTGGTAGACAATTTCAGTGATGGCCGTAAGCACATCAGCTGTAGATCGGGCAAAGCGGAAACCATATTGCTTGTCTAATATTTATATTTATATACATACACTTTTCATATATATATATATATATATATATATATATATATATATATATATATATATGTATATATTTGTATGTATACACTTTTCATATATATATATATATATATATATATATAATATATATATATATATATATATATATATATATATATATATATATAGATAGTGCAACTTGTGTGGGTATATCAATCTGTCTTAATATTCTAACATCTATATTATATCCAAACCAATTAAAAATTTGCTCTTAAACATTAATCTTACGTCATTTATATAATTTTTGAAAAATATACTTTTTCTTAGATAAAATGATGGTACATAAGTAAATTTAATTCATGAAAAATGCCGCCGAAGATTGAGCATATAAAGATAGTCATGAAATTTGGATTCCAAATAAGTTATATATATATATATATATATATATATATATATATATATATATATATATATATATATATATATATATATATATATATATATATATATACGGTTCTCGGTGTTTAAACTATTCTCGAGCACTATTCAAAGGGAACATATGACAGCTGTTTTTGTTATCCATACTGTGCTTTTGTTCGTTCCAATGTATCTCATTTTTATTTAAATGATAAATTATAGAATCTAAACACAAAGAAACTAAAGCTGACACGTGAAAACACCCACACGAAAGAAAGCGAACGACATGAAAGAACGACTTGCCGCAATGACTAATTCACAAATTATTAGACCTTGAAATAAATATATAGACAACGAGTACAGCTAAGCCAGTGAAGAGGACACAACGGTGACGCATCATAGGAGATACTAATAAGGGACTGAGAGACTAACTTGCTTGTCCTCACTTTACGGCAGTCAATGCAAAGCCTTTATTAAATTTAAACACGAAGAGTTTCGAGTTATCAACTGGAGATCGAACCTGAGACACAAGAAATAAGCAGAGAAACTCGCCATAATGCCTAGTCAGACGACTTCATCTATCTATCTATCTATCTATCTATCTATCTATCTATCTATCTATCTATCTATCTATCTCACTCTGTCCATATCTATCTATCTATCTATCTATCTATCTATCTATCTATCTATCTATCTATCTATCTATCTTATTCTGTTATCTAACTATCTATCTATCTATCTTATTCTGTTATCTATCTATCTTATTCTGTTATCTGTCTATCTATCAATCTATCTTATTCTATCTATCTATCTATCTATCTATCTATCTATCTATCTTATTCTGTTATCTATCTATCTATCTATCTATCTATCTATCTATTTATCTATCTATCTTGTATTATTTGGCAGCCATTATTTTCCCAATAATTCTGATCAACTACTTGATTTGTTCCTTGGCGTCTCTCCTTGCTCTTATCGATCATCACAACTCCGTCCTCTTAGCAATTCGGATCACGCTGTAATATCTGTTGATGTTTTGTGAGTCGTCTATCAAACAGGAACATGATTTCTTTTTGTTATCTGCGTACTGATCGAGATTGATTTCATAAATTTCTTCGATACGCCCCTTGAATTGATATTCTTAATCTTCCTATTGGGAATTGTATCACAGAGGTTTCTACTTTTTTTTAAAGCCAACAACAATGCTTTTGTACCTTCTGGGAAATACCAGACACCAGAATGAGGCACTGTGTAGCCTCTAACGAGTTTGTCTCTCGTGAATATTGGCGGTTCTGTAATAATGTGTTAAATAAGAGCAAGTCTTCTATCCCTCCTCTTTTCACTCATCTTGAGGTGCTAACATCTGTTGATAAAGCAGAATTTTTTTTTCGTAACTTCTCTTTAAATTCTACTCTTGAATCATCTGGAGTATCTGCCTGATTTTCCACTTAGAACTGCAGTTGCTAGAAAGTTGTCAGTGTTGACAGCTAGCCGCCATCGAGGCTCCACTCCGTGTTTTCTGTCTGGATTTTCATAGTCTTTTCCGTGTTTTGGACAGGACCACAAGGCGGCGGAGTTTTAGAATCAGGATTTTCCTCTCTGGGCTGTCGAGCTCCATCTACCAGAAATTTCAGTAATAGTCTATCTAAAAAAGTAAAAGAAGAAATACCGAAAGAATAAGTGCATATACTTGGCTCTGGAAAGCTTCTTGGAAGGCCTATCATAGAAATAAATATGATATGAGAGCTAGTAATGAAGAAAGAAAGAGTAATGTCAACAAATATTCAACAGCAGCAGCAGTAGCAGAAAAGAGAAGCCTCAGTGGATACAGTCAAGTGTGACAAGCAACAAAATCATCAGTCTCAGCATCAGGCAGATTAGGTTTAAAACTGGGAATTGTCCCACGGGAGAGTAGCCTAGTGGGTTAAAGCGTTGGTGACAACAATTGTGAGTTCAATCCTTGGGACGTGCAGTCTAGACTTGAACTCAGTGGAAACGAGGAGAGCAATAACTAAGTAGTACTAAATAAGAACTAGGATAATGATGAAAGAACTAAACGTGATATCTTTGGATGTGGGCAGCAGAAAATCTGCCTCCGTAGATTAAATAAAGGGTTCAGTTCGAAATATTCTGGAGGTTACACGGATCGACAAACACCTGATGAAAGATGGAGAGCCCGACTGACGAAATGCTGGGAGTGGGGGAAATAATAAAATCAAAGATTAGGACAATAGTCAGCGTATAAATAATGTAAATAAAATAATACTAGTATTTTTTTCAGATAAACTATTATTCGACGAAACTTTTTCAGCATTATTGTTTTTTTGTGTGTTTTTGTAGTCGGAACCAAGAATACGAGGCTTCAAAATGCGAGACAGTAATATATTAAGACGCCAATCGATCAGAATTAATAAGATACAGAAAGCAGCTAACTAAACTAAGCAAAAAACAAATACAATGGATAACAATGACAAAGCGAAACAGAACAAAAAAATAAAATAAATCAAAACAGAAACCAAAAAACGGAAACAACAAAAATATTTTCCCAGCGAATCGTAAAAGTGGTTTGAAAGTGGTAGAAACAGGCGCCATCTACGGCTAAACCGACTGATAGAAAAGTCAAGTGGAGAAAACCGTGAAATTATACGTCGCCGAGGCTTGAATCCTTGTTAATATCAATCTTCGGTTACTTACAATTGCTGGTTGATAGTGTTAAGAAAACATACTTTTTTTTTTGCAATGTCTGAATTGCAAAAGAAATAAATACCAATATATTTTTTTATCAAGTGGAATGTTTTTACTGGCTCGTCTCACGATCTGTTTTGTCCGATCTTATTATGCAATTAAATATTTTCCCAATAAAATTGGCGTAAACCAAACAATGTTGGTAAAAATTCAAGTGTATGCTTATATTTATATGATAAATAAACCACGAAAATTTCAGCTTATAATAAGTTTTTTATTTTTATTTTTAATTATTTTTTTTTAGAAATATTTAAAATAACCCGAAAAATGAGATTTTATTGAGCAACTATTCATGGTATATTTATTAATATTTGTATTTTCCGTTTCATATATTCATATATATATATATATATATATATATATATATATATATATATATATATATATATATATATATATATATATATATATATATATATATATATATATATATAATACTATGCGTTTTAGGAAACCTCAAAAGTGAAAAAAAAAACGTATTGCATGTTATTGTGCGTTGTAAATATAACGTTGAAAGACTAAAAGATTTGAGAAAAAGGAAATGAGTAATAAGTAAGAAATGGTGTGCAGGTAGTGTAACGATTATCGGTGCCGAAAGTGGAAGCAGCGAGCCGAGTTACTTCTCCGTCATATTCAAGGAAAAATACACACACACACACACACACACACACACGCACGCACACACACACACACACACGCACGCACAGAGGAATAACGAATACTAATAACTAATATTTATAACAACAGTCCAATATGCGTAATGGATCTTCTTCTTTATGTGTCGTGTCTCTTCAGGACGTAGGCGATCATGGCTCTCCATAACTTCCTTGGAGCTCTTAAGCTGTATTGGGATAGCCAAGGCAGCATTTCTAAAGCTAAGCAGAGTACTAAGAAATAGGAAAATTTCGCGAGAAACAAAGAAAAGAGTGCAATGGATAGCGACTCGGAACGAGAAATCGTAGAATCCAGTTCGAATTCTAGTTCGTTTTTATTACATTTGGGAATGGTAGGAATCCATCGCTTCTCTTTCCAGCTCTTTACATCGGTACATATTCCAACAAACCGATAAATTTTCAGTCAAACCGGGGTGGGGGTGGGGGGTGAATGGTAAGCTTACATTTAGATTTATATTCCTTATTACACTCTCGCAAAGCACACTGAATCTATAGTCCCATATTACATTAACCACGGATCTATTAATTGTTTTGTTATCGCCGAAAAACATTTATGCCATCCAGTAACAAGAAATAAAGCCCAAGTTATATATTTAAAAAGATCAGGAAATATTTGCATCAACCAGTATTTTATTGTCAGACAACATTCAATTGATTTTGCTACAAAATACAAATGTCCAACATTCCTAGCCATATAGGAAACTAAAATACAAAGAAGAATCTCCAATGTTACTGGTCCTGACCTGGCATCTCAGCTTCAGTCACTTTCCCATCGCCGTAATGTAGCTTCTCTGTGCCTTTTCTATAAATACTTTCAAGGTAAGTTTTCTGATGAACTTTCCTCTATGGTAACTAGATTTTATGAATTTAAGCGCAGTACTAGATTGGTGGCAAGGTTACATCATTTTACAGATGAAATGGCGAGATGGAACCGGAAGTTCTATGCTAATATTTTCTTTTCTTACAATTATTGCTTTTGGAATTCTCTCCCAGCTTCTTGCTTCCCAATCAACTTTGATGTTCAAAAATTTCAATGCAATACCAATCGTCATCATCTGCCTTCTTAATTCTTGTTCTATTAATGTTCTCTCTCCTTAAACGCCTTTTCTCATATTCTTGAACATCCAATAAAATCCCTTTCATTTTAGTTGCTTTCTTTCTTGCGATGAAATGATTACAGAAAAAAAAGAAAAAAAAGAAAGAAGATATGAACGCTTTTCTTTGTTTCTAACGAAAATTTCCTGTTTCTTGATATTTTATTTAGATTTTGGGAGGCAACTTTTCGCTATTCCATAAATTGCGACTACGAAGCCTACCCACCTTGAAAATCAACATTCGAAATTCTGGCTTAATTGAGGAGATCAATGTTTCTGGTCGCGCTGTACTTTGTTGGCATATTTTACTGTATTTAGTTTGTAAATAAGAAATTAATGTGATGCTCAAGACTGTCGCGAATAGTAGTGACTAATTAAGCTGCTGACGTCAATCAAATAATCCAGCTGTCTCCAGCGTTTACAGCTTAATAAAAAAAAGAAAAGGAAGACATGTTTCTCATGTGATTGGATGTCATCTGTCATTTTTGAAACCAGAAGTTGAGCAAAAATTACAAGAATGTCTTCTTTCCGTCCCCTGACTCAGTATAGTAAAAAAAAAATAATAATAATAAAAAAATCAACCAATCAAATAAAAATATAATAAACAAAGGTTTGGAGTTTTCGATCATAAAGAATACTTAAGATAATTTTTAGTTTCTAACGTCCCCTTCGAAGTAATTCTATACATGTTGCTTGCGAACTGACTCGTTAAGAGTATTCGTCAAAAATAATAGCAACGAAAGATTCTATTAGAAATGGGTTCACACGTAGTGTACAGTTTTGCCGTGGTAGACCTTATGATATGAACACACACACACACACACACACACACACACACACACACACACACACACATATATATATATATATATATATATATATATATATATATATATATTATAAATTAATAGATTTAAAATATGGTTTTACCGCTACACAATTTTGTTATTAAACCAATAAAATAAAAATATCTATAAGAACACCGGATTTGATATCTTACTGTCCTTTCCTTTATATATATATATATATATATATATATATATATATATATATATATATATATATATATATATATATATATATATATATATAACTTAATTCGCACTCCAAACGTAGGTATATTTATTAATATATATTTCTTAGCTCTGTCTAACTATAATGAGCACTGTTTAGTAAATTTAGTAAATATTTATTTACTTACCTGTGTATGCACGCTAACGCGTGCATATACATATACAGTGGGGTTGAATAAGTGATCGTACAGCAAACAAATGCTTGTTATTCTCACTTATAGCGAATGAAAACCTCGAATAACAATGATATATATGTATTTTGGGGCATAGAATCAGAATCTGCAATTTAAAATTAGAAATTCATCGATAAGTGATAGTTATGCAAATTTTTATATTTCGAATAGTGGAAAAAGTGTTTGTACAGTATCAATGTTTGCATTATAATACCGTAGATTTTGGTTGTACTTCAAAGTAGAAGATTCTAAACTGTTCTAGAATATTCTCAGTAACTCTATTGCAACATTCAGTTCAAAATTGGATCATTCTGCACTCACTGTTCATTGATAACGGTTCTAATAATGGCTAGACGTAAGGAAATGACTTGTGCTCAAAAAGAGCTAATTATTAAGCTATGATAGAATGGCGTAGTATCATGGTTTGGGGCTGTTTTCGATGCGAGGTGTTGGCAAATTAGCAATTATAGACGGTAGAAAGAATGAAGAAAAATATCAGCATATCCTAAGCGAAAATTTATCGCTTTCTGTAGAGAATCTTGACCTTCCTCCTGATTGGATCTTCCAGCAGGACAATGATCCCAAGCATACTGCTAAGAGTACTAAGAATTGGCTTGCTAATAACAACGTTAACATCTTACAATGGCCCAGTCAGTCGCCGGATTTGAATCCAATAGAGAATTTATGGCAGTTTTTGAATAATAAGTTCCATGATAGAGGTCCAACAAACATCAAAAACCTGAAGACAATTACTCAGGAATAGTGGGATAAAATACCTACTAAAGTATGCGAATCGTTAATTAAAGACTACAGGAAGAGATTGGTTGCTGTTGAACTTAATAATGGCTTTGCTACAAAATATTAAATGGAGAAAACATTTTTTTAAACCCCTAAAAATTTAAATATTGCTATATTTTCTTAACCATGGAATATTATTTAGTTTTATATGCATACAATTTTAGTATGCAATCTGATACAGTAGATATATTCCCGTTTTGTTAATTTAATATGTTACAAATAAAAATATGAAATATTTTCATGTGTACGATCATTCAACCCCACTGTATGTATTAACGTTTTTGTAAAGATGAAAATATCTTATTCGCTACTACTATGTGGTGGTCGAAAGTACTCGAATGAAAATATTAAGAATTTTGGAGATATGTATCTAGTAAAACAATAACATTTTCGTTATATCCATCGAATAAAAAGATGTGATTTTCTTTAAACGCGTCTAATTAAACTGGGTATATTTTCATTATATGCATCTAATAAAATGTTGTCATTTTCTTTAAACGCAGCTAATAAAAATAAGATATTTTGATTATATGCATCTAATAAAACTAAGACATTTTCATTATGTGCATCTAATAAAACGATTACATTGTCATGAAACGCAATAAAACGAAGACCTTTCAGTATATACATCTAATAAAACAGTGACGTTTTCAGTATATTCGTCTGATAAAGCGATGGCATTTTCATTATATGCATCTAACAAAACGATGATATTTTGATTATATGCATCTGATAAAACGATTACATTTTCATTAAAAGCAATAAAACGAAAACATTTTTAGTATATGTATCTAATAAAAAAAATGTAATTTTCGTTATATATATCTAATAAAACGAAGAAAATTTCATTATATGACTCTAATAAAACGGTGATATTTTCATTATATGCATTTAATAAAGCTAAGTATAGAAATAGGGTAAATACAGAGAATGTCGTGAGGCTCCATCAATCAGATCCGTTTTTGAAAACAACAAATGAACATTAGTCGTTAATGTGACTTTAATTTGTTTTTGTATATATAAGTGTTAAAAATAAATTTATTCGTTTGTAAAATTCATTCTAATTTTAAAGACTAAATAATCCATGAATAACCTTACCAGTACGGAGAATTTGGGGCATTTCTACTGTAGAATATTCTTTATCAGCGTTCAAGGAACCATCACACACATCCTAACGTAAGTTAGTAAATTAATGATTGATTAGTCATTTATTACAAATAAAATATTTATTTGAATTTAGGCACGATTAGTTCCCGAGAAAAATGAACTGTTTAATTAATCAGTTCCTTTATTCCTACGTTTTTTAGATTGCAGTTTCATTTTTCCAAGTTTTTCACGCGAGGCGCTCAGATAGCTTTGTCTAGGAAGTGATAATCTTGCTTCAAATTGGTCTTGTCGCCATCGTCTTTGTCCTTCTGTTACCGATGTTTTTCTTTCGAGAGATATTTCCATTTCACTGTTATATTAAAGTAAACACATACAATTTTTAACATGAAAAGATATTGTTGTAATCTAGAAAGTGTTACTGGATGAGGAATAAATCAAAACGGTAGTTGGTAATAAAATGGTAATCATTATAACACCAACAAAATACAATACTCGCCAGCGGCGTGAAGTAGGTAAACCACTACTAGTGGTGTGGGCTGCTTAGACAGCATATTAACCACACTTACAATAGTGTCCAACGTATTTATGAGAATTGGGACATACTCATTAGTGGTCATAGGTACGGTATATAACAGATATTGAGCAAATAGCGATTTTTATACACCAGGAATAATCAGTGAATCATAGATACCATAGAACGTCTAAAAATATAAGGGAAATACAAAGGATTAATTAAACAGTCCATTGGCCTCTTTTTAGTTATGAATTCTTTATCTCCGTATTATTGAATGTGAATACATTGTTTCAATACTTTTGTTTCATTGCATCTCATTATTAAAAGTGCTAACAATTGCCATCATTTTTTAACCATCGGTACACAAGTAATTTACAAGCAACAAGAATTCCTCACCGAAGTGTAGTAAAGTGGATTGCTGAAACTTTTGAATCTTCTATATTCTGTGTCCGTTCAGAAC
>OZ038506.1:35795414-35885414 GCA_964036315.1 Acanthosepion esculentum
TCTAATTAAATTGAATCAATAATTGCTCTGGTTTGACATTGAGCTCTCTAGATTACATCCTCCTTAGGATTATCCATATGGATTACCAAACTTTTCATTACCTAACTATATATATATATATACATATATATATATATATATATATATATATATATATATATATATATATATATATATATATATATTATAAGTTGTTACACACGGGAAAACAAGTACTCACGACAAAGTTGTCGTGAGTACTTGTTTGTCCGTATGTAATAACTATGTAATAATAAATAACTATTGCTCTATTCTTGGTATTAAGCCCTCTTTTAAACTAATATTATGAACGTTTGAATTTATATTCTTTTCCTTCTCCTTATATATATATATATATATATATATATATATATATATATATATATATATATATAGTCAAACCTAGAGAGCCAGACAAACCTACCAAGGTTTCACCTAAGCAGATCATCAGTGAGAGCTGGCCAGCTCTCTCTGACGATCCGCTTAGGTGAAACCTTAGTAGGTTTGTCTGGCTCTCTAGGTTTGACTAGGTCTGCTCTACTTTTGTATTAAGACTTTTTTAGTTAGTTGATTACTCGTATCGGTTTTTTTTCTTTGGGCTTTGGACCTGTATGTTGTACGATTATTTTCGACAGACGTTCATGCTCATAGCTCTTTCTTTTTTTAAAACCTTTTTTTCCTTCGATATTGATTTGATCATTGGCAAATCAAGAAACCGAAGGTTTTCCGAGACGAGTGCAGTTACCTAATTATATATATATATATATATATATATATATATATATATATATATATATATATATATATATATATATAAAGGACGTACCTTTGGACTTTTGGTTTTCATCTGTTCGTATCTATAGTTGGAAATGTTTTGAAGCTGTTTCGTAAACTATGCTATCATGGTGTTTTGCGACCGACCATGTCTCTCTGATGAACCAATAATTGTCGCAAATAGATTCTGTTGAGAAGCTGACAACTTCAGAAAGAGCACGTTAAAAGAAAGGCGGCAAGCTAAAATAAAACGAAAACCTGAAAAAAAGGAAAAACTAATTCCAAGCGACAGACAACACAAACAAGCTATAAGCAGATTAAGCAGACCGAACCATTAACAGCGTTAGTATGACTAAATATAATACCTTACCGGATATGCTTATTATGTCTTTAACGATTGTCAAATTGAGTGTGCCTTGTAGTATCAACTTTTATTTAACTGACTGGGGTTACAGTATTCATTTTCTATCACGGGTTTTACTAATGTGAAAGTGATCACAAAACCGAAAGGAATTTTCGTTACTCGTTGGTGAACTTAAAAATAAAGTAAATAGTACCGAACTCCTAGGTAATATCACTCCCCTTATATGGTAGTGAATGCTGAACAATTCTCTTACAGACTTGAGACAACAGAGAGCTATGTTCTTACAAGTCACGAGGGGACAAAAAAAAGGTGTCGTAATCTGGTGAATAAGTTTTCACTTTTGTTCCTTTCATAGAATTAACAGCCTTCTACTATCACAGTCCTTTGTGTGGTGTCGAAAAGTAATGATTACATTCTAGTTGATTAGTGGGATCAAAGTTTCATAAAAATAACACAAGAATTCATACAGACAAATGTATATATTTATTTAGACATAAAATGTCCATTATGAAACAAGGAAAGTTTGTATTTTCTTTTTGTCAGTGTCCAAATTGAGCTGATGGGGTTGTTGCAGACAAATCTTGTTACACGTCTATGTCCAAAGGAAGGTGTACTACTGGTCAAAATTGATTACTTTTGATTATATGTAGATATGTGTTCTTGATGTGCATGAAGGTGGGAGTATTTCGTTGGTTTTTGATATTTCGTCTTTGGATTTTACATACGGTATAATGAGTATAGGATGTATAATATTTAGTCTTTATTAGTCGTTGTTGTTTTTCAATTATAGTAAAGTTCCGGGTTTTACAGACGGAGCCGGTGTTTTTTCTTAAATTCATTTCGCCCTAAGCAAGACAATAAAATCACTAAGGCACAAGGAGTTACTGAGTATGAGAGAATATGAGAAAATTATTAAGGAGAGAGAACAATAAAAGAACATGAAATAGTAAGACAGAAGATAACGATTGACATTGTATTTAAACTTTTGAAGATCAAAGTTATCAGGAAAGCAAGAAGCCAGAACATAGTTCCACGAGTGAGAAGTGCGAGAAAAGAAGCTGTTAGCATAGAACTTATGGTTACATTTCAGCTGTAAAATAATGAGATTTTGCAGCCAATCTAGTACAGCGCTTAAATTAATACATTCTGTGAACCAGAGAAGTGTATCAGAACAATTAGCGTGAAAATATTTATAGAAAAGTCACAGAGAAGATATGTTATGATGGTGGAAAAGTGACAAGCCGAGATGTCAGGTCAGTTTTTTTTTTGTATTTTATCAATAATCTTGAAGAAATATATAGCAGAAGCACCACACCAGATGTGGCTTCAATATTCAATGCATGGATGAATGGTAGACTTATAAATGTGTGGAGGATCAAAGAAATGTGACACATAAAAAAATCTGACATTCCTTTTATGCTTTCTTTTATCACAGTACATTGTGTGGACTCAAAAAGGAGTGGTTACAATCCAGTGAATGAGTAGAATCAACGCTTCATAAAATAACACAAGAATTAGTACTAGACAGGAATATTTCGTTAGAAATAAAGAAAAAAAGTGGTAATTTGCTATGTAATGTTAATCCTCATATATGACAATGAATGTTGGCAATTTTCTGATATATATAGCAATAGAGATCTGGTTTCACAGAAGGATGCTGAGCATATCATGGACATGTGGTATCTAATCGAACCTCGTGAATTAAATAAAGCGTTCCTTGAAGGTTTACTCGAATTGACATACAGTAGAAGGCCGGAAATTACAATGACCAAAACACTGTGACAATAATTTCAGATGAATTCAAATGTAAATAATAATTCCTCACCTCAGAAATTAAGGCATTATATAAACGGTATGGATTCAATGTGATGCACAAATTAGACATTGGTTGATTCGTTTTCTATGGCTTATCAAGCCTTTGCAGGTTATTTAAAGCTAGAAAATATTTTTAGATAGTGTTAAGGGGTCTCCCCTTTTCACACAAATGGACTCACCCAACGTATATATATACTACTACCAGTGAATACCCTGTCAGTCAATAATAGAGTCAGTCTGCAGCACGTTAAGTGCTAGACGGTCGAACTCTTTACCTCTGAGCAGAGGCTCCGCCGAAGGGCAGAGTCTCATTCGGGGAGGTTGACCAACCCGATCCCGTTTATACGGGATCTACGGGCATTTTTTGGCCGAGCCTACGGGCTCGGGAATACCCTACTTTAAAACCGGCCTTGTGCCACATCTATCCCTCGTGGGGGGAGGCAGTAAATACTGTCAATAATAGAGTCAAGGAGTCTAGACGGAACGAGAGAAGAGTGGTAGAGTTCAGTAGTAGTAGAGTAAGTCACACAGAGACGGCGGCAAGCGTCACAGTTAGCGAGCACGTAGACTCACTAAGGAGTCATACCGCGATACTTCAATACCAAAACTGTATATATATATTATTCTACTAACCCGCATTCCTGGATCTACTAACCCGTATTACCAGTTTGTATTATTACGTTAATACATTTATTTTCCTTATCCATTCCTGGCGTTTGTTATTCATTGATATCGGATTCATCCCAGAATCCACAAGAGATAGTAAGAATTTGGGGGGGCTAATAATGGTTTAGTGATACAAGTTTTATGAATTAACTCATAGATGGGGAGAAAATATTTGAATTCATACCTTTCCCAAGGGTATTTCTGCGTAAATGAATATAACGAACCCAATGGGAATTGGAACTCAGCTCTCCGATTAACAATTCTGAATCATTATCTATTACACCACTCACACATCCAAGCTTACAGTATCTGGTATCCCAAATCGGTCACCCACCTAGATACTGATCAGGCTTGACTTAACTTCGGTGATCGTACGGGGACCGGTGTTTCAAGGTGATGTGACCGTAATCCTGCAATAATTAGAATGTTTCTTTTCAAGGTAGGCAAGGCCTATCCAACTAGAAGATTGGCGCGACACAATCTTCCTCTCTACATATCCACCTGTTTTAGTGCAATACCACGCTTTAAGTTTTAAAGCGCCCTTCACGGTGTGATGGTTAGAAAGGAAAATGTCCATTCTGTAAATGCTCATACAATTGTAACCTTAATTTGTTTTTATTTAGAAATAAATATTGTTTACACTCCTCATTCCAGAAATTCAGACAGAAATAAATATTTTTAGCTATTAAGTAGTTTCCGCTTATCCGCGGTGATATTGTTCAAGACACTTAGCGGAGGATTTAAAACTGCAGACAATACAGAACCCAATATATATATATATATATATATATATATATATATATATATATATATATATATATATATATATATATATATATATATTGAATTGGACATAGTCCAACAATTTATTAAAGACATTTTTGATATGTTTAACGTTCTTTTTATAGATACAAGTATTTATAAACAGAGCATTTACTTAAATACTTGTATCCATAAAAAGAACGTTAAACATATCAAAAATGTCTTTAATATATATATATATATATATATATATATATATATATATATATATATATATATGATTTTCTGTTTTCTTTTCGAATTTGTAGGTTTGATTAATTGGATCGTGATTACGATTCCAATGTAATAAATTATAATATATATGTAATATTAGTGTTTGAGCCTTTTATATTATATTCTTACTCTGTTTTGTAAATAGAGCTCTACTTGGATGTTATCCTCTTGAATATATATATATATATATATATATATATATATATATATATATATCCGATGCGATGAGAACGAAAGTAATATATAAATTCTAACGTTCGCAGCATTCATTCAAAAAAGAGCTCGATACAGGTAGTAGAGCGATAATTATTTATTTATTATAATTTTATCATATAGACAAAACCATTTTACTCACCACAAAGATGCAACTTGGTTTCAGTGCATTTTAACTGCACATCTACGGGTGAGGGTCGGAAATGGTTATGAACGATCCTGTTTGTAGGCAAGCCCGGATGTAAAACGTCACTTCCTATTTTTCATTTTTTGAGAAGAAAAATGTACTTACAAAATATACATAAAGTATCTAAGTGAAACAACAAGTACATTAAACATTATAATATTTTTTACAGATTAGTTCTATCGCAAATACAAATAAAGTTATAATTTTTTTAAAGTGCACACGAACTTTATGGACACCCTGTATATAAGTATATACAACCACACTTGCGTAGATATACATAGATATATACAAATATGTGATTACAATTTATAACTACATATTAACATGTACACAACTACATACATACAAAAATGCAAATACACACATATATAAACATGCATTTGTACACACACACGCTCACTACTACCAGAAAATTATAGAAAAGGACTGTTTGATGTTGTGACCTCAAAAAGAGGAGTCAGCAAATAATAAATGTAAGGGTTCACTTAGTTTACTTAATTTTTAAAATTCCAACTTGATAAAAAAAATGAAAGTGGTTGTAATTCGTTTAATAAAGGTTTTTCTTAATGAATATATAGTTTAATTAAGATTTGTCGATTATCTGGAAAAAAACGATATTTAAAAAAAATATCATCTTAGGAGTTAACTTACTTTTGCGCAACACGGTATATATATATATATATATATATATATATATATATATATATATAGTTTCAAATTTTGCTATATTTATGAGTGATGAGTGCTCCATATCGCCAATTCCACTTTTTGCGCTGATAACTCCTTTTAGAAGGTTTTACCACATTTTTTACTGGTAATTCCGTGTTATAGTTTAATATATTAAATCCTAGCTTAAACGCCGCCCTGTTTAAGCTATCTCCTGCGGAGTGCTCTCTATTGGGCCTTCGGCTTGTTCAGGAGTTTGAGAATCCGTAAGTCTTTGCATATTCTCAGCATTGGAAGCTCTCCTGGCTGTCGTTTTCATTTGCACGGGACTTTCTTTTCCTCGCTGCAGCCTTGGCTCTTTTGATTGCAATCTTATCCTCTGTTGGCGGAGATGATTTCTTTTTGCGAGACATACTGCTGCCGTATGCGATCGGCAACAATAAACTACAGAAGAACTCAAAACTGATTGCTGCATTTAAGTATTGCATTAAGCTTACCTTTTAAAATTTCAGCGATAATTCTTCTGACGCCACTTTATTTAAAGACAATTTCATGTACGTAGGCCCTTACTTTCCGTACAAACAATTATTTATATTTTATGAGTGACTTTCGCTGGATTTTGTAATAAATTTCGTTTATTCCCAAATTTATTTCCAAGTTATAAAGATTGTTATCGTACAAAAAATTCCTCGCAAAAAAATCACATAAAATAATCGCCAAAAACAATCACAGTAATGAAATTTGGGAATCCAAAATTTCAGGATTGCGGGTCCGGATCCGACCGGGAATGTTTTTTAATTTGCACACGGGGTCGGTCTGATTCCCAAATTGTATGATATGTTGGCCTACGACTTCTAGGAATAAAGTTGAAAAAGTGTGACACACTGACATTCGCATTTATTTATATAGATTTCAATGACGCGATTTAATAAAGTTTGATCGAAAAGCTGGTCGCTTAGGCGGATTGACAACACTTTTTTTCTTTTCTTTCGACACTAACGGAGTATTGCTACCATATCTGGGCTGGAGCTTCCCAGTCCTTACTTTTCCGTTATTTTATCCGCATAGCCCCCCCCCCCTCACCGAGCTTTACTACTTGCCTTTTCTAACGCTCTATATTGAGTGCGCCTTGTATTGAGTGAAAATTATTATACAAAAATATTTTATATTTTAATATAAGTTTTGTACCACTAGTAAGTTTTTAGAATTTTATTTGACCCTGTAAGCATTTACTTGGTTAGGAGATACGTAAACACTGGTCGTTTTATACTGGTCGCTTATATTTGTCAAAAAGTAAATATTAGTAATTTACATCTGAGTCTACAAGTATGTACCTAGTTTGTTTGTTGGCAAATTCTACCTAGCGCTTGTAGGCGATGAATTATTTTCTGCCCTGCAACCCCTTTACCACAGACGAAACGTTGCGAGACCCTCGCTGCTCTATCGCTACTTCCATGGCGTGTGTGACGACGAGCAGCATTCTTTAGTTCCACCACTCCTGTGCTTTACAACTGGGACCCACTATGCCACGTACCCAAGGGTAAATCATCCCCCATTTCCTTCGTTTTCCAATGGCAAGAAGTAAATTCCATTCGGACAGTTTCTTCTCAAGAACTGCTGCTTTGCGAAAGAGACTCTTGGCAGGATGTTTTCCCCATCACTTCAATGGTGACCACTTCAATTTTAAGGTTAACTGTTATCTTTCCTGCATAGCTTCAATGAACTTTACTTCTTGCGCTTTCTTACGTTGATACAACACTACATAGTAACTCTCTACCTTTTGCGGCTCTTGGGCCTTGTATTGAGTGAAAATTAGCATATAAAAAGATTTCATATTTTATCTTTTAATATGACTTTTGTACCACGGTGGAGAAATAGATAGCGGCCCGGATTGAGGAATCGGAGAGCAGAGTTCGAATTCCAGTCGAATCCATTACATACGTGCTAATGCCCTTGTGAAAGGTATGAATCCTCTTCTATAGGTAAATAGCAGGACAGACCTGGTTTTATAGCCTTGGATAGCAACTGGTCTACCGTAGAAAGAAATGGCAAGCTACTGCCTCGTCAGTAATGTATCGAAAGATACATGATCGCATAAGAGTGTATCACGCATTGCACATAACTGACTGACTGAATCATCATCATGGCTTGGCTTCGCACTACGAAAATCAAGAGGGAATCTGTACACGTCGCTTGCTGGAACGTTTGTGACTGATAAGTCCAATGCGAGACAGGCATACACGGTCGCAGCAGTTACAGCTGACAGTTCAGCCTGGGATCGATGGCATAGCGTTGCAGTACTTCCTCCTCTGCCTCTTGTACCCGAGAGCGGCCTTACAGGTATTTTCAAAGATGGAGACAGCATGGTTGGTAGTGAGACGTCAGGCGTCACGGTTCTTAGCTAGGGTTGACCATTGGCAATGGTTGATGTGACAGGCACCAAAGGATTTTTTTTCAGGCAATCTTTGAATCGCTTCTTTGTTACCTCTGCCGTGATAACCAGTGGAGAGCTCGCCGTACAATAAAATTTTAGGTAGGCGATGATTCTCCATACTGGAAACTTGTCCAGCCCAGCATAGCTGGGACTTCAGCAGCATTGCTTCAATGCTGCTGTTCTTCGCCTTTTCAAGGACTTCAATATTGTAGACGAAGTAACTCCAGTTGATGTTAAGGATTGTGCGGAGGCAGCGCTGGTGGAACCGTTCGAGCCTGTAAGTATTTACTTGGTTATGGGACACGTAAACACTGGTCGCTTATATTTGAGTCAAAAGGTAAATAATATTAATCATTTATATCTGACACTATTTACATTATTCGGACTATTGTCCTCATCTTTGTCGCCATATTTATTACAACGTTTCAGCCGTTGTACGCTCCGGCCTTCTTCAGGCGGTTGGAATGTTGAACTGAACCCTTTATTTCGCTCACTGAGTAGACTGTTCTAGTTCCACGTGCCATGTTTAATGGATGTCAGTTATCAGTTATCTCCTGTTAATTCCCCCCTCCGAGTTCTCTACTGCCTTAGCCGGGTATTGGACTCACACTCTTTGGGTCCTGTCACTGGATCTAACGAACGCCTTTATCCACTGTGCCATGTGTCCGTGAGGAAATTTGTGTATGAAGAAGGCCGGATCGTACAACGGCCTAAACGTTGTAATAAATATGGCAACAAAGATGAGGACAATAGTCCGAATAATATAAATAGTGTACATAATACCTCATCTCAGAAATATTTAGAGATTTATGTCTGAGTTTACAAGTATGTACCTAGTACGTTGGTTGGCAAATCCTGGTAATTTATCTTTATGTTTGTAAACATTTACTTGGCTTGTGCATATGGAAACACTGCTCGTTTATATTTGAGCCTGTAAGAATTTACTTGTTAGGTGGCCTCTTTTGAGGTGTCTTAGAAAGGGGTGTAAGACAAAGATGCGTCTTCACCCCAAACTTATTTAAGCTATATAGTGAGGCGATTCTGAGAGAATTGCTCGTCCTGCCAGGATTACTTATTTGGGGCCACAATCTTAACATGATATATGCAAATGATACCGTGTTGATAGCAGACATAGAAAGGAAATTACAAGAAATCCTACAGAAAGTAGTAAAGGAAAGCAAGAAGAAAGGACTAAACATCAGTTGCAAGAAGACATAATGCATGGTTGTCAGCAAAAGGAACATCCTAACATGCAAATTACAAATTGGAGATACCAAACTCAAACAAGTACAACAATTTAAATATCTGGGAAGTGTTTTAACAGAGGAAGGAAAGTGTGACACTAATACCAGAAGGTCCATTAAGATAGGGAAAGATGCCTTCCAAAAGCTAAGTAAAATATTAAGAAACAGCAAAATTTCGTTAGAAACAAAAAAAAAAGAGAAGAGTATTCAACTGTTACACAATATCAGTCCACTTATATGGCAGTGGATGCTAGAAATCTCCTCAGATGAAGAAGAGACTTGAAGCAACAGAAATGCTGTTCTACAGATGCTGGGAATACTACGGACCGAATATGTAAGTAAGGCGAAGTCTTAGAGAAAATGAAAACAAAAAGGACACTTATACTTAAAATCAGGAAGAGACAGTTGACATTTCTAGGTTATACAGAGGACTTGGATAACTTGATACTCACAGTACAGATTGTAGGCAAGAAGGACAGAGGACAACAACTCATAACCTACCTAGCGAAGTGCAGAGTCTGATAAGATAAAGAACAAATAGGAAACATATCAGATGGAGTAATCAATAGAGAATCAGATTAAGGAATCGGATAGCCGAGTTCGAATTTCAGTCGAATCCATTACAATCACTTACGTGCTAATACCCTTGGGAAAGGCATGACTCCTCTATCTTCCAGCTATGGGTAAACAGAACGATGGATCTTGGATAGCAACTGGTCTACCGCAGAAAGAAATGGTAACGTACTTCGGGGTAAAAGTCTGCCTCGTCTGTCATGTATCGAAAGATACATGATAGCTTAAGCACATAACTGACTGATCTCAATCTAAAATGTTTAACTTTTATTAAAGCCTCGTCTTGTTGTCTGTTTTCTGTCAATCTCTGACGAAGCTTTAATAAAAGTGAAAGATGCTAGATTGAGATACGTTTTCTATTTATTCTTCATCTTATCACACACACACACACGCACACACACACACATATATATATATATATATGAAGAATTTTTCAGAGTTAATCTGTAGAAAAAGACAATATGTATAAAGGTAAAAGACAATAGGAAAACTGTATTATTAGCCGACGCGTTTCGTCCAATGTGGACTTTTTCTTATTCTATAATGCTATATCAATAATTCTACACGTGAAATTACTTGACGTAATTTTCAGTTGACAATATGAATACAATAGCGTTTTCTAAATTCTTCTAGTTGCTAAGGACATTTTGTTTGTTGTTAATAGTTACTTTGTTTTCAATAAGTTCGTTTCGTTTTTGCCTTGAAAAATCCACATTGGACGAAATGCGTCGGCTAACAATTGCAGTTTTCCTATTGTCTTTTACCTTTATACACACACACACACACACACACACACACACACACACACACACACACACACACACACACACACACACACACACACACACACACACACACATATGTGCGTGTCTGTGTCGCATCGCGTACTAATTCTCTATATCATCTACACTTTAGCCAAAGCTAATTTTGCAGTCCATCGACAGAAATAATTCGTACTTAATTGAATATCGGCTAATTTGCTGTAATTCCATGTGCTTAATTTACAGCGATATTTTGCAAACATGATACGTGTGTCTTACATAGTGACTTCAACTTTTGCTGAGAGATTAAACGAAATAAATATCTTTGCCGCTATGAAGTTTTTTACGATCCTGCACTTCTAGAACAAGTAAAATATAACGAATATCTAATCAATATAAAAATAGTATTGTGGATGGGATGGTATCGTGTGTGGTATGGGCTTCACTGTAGCTTGAAATAATTTTAAATAATGATCAGAATTTTATTTAAAATATTTGAAAACGAGCTGAAACCCTGCCTTAGGTAGTGTGGGATATTAAACTAGTCTCTGCAAAAGTTTCATAGGAAATCTTTGTGGCTCGATAAGAGATTTGAACTGCATTTATTTAATCATATCCTTTCTGAAAATCACCACCGTCATGAACTTGTGGATTGCATCCATTTTAAATATCTTGGGAAGTACACAAGAGATTTCAAGAACCCATATTTTAAAAAAACTCCAAATTGTTCTGTCTAAATTCCTCAGATGAGAAGTTATTATTCATATTCGAACTGTTGTCCTCATCTTAGTTGTTATGATAGCGTTTAAACCGTTATGTCTTATGGCCTTCGTCAGGTGCTTGCCGATCCGTGTAATCTTCAGGGTATTTCCAATAGAACACTATTAATCTATGGGGTAGGTTGTTCTTGTTCTGTTGTCCGTCTTTACAGATATCTCATCATGTTCTGATTTATTACTACTTAGTTATTGTTAGTTGTGTTTCTACTGACTCTAAGTCTGCACTGCCTGACTCAGGGACTGAACTCACAATTACTATGGCACCAATTTCACGAACCAACGATTTAATCCACTGGCTTATTGTCTCTAGTTACTTTATTGGATATTTTTAATTGCAGCAATAAGCATGGTTATAATACCGAACAACATTTGTGAGAACTTATAAGTTTATAAATGTCATCGTGAGGTTCACGTTTATGGACCCCTGGTGATAATTGCTCGTTCTACAAATATAAATGCAATGGGATTTTTAAAGTCTTGATTTTCCGGAAAATGTCATATGAAAAAAAGTAAATGGATAAACGGTCAAAACTTCTGTTTCTGGCTTGGACATTTAAAGCTAGATGATTAAAGAGATAAAGATTTAGTTTACCTAACTTAACGGACAGAAAACAAGGGTCCAATTTAGCATTATACTTACATTGTAAATTGAACAGCTTTGGGAGTTTTCAGAAACTATGATACTAAAAACATAATCCAATATCCCCTTAGTAACGATTTAAAAATTTAGTGACCATAGATCTGTCCATTCTTGAATTATGCAACGACAGACATACACATACAATTTCAGAGAGTGAATTACAGTAAGATTCTGTCAATACAAGAAAGATAGTAAAAGTTTTAAAAGAGCGTATTTTTGCTTGTTTTCTTCGTTAACTGCTGGTTTCTCTATCAACAAATGCGTTATGCGGCTAGTTAAGCGTTTGTGGAGTGTGATGCTGTTGGCACAGAGAGGACATTGTGGTTAACATCATGGACACTGAATTTGCCGAACAGGGGTCAACTTTCGGCTAAGGTAGTTCGTATTCACTTATCACTAGTATCTTTGGAGGAGACTCAAGGAAAGGTTGAACTAGTCCAGATCTCAGAAGTTCTAAGGTTTGTCAGGATAGTGTGAAAGGCACTGAAGATTTGAGATTATCCTGTGATAACCACCACATATATTGAGTAAACAGGCAGGAAACATAATCTATATTATAATGATACGATTTCTATTCGGAGGTGTATTTCTTACGGTAACGCTGCAAAAACAGTACTCCGTATAGTGATATTTATCAGCGCATTCCTATTAAGACTATTTCAGTAAATACACAAAAACAGAAAAGGCGTAAGACAAGGGTGTGTCTTCTTACCGGATTTACTATGAGGCGATCCTGAAAGAATTAGAAGCCCTACCAAGATTTATTATTGGCGACCACAATCTTAATAACATAAGATATGCAGATGACACAGTCTTGAATAGAAGACACAGTAAAGGAAAACAAAACGACAAAATGTATTGGTGTCAACAAAAGAAACAGACGAAGACGTGAACAACGAATTGGAGATAGCAAAATCGGGCAAAAATTGAAATATCTAGGAAGTGGAAGAACGAGAAGTGTTTACTGATATCGTAAGGTGCATTTGGGATAGCAAAAATGCTTTGCAAAAGCAAAGTAAAGTATTAAGAAACAGGAAAATTTCGCTAGAAACAAAGAAAACAGTATTGAAGTGTTATGTTATATCCATCCTCTGATATGGCAGTGAATGCGGGACAATTTCCTCACAGATGAAGAAGAGTCTTCAGGCAACAGAAATGTGGTTTTACAGAAGGATGCTGAGAATACCATGGACCAAACATGTGAGTAATGTGGAAGTTTTAAAAATAAAACGAAACCAAAAAAGGAAACATACTTAGAATCAGGACTATTCCAAGGGCACATAACGAGGAAAGAAGACTGGGAGAATTTGAAACGCACAGGACATATTGGAGGCAAGAGGGATAGAGGAAAGCAGCGAATAACATACCTTATAAGTTCGGGTAAATCGGCACACAGCAAGGATCGAAGTTACTAGTCAGTAGTAATTGATCTCGCGAGACAAACTTGCTAGCCATTACACCATGTCGAAGTGCCCAGAGTACGTTTAAATGGATGGCACAATAGTTTGGAAGCTATAAAGAGAAATGCTACTAAGAATTACAAAGGACAGGAAGTTGTAGAGAGTTATTAACACCTGCGTTCTGAAAGTACACCACACAAAGAAGAAGAGGAAGAGGAGGAAGAAGAATATTAAAATACAGGGGGGGGGGTTGCTGAAAAGTTCTCAACCAACATGCACTCGTCAGGTTTTGGAAAGTTTTCTTTTACAATAAAATTCACCCTTTACAAGGCTCGGGGCCACTCGAGGTAGAGGGTTACGTTAGGAGGCCACTGTGTGTATAGGAGTGGAAGACAGCGGTTAACCCTAGCCTTCAACGGGTTAGATTGTGGTGATCGGGGAAAATGTCCTGTTGGGAGTCGGTTCCACTTTCGTGGTAAGAAGCTGTTCGAGTGGAAGTAGCTGTAGAGATGCGACAGGCTTGACACTTCCCGCCTGTGGGAGAGAGGATGTGGCATGGAGACTAATTCGTCTACCACAAGGGCTCGGAGATGCTTTTGGTTCCCGCCCAAATATAGCAACAGTACTCAACAGTACTCCATTTTTGGCCTGGTCTGGCTCTTGTATAGGTAGAGGATAGCAGGAGGAGTCAGGTACTTACTGGAGCGGTAAGGGGAGATGACTATATTACCTGAATCCTTAGCAATGGATCATATGTACGAGTTCCACATGAGTTCTAGTGAGTGTTTGAGGCCTAACCGTGTTTCAAGGCACGGTGCCACTCCGAGGGGACACACGTTAATCCTGAATGGTGGTAGTTCGGGGTCAGATCGGCGATGATGGAATATGACTAGCTTGGTCTTCGAGACATTGAATATAACCAGTCAGTTTTTACCTCATTTGGTAGTTTGCGCAAGATCGGAAGAGTCGCCAATTTCTGACCTTCGAGAGTTTTAGAGGTGCGCCAGAATATAGTCGTATCATCGGTATAGATATTTGCAAATGATATATATATTCTTAGTCAGATGATTTATGTAGACCAAAAAGAAGGTTGGTCTGAGGAGTGACCCCTCGGAGACGCCTGTGTTGACTGCCAGGGTTCAGAAGAACTTGTCATTAATAACTTTTGTGAGACCGATACTTTCCTACATCATGGACTCTCCCAGTACTATATTATTATGTGAATGGTAGTATCATGGGAGTAGCACCAGTAATGCGCAGCCGCGTACGATACCAATATCGGACACACTGGATAGTAAGCTCTGCTTACTCTTACACTATTCTTTGTAACTTTTCTGTTTAATATATCTTTCTTACCTCTAACCTGTGTTCCGTGTTTTCCTTCCGTGGCCCCTACTTCGGGTCCACATCAATAACTATCTTCAGGAATCTGTTAAGAAGGATTTTATGATCGAGAAGACCCTTCCAGAGATTCCATAAATGGAGAGCTTGTGCAGTAAATCTTTGTGCCACATTTTGTCGAAGCCCTTGGAGATATCTAATGATATGGACCTCGAGGTGTGTTAGTCGTCAAGAGTGCCCCTGATTTTGTGAGTGATGGCAGTTAGGACGTCGGCAGTGTATCGGAGCGATAGAAACCCATAGTGTTCTTCGCTGAAGAGGCTGTTCTTTCTAGGTGCCCAACAACGTGTGAAATCTTCAGCAGTCACTCATATAGTCTAATAGATTTGTCATGGAGTTAACGGGATGATAATAATAGAGTAGTAACTGAATAGATATCTGAAGAGAATTAAATTGAAACCTTTTCGAGAACGTGAATTACTTTGTAGCGTGTTGTTAATTCCTTGAGCAACTGTCGGCTTTGCTGGAATGCAGAAGAAAATGTTCAGCATGGCCATTTGTCTCGAAAAGGACCTCCAATCGGTTGTGGACTGGGGCGGGAATCGGCTGGTTAACTTTAATGCCTCAAAAACAAAACTGCTCTCTATTACTCACCAGAGAAAAACATCCCTGCCTCTCATTAGAATGACTGACGCTCAACTCCACGAGAGCACCTCTTTGCGACTGTTCGGTCTCACACTGTCTGCTGACCTGAGATGGAACAAATACATTGAGTCAATAGCTTCGTCCACCGCAAGGAAAGTCGGCTCCCTGTGCCGCACCGGGAAATCTTTCTCGCCAGAGTCAATCCTTCAAATCTACAAATAAACCATTCGCCCTTGCATGGAATATTGTTGCCATATATGGTCTGGATCCCCTTCTGTTTGTCTCAAGGTCCTTGATAAAATGCAAAGACCGATATGCAATGTAATTGGCCCTGATCTGGCATCGCGTCTGCAGTCGCTCTCTGACAGACGTGCCGTTGCCTCTCTCTGTCTTTTTTACTAATACTTTCACGGTAACTACTCCGATGAGCTGCTTTCGCTGGTTCCCAGACTTCATGAATTTAAGCGTTCAACTAGACTGGCATCTAGCTCTCACCCTTTCACTGTCGAAACTGTTAAATTTAGCCGTCTCTTCTACTCCTAGTTTCATTTCTCGCACTTCTCGCCTGTAGAACTCCCTCCCCTCTTCCTGTTTCCCTGATAGCTATAATCTCCAACTATTCAAATGTAATGTCAATCGACGTCTCCAGATGCTCTGATCTATCCCCTAACCTTCTCTTCATCCTTTCTTCTATCACTCCTCTTTGCTCTCGCTCCAACTCTCTGTAACCCCTTGCGTGCTAGTGGCTTCCAGCCTTGCTTGGCGTGGAATGCTAAAAAAAAAAAATTAGATTTAATTCTGAAAAGAACAAAAGAGTGAAGGGAAATAGGAAGATTGAGAAGGGGAAGTAGAAACGGAAGAAGAGTTTTAAGAAATCAGCAAAAAGAGAAGCAGCCAATTAAAGAAGATTGAAAAAAAAAGCGATAACGAAGAACGAACGAAGAGGAAAATTGAGAATTAGTTGGAGAATGGAGTAAAGGTACAAAGAAGAAAGAAGAAATAAACGGGCAAAATATGAAGTGTAGTATTTGTTGTAGTCGAAAGGAAAAGAACAAAGAAAAAGATGAAATAAACGGGGAAAAAATGAAATTGTGAATTTCTTTGAGAGGAGAGAAAAGGAGAAAGAAGAATGAACAAAGAAACGGACAAAAGGAAGTTGGGAATTTCTTGAAGAAGAGAGGAAAGGACAAAGAAGAAATAAGAAATAAACGGGCAAAAAATGAAGTTGAGTATTTGTTGTAGTGGAAAGGAAAAGGACAAAGAAGAAAGAAGAAATAAACGGGCAAAAGGTAGTTGAGAATTTGTTGCGGAGGTGCGAAAACGGACTAAGAAAAAAGTTCAAATAAGAGGGCAATAGAAAGGTGAAAATTTTCGGGATGGAGGGGAGAAGGAAAAAGAAAAAAAGACGAAATAAAGGGCAATAGTAATTTGAGATTTTTTGGGGAGGAGAAGAAAAGGACAAATATAGAGAACAAATAAAGTAGCTAAACGAAGTTGATAATTTTTTGGAGAAGAGAGGAAATGGACAAGAAATAATGAAAAAAGAAACGGGCAAAAGGAATTTGAGTATTAGAATTTGGGAATTAGTTAGACAATAGCGGAAAAGGACAAAGAAGAATGATCAAAGAAACGAGCAAGAGACTTTGTTGGTGAGTCCAAGATATGGACAATGAAGAAAGAACAAATAAACGGATGAAAGGAATTTGAGAATTTGTTGCAGAAGAGAGGAAAATGACACAGAAGAAGGATCAAACAAACGGGTAAATGGGAGTTGGGAATTTGCTGGAGAGAAGAGGAAATGGGCAAAGAATAAGGAACAAATAAACGGAGAAAGGTAGTTGAGATTTTTGGGAGAAGAGAGGAAAATGTCAAAGGAGAAAGAACAAATAAACGAGCAAAAGGAATATGATGGAGACTGGGGAGAAATGACAAAAAATAGAAAAAATAAACGTGGTAAAGGAAGTTGAGAATTAGCTTGAGAGGAGAAAACGGACAAAGGAGAAAGATGAAATTAACGGGCAAAAAGAAGTTGGAATTTTGGTGGAGGAGAGGTAAAGAACAAAGAATACAGAACAAATAAATGGGCAAAAGGAAGTTGAGAATTTGCTGAAGAGAAGAGGAAACGGAGAAGGAGATATATGAAATTAACCGGCAAAGGTAAGTGGAGAATTTTGGTGGAGGAGTGGTAAAGAACAAAGAATACAGAACAAATAAATGGGCAAACGGAAGTTGAGAAATTGCTGGAGAGGAGAGGAAACAAATAAATGAAAATATGAAATTAACCGGCAATAGGTAGTTGAGAATTTTGGTGGAGGAGTGGTAAAGAACAAAGAATATAGGAAAAATAAATGGGCAAACGGAAGTTGGGAATTTACTGAAGAGAAGAGGTAACAGACAAAGGAAAATATGAAATTCACCGGCAAAAGGAAGTTGAGCATTTTGGTGGAGGAGAGGTAAAGAACAAAGAATACTGAACAAATAAATGGGCAAACGGAAATTGAGAATTTGCTGGACAGAAGAGGAAACAGCCAAAGGAGAAATATCAAAATAACCGGCAAAAGGAAGTTGAGAATTTTGGTCGAGGAGAGGTAAAGAACAAAGTATAGAGAACCAATAAATGGGCACAAGGAAGTTGAGACTTTGCTCGGGAGAAGAGGAAGCGAACATAGGAGAAATATGAAATTAACCGGTAAAAGGAATTGGACAATTTTGGTGGACTATATGTAAAGGACAAAGAATACAGAACGAATAAATGGGTAAACGGAAGTACAGAATTTGCTGAAGGGAAGAGGTAACGGACAAAGGAAAATATGAATTAACCGGCAAAAGGAAGTTGAGAATTTTGGTGGAGGAGAGGTAAAGAACAAAGAATACAGAACAAATAAATTGGCAATCGGAAATTGAGAATTTGCTGGACAGAAGAGAAAACAGGCAAAGAAGAAATATGAAATTAACCGGCAAAAGGAAGTTGAGAATTTTGGTGGAGAAGAGGTAAAGAACAAAGAATATAGAACAAATAAATGGGCTAAGGGAAGTTGAGAATTTGCTGGAGAGAAGAGGAAACGGACAAAGGAGAAATATGAAATTAACCGGCAAAAGGAATTTGAGAATTTTGGTGGAGGAGAGGTAAAGAACAAAGAATATGGAACAAATAAACGGGCAAAAAGAAGTTCAGAATTTGCTGGAAACGAGAGTTAAAAGACAAAGAAGAATGAATGAATGTACGAAAGACAGCTATGTTTGTTAGATAAAAAATCCTCAAAATGCAGACGAAATAACTGACGTCATCTCTTCAAGGTGTCCGCGTCTTTCTGTCTCTCTAACGAAGCCAGGAAATGCATACAGCTCAGCATTAAATACACCTAATTTCCAGGTTGAATTTTATTTGTCTCTTCTTTCTGTCTTACTTTCTCTCTTATAAAATATCTATTTGTTAATGACTGAATTTAAGTGAGTTTAATTAAGGCAAATTTTAAACCTGTCATTTTTTTGAGCTGACAATGGAACTTTCTCAAGCGCGTCTATCCTGCGTTGCCATCGGTTGTAAGTTATTCTTCTCCAGCATTCAGTTCAACGCAGCATTACGGAGACACAAAACCGGCTCAACTTTTAAAAATTTTTTTTATTGAAAAGTATTTTTATTTAATTTCGAACAGTTTTTAATTTTTGTGTTGTATTTTTTTTTTCCTCAGCAAGAGAAAATTCCTCCCACAGCCAATCCTAGTTTTTATAAAATAAGAGAGAGAAAGAGAGAGAGAGAGAGAGAGAGAGAGAGAGAGAGGAAAAAATCAGGGTAGAAAAACAATAACAAAAATCTCTTTAAATTAAAAAGTGAAAAAATAAAACAAACTTTAAATCAAACTAAGGAATGGTAACCCATTACTTCGCCTTCAGAAACCGATAAAATTCATATATATATATATATATATATATATATATATATATATATATATATATATATATATATATATGTATAATTGATTAAAGTTTCTTTTGTTAAGTTGATGAATGTCTTCAATTTACACGTCAGCATATATACGTACTGCTATACGTATTGTTGTTCAATGCACTTCTGTATATTGCTTCAAGGATTGGAGAAGACGCACAGGCTACAGGCTTTACACATACTTAGAAACAAAGAAGTGGGCATAAACGTAGATACTGAAAGAGTGAAAAAGACAAAATCACTTAAAACATGCACGCCTCAAACCATGCAATTGTGCGTTGGCGTACGGACACACACGCACACTGACATATATATTGTTATTAAACTCATTTTGAATATTTAAATTTTGTCATATTATTAACAGATTCTAGCATAGCACAAATTACAAATATATTTGCTTGATATCAATGAATTGCATTTCTTACATAGGTATAATATATATATATATATATATATATTACATGAATAATTCATACAAAAAGCAGATTAGTGAAGTTAATGATATAAATGGCGAGAATACATCTTCGCAAACAAATTTATTAAAATACATTAACCCACGAACCTCTAGATGAATGTTATGATCCCTGTTTTTAATAAATTCCACTTGTATAAGGTCTTTTTTTGCTAGTACTTTCATCTGTTCATACAGACATCATCAGGCATGGAAATTGATTTGTTTTTTTACATCCAGATAATAACGGGACAGCGAAAGATTACATGTGATTCGAAATATGTAATTTTTAGAAATGTGTTATTGTTAACGGTAAGAAATTTTGGAGCGTGCGGTCGCAACGCTAATGTTGAATTTTTTGAAAATTTAAGAGTGTGCCTTTTTTTTTATTTATTTATTTTTTTTTTACTAATATGGTAATTGGAGAATTCTTTTGTTTAGTAGTTTTTTTTCAGTCGATGTGGCATGAACTAAATTGTTCAATAAATAGAGCAATGTCGCAGTTATTATCCCGAAAGTTGCACGTCGGATCATTTCTTTTTAAATCAAGTATGTGGTGCAGTTCAATTTATATTACATGAATCATTCATACAAAAAGCAGATTTGTGAAGTTAATGATATATATATATATATATATATATATATATATATATATATATATATATATATATATATATATATCTGTCAATAATTCAATAGATTTATATGACTCTGATGAGCGGTGTGTCCGCGAAGCTTTGAAGTCTATCGAAAGGTTAGCCGACTGAACTTCTATTAACGTAAAGATTATATACAAATATATATGTAATTCAACGTAAAATTATATATAAATTCACACTGTTTAAAATATCGTCTACTCAAACATGGGTATCCCCAAAATAACGTATGGAGTAGTAGGGAGTTCTATCACATACAAAATCCATTTATTTTTTAATCCTTTCATTCAAACCAAGTCAATAAATCGATTAAGGCGTAAGGGATTACTGGGTGCGAGAGAATAAGAGGAAAAGAAAAAAACATTATTAAGGAGAAAGGACAATAAAAGAACAGAATTAAGAAGACAGAAGATTACGGTTGACATTGCATTTAAATTCTTGAAGATGAAAGTTGACTGGAAATCAAGAGGCATGAAGAGAGTCCCACAAGCGAGAAGTGCGAGAGCAGAGATTTTTAGCATAGAATTTACCATGATCTTTAGCAATTTCAGCTCTAAAATCATGAGACCTAGCTGCCAAACTAGTATTTAAATTCCTAAAGTCGAAGTACCAAAGAGGAAAAACTCATCAGAAGAATTACTATGAAACATTTCTTAGAAATTGCCTTGTTTATGTTTCAGGAAAGAACAAATGAGCAGATATGGGCTTTCGAGGTCTGAACGAGAGGATTGACATTTTTCAAAAAAGGTACTTGAACCTTGCTGGTCTGGAATGCTTTCTGTAGCTGAGGGGTTTAAATCACATTGGATCAGACGTTATTTTTCTCATTCAAAGTAGGCGAAGTTTCAAACCCTGCTGGAAAGCACATTACTTTTATTAAGTAATTTCGAATGCAGAGACCCGTAGACGTGATTCAAATTTTACGAAAATGGGATATATCCATATCCCCAAAATAAAGCAGTAGGTTGGTGGTAAAATATATATATATATATAAAATGAGTCTCTCGGAATCGGTTAATAGAAAAATAGAAACGGAAGAAATAAATATTGTATGAACTATAGTCATTAATAAATAAAGAGAGAAAAAAGGACAAAAGAGAGATTACACGAGGGAAAAAGAAAAAAGAAGAAGATAAAAACACATTACAACTTAAAAAATGGAAGGAGCAAACCAAAAAAAAAAATTTTTTAAATCCTTAACCGTAATAGCCACCGTAAAATCCGGTATTAATTATAAAAAATAAAAATTGGTAATAATTATAAAGATCGAAACAAAAGTGCTGGCATTATGAGAAACAATAGAAGGACAAAGTTTATTAAGAGCTATAAGGGACAGGAAGTTGTGGAGAGGCATGATCACCTACGTATTGAGGAGACACGGTACATAAAGAAAGAAAGTGAGAAATCCGTGTTAATTATAGGTTCATAGATATACAGTATTAATTATGATTAGGTGGTTGTTTTTGTTTAGCAGCATATTAACCCTTTGAGTACTGCGTTCTTGAACAATTTTAATCCTTCTGCCTGAGCTCCTGAGTCAAAATTTGCAAATAATTGGTATGTAATGTTTCGCGGTAGATATAAAACTAGTTACAAAAAATATAAGCATCATACGTAGCAGGGAGAGATTATGATTGCATTCCTTCACTTTATCGCCAGAATTCTTTCTTTGTGTCCCAGTCTACCCAGCAGGTGCTGCCTCTCTTGATGCGCAAGAATAGCAAAACACGACGCAAATATTTATCCGTCGTAAAACCGGTGGCTGGGCATTAAGTCATTTTTCGACCCCACAGGTAAAGCAGTGGTCAGGGCTCAAAGGGTTAACCTCTATGGGTTATTTAATAAAGCTAAATATTTTTTACGAAAATTTATTTATTTATTTGTTTGAGATAATAATGATTTTGGTGAGACAAGTATGACTAATTAGATTAGCCTATAGCGGGCGGGGGGAGAAGTGGACTCATATCTTTCGCAAGGGTATTTGCGCGTAAGTGAATATAACAAACCCAACTGGAACTGGAACATGGCTCTTCGATTAAAATTTCCGAACCATTATCCATTACACCACCCGCACATCCAAGGTTAGAACACTCACCCATCTAGGTACTGACCAGCTTCGACGTTGCTTAACTTCGGTGATCGTACGGGAATCGGTGTTTTAACGTGATGTGGCCGTGCGTTTAAAGAGAAAGAAAGGACAAAAGAAGAGATTACACAAGGGGAAAAAGAAAGAAAAAGATAAAGAAACATTTTAACTTAGAAATAGAAAGGAGACGAGCAACAAAAAAAAAAGTGGGAGAAACAAATATCTTAACCCCTTAATATCCTCCGAAAAATCCGTTATTAATTATGGAAATAAAATAAAAATTCGGTAATAATTATAAAAATTGAAACAAACATACGGGCATTAATTATAGGTTCCTAACAAAATCCGGTCTTAATTATAAGTTTATGAAAATCCAATATTAATTATAGGTTTCTATCCACACCTCATTAATGCCCATCGACCCCAAAATGGGCACATCCTAAGCGCAGTTGGGACCCTGTTTGAGCCGGGAAACTGCATCTGGTAGCTAGGAGGCGTACCTATCGATGCACTTGGTGTCTATGACGCTCTGGTATGACACTGAGTGCGAAATCTATTTTGGTATCATCTGAGATGAGCCCTGTACATACTGGGGTCACCACAGATCAACTTATCTTAGAACAAATGTTCCTTTTTGACATTAAATTCCATTCAGTTCATCTGGTATTTCTTGGTGTCAACCATTGATTGATTGATTGATTCGTTTTCTACGGCTTATCAACCCTTTGTAGGTTATTTAAAGCCAAAAAATATTTTTAGATTTTAAGAATTTTTGGGGAGATTTTTGGAGAGATAATAAAAATGGTTTAATGATACAGGTCTTACTAAATCACCCATAACTGAGAGGAGAAGAGAAAAATTCCAAACGGTATTTGCGAATAAGTAAGCATAACGAACACAACGAGAATTGGAACTCGACTCTCTGATTAACAATTCCGAGCCATTATCCCCTATACCACTCGCACATCCAAGTTTACAACACCTGGCATTCCCAAGCAGTTACCCATCTAGGTACTGGCTAGGCTCGACGTCGTTTAACTTCGGTGATCATACGGGAACCGGTATTTCAACGTCATTTAGCTGACACAAACACACGCACAACATACACACAACACATAAACATACACACAAACACACACACACACACACATTCACCCCCCATATATATATATATATATATATATATATATATATATATATATATATATATATATATATATATATATATATATATATATATATATATATATATATATATATATATATATATATATATATATATTGTGCAGATGGTATTGAGTTGGTGCATAATTATCAGGCGTTTTTAAACAATATTTATTATAAAAAATGAGATATAGCAATTCAGCAATAACATTTTAAATGAGTATGATTATCGACACACATTTTTATAACCTAAAAATAAAATATTATTATTAAAAAAAGTAAACAAACCAGCAATTTTTATTAACAAATAACTCGCCTAGAAAAACGCCTGATAAATATGCACCAACGCAATATTTTACAATGTTTATAAAATATTTAAAATGTGTCTAAAATAATAATAATAATAATAATAATAATAATAATAATAATAATAATAAAAAAATGCAATGTACGAAATACAGAAACGATGGGAAGATAATCCTCTTCCTGACAATACTCTACCTGTAACAAACAAGCTGACGTAAACAAATCCCGTACCCATCTGTGGTTATGTAGTGCTGGGTTAAAATCGTGGATAGAAAGTAATCCTGAACGGCCACATTTCCATTTCCTTTCGTACAAAAGCTGGTATCCCCCAGATCTCAATCGTTGATACTATTTTGTTTTTGTTTTTTGTTAATGACCATCCTGATGGCATCACCTCTCGACTTGGTATCTACGCTGATAACACTACCATCTGTTTCTGTCTCGCTAGTAAATTTGATCAGTTTGATAAGGACAAAATGGCAGCTGATATCCAAGACGACCTTCAGTCTGTTAACTGGGGTAAAAGATTTTTTTTTTAAATTTTAACGCCTCCAAAACTAAACTGCTCTCTATTAATCCCGAGAGGACCCACTCTACCTTCCATCAGCATGGCTGATGCTGACCTCCAGGAGAGTGGCTCGTTGCGCCTTCTTGGACTAATGTTCTCGGCTGACATGAAGTGGAAAGACTATATTGCTAGGTCAGCTGCTAGGAAGGTTGGTTCACCGTATCGTGCTAGACGATCTTCTCTCCAGAGTCTATCTTGCATATCTACTACAGTGTAACCCGGATATAAGAGAGTTGTCGGGACCGGAGAAGAAGTATCTTATATCCGGGTTTCTCTTATATCCGGGTTTGGTCTATTATATATACATTAACACAGGCTCTAATTTGGGACCAGAGGAAATCTCTCTTATATCCGGGTTGCTCTTATATCAGGGTCTCTTATATCCGGGTTACACTGTATTTGTGTTGCTGCCACACATGGTCCGGTGCTCCTGCTATTTATTTAGAGCGCTTGATAAAATCCGAAGAAGAATCAGCAATATTATCTTGAATCTCGGTCACATTCCCACCGCCGTAATGTTGCCTTCCTTTGCCTTTTCTATAAATAGTTTCATGGTAATTGTTCAGTTGAGCTCTTCTCTATGGCATCTAGACTCTTTGAATTGAAGCGGAATACTCGACTGGCGACGAGGTCTCACCAATTTACTGTTGAGCTAGGTAGATGTAACCGGAAATTCTATGCTTCTTTTCTCGCACTTCCCTCTTGTGGAACACCCTCCAGGTTTCATGCTTTCCAGGCAACTTTAATATGGAAAAAATTCAAATGAAATGTCAGTCGCTATTTACTGTCTTCCTGTTTACTCTTCTTTTGTTCTCCCTCCATAGAAAAGTTCCTTGTTTCTAACTCTTTCACGCCGAGTAACCCCTTGTGTCTCAGTGGCTTTACTGTCTTGCAGACGATTATATATATATATATATATATATATATATATATATATATATATATATATATATATATATATATGTGTGTGTGTGGGAAGGAAGAAAAACAACAAACGCTAAGAAGTTTTTTCTAGATTGTTATTCGATTACTCACTATTAGCTTGTATATCATAACTTCAATATATATATATATATATATATATATATATATATATATATATATATATATATATATATGAGAACTAAATAAAGAGATATTGAAAGGAAGAAACGTGTGTGGCTGCGTGAAAAGAAATATATAAACGAAGTGATGGATTTTTTTTTTTTGTCAGTTTCTTTTTAGCTAAAGAGAGAGAGAGAGAGAGAAGGACGAGAAAGGATCGATAAGAGTTTTTTTTCTGAAACTTGCCGCAAAGATTTTTATACTATTTGATTAACCAATTTTGTTCAAGGAAGCTTATCATGTTTTCTGCTTTTTCGTTCCGGTAACGAAGCCCCATTCTTACTAATGGCGACTTTGGTTATGTCTCCATTGATTTTCTTCCTTACTCTCGGCTGCGCAGACGTGACGCCACGTAACGCCGCAAGCATCACCATTTGGCCGAGGTTCGCTTTCTTTAACTTCGTTGTCTTGATAGAGGACAAGGAACAAATGGATAAAAGAAGCATGTTAGGATAAAAGCGCCGTAATTATGAATGGATAATGACTTTGTTCTCTTTTTTTTCTTTAATTTCCCCCGATATTTTTGGGGCTTCTTTCAATGCAGGTATTTCCCCCGCTTTGCTTCCTTTCTTTCTTTGTTTCTAGAGTTCGTTCTGTCTTTCGCAACGTCATTGCAAAAAATTTCACTGAACAACTTCCGTTCCATACAACCAGAAATTATTACTGGTTAAAAAAAGTGTTATTCGTTGGCTGAATCAACAAGAGGATTTTTGAAACATGAGGATCGACGTATCTTCACAATAGAGGACTTAGCATAAGAACGTACAAATTTCTGGTGTGTGGTTTTGATTACTTTTAAGTTTAGAACAGATAGGTAGATTGGAAAATTCGTTCAAAAAAAGCAAGTGGCAGAGGTTGTAGCAGAAAAGTGTAAAAAAATAAACTAAACGGCATGTCAGAAATAACAGTGGGCGGGCCTGAAAAAATCGATATTTACATCCCAGGGCACGCCCGTTTATTCCGGACGCAAGTGTACGTAATATAAGGAAATTATGAGATTACCATAAAAATTGAACCCAGAACATACATGCATACAATTAATCAATCTATTTATTTATTTATTTATCTATCTATCTATCTATCTATCTATCTATCTATCACACCAGTAATAAGCAATATTTTACACACACACACACACACACACACACACACACACACACACACACACACACACACACACACACACACACACACACACACACACACACACACACACACACGCACACACACATATATTTATATATATATATATACTAGCAGTATAACCCGTTTTGAGCAAATCTTTCATTACTGGGAATTTTTGCCGTGCAACTGAGGCACCCCCCCAAATGGGAGGGGGTAACAATTTGAAGGGGGGTGGCCCTGAAAAGGGAACTGTATAATAATAAATAATATTGTAATAATTTAAACTATTTATTTTGATTAAAGTTTTTATGAAAGATATATATCCAAGAACAGATAGTAAATAGTAAAACGTTGCTGAGAGTTATAATGGACAGGAAGTAGTGGAGAGCCATTGTCACCAACAATTTGGACTCAAAACCGGTACTGAAGAATTATCTATCAAATGCATAAACAACATCCGATCTCTCACACACACACACACACACACACACACACACACACACACACACACACACACACACACACACACACATTTTGAGAATTATCGATATAGATGATAATAAAGAAAGATTGTCCACATATGCTTCTTGCAATATGTAGATATAATAGGCCGGTATAAGAAATTTGAGAGATAAAAAACAACAAAAATAATTATATTGATAATAAGACTATCTGTCTATATGTCTTGGTGACACCAGTGAGTGAATTTTGGGACTCAGCCTAATGTCTCAGTAACCATTTTTAACTAGTAACCACTTCGCAGACCTCCCAAAGAGAAGAATGTGTGTGTACAGCATCCCATGCAGCTGTGGCAAGAAATATTAAGAAGAAACAAGTCGTTCTCTTAAGATAAGACTGTAGGGACACCATAAAGCCAAAACACGAGGGGAAATAGAAAAATTAGGCATGGCTGACCATAATATCGATGGAAAAGGAAGATCACCGCCCTTTGTGAGATGAGGTTGAAATAATAGAAATAATCACTGTCCACAGCAGAGGTGATCGAAAACTTGGAGAATTGAGTAACTAAAGGGAAATAACTGAAACTTGTATATCCAGAAAAGGCATGGTACGTGGAACTAGAACAATCTACCCCAGTGGACTAACTACAAGAGATCGGTTCGAAATTCCAACATATATCACCTGAAGAAGGCCGGAGCATAGAAAGGGTTGGGAATTCAATACCTGATTACAGGAAAACTGAATAAAACTCGGAAAGTTGAGTTACTAAAGGGAAATAACTGAAACTGGGATATCCAGAAAAGGCATGGCACGTGGAAATAGAACAATCTACCTCAGTGGACTAAATACAAGGGCTCGATTCGAAATTCCAACGTTTCACCAAACTGAAACCTGATGAAAAAGATGTTAATTTCCTTTTTTGCATTTGTTCCAAAAAAAAAAATATATTTGAATTGTCACAAATCAATGGAGGAGGTCGTATTTCTATCCAGTTATTTTCTCAATAGAAATTATGCCCTTAAAACTAACCAATCACTAAGGTTTCCAATACCAATAGAAATACTCTACTAACCTACGAAACAAATAAGAAAAAATTCAGAATTTCGTAACTTACTAAAAAATTTTCAGTACATAAAACTTGACCACACAGTTAATAAGATATTTAGTGAGACCCAGGTAACGCCAGGCGACACCTTCCAAATCTACAATCAGTCCTTACATCATCCAGACTACAATAATCAGCCACTTACCACAAGGCAACGTAACGTGTAATAAACAACCGATGCCAAGTTTGTAAGCATATTAACACCGATGGTATTTTATGCCAGCTGGCACGCACACAGTAATTCGACCTCGTCCTTTCATTTTGTGACAGTTTGAATGTAATATAGTTTTTGCAACAATGCAAATTATATCGGCGATACGGATACGGAATTTCGTCTTCGGTTTAATAACCATAAACAAACTACCAAAACACAACAACATTAATTTCATTGTAGCTGCACACTGTAACTAACCGGACCATAGCATTGATAACGTTAGATTCATCATTTAGCATCTTCATTTAAATGTCGAGAAGAACGCCGAAAATCAGAGATAAAATACATTTTTAAAATAAATTCACACATTCGAGATTTAAATATGAATTTAGGCATACTCAATGAATACAGTTTCCATAAAAAGCCTTCTACAAAACCTCTACAGCTCTTAAGACAACTAAGTCAAAACTAATAGATTTGCTCAGTAATATAACACAGAAAAAAGTGCCACTTCATTGTTTATTTCTCGACTCGATGGGAAAGGACACAGACGTGTCTGTAAATTATGATTTTTAATATATTTCTCATCATGCTTCCATTTGGACAAAAGCCCTACTAATATACAATAAATATTATTAATCATATTATCAATATTGTCATTTTTCTTGTTTTTTATCTCCCGAATTTTTTCATCGGCCTATTATATCTCGTTGATGATAATGATAATAATAATAATAATAATAATAATGTTTTCGAATTTCTTTCATCAGCCTACCACTACTATTACGGCTACCACACACACACACACACACACACACACACACACACACACACACACACACACACACACACACACACACACACACACACATTCTAAGGACGTAATAGATAATGTCACTAGGACGCTGGGAGTTACAAGGAGTGAAAGAAAATGAGGTTTTAATAAGAAAAAGACTATAAAAGAACAGGTTTCAGGAAGACAGAAAAATGGCGTTGGATTTAAATTTTTGAAGATTGTAGGTGACAGAGAAGCCAGAAATCGGAAGGGAGTTCCACAGGGTGAAAAGTACGAGAAAAGAAACTATTAGAATAGAACAGTCGGTTGCATCTAGCGAATTTAACAGTAAACGTGTGAGACCTAATTGCCAATCTAGTAGCATATATTCATGCAGTTGAGGCACTAAGGAGAAAAGCTTACCAGAACAATTATCGTGAAAATACTTTTAGAAAAGACAGAGGGAAGCCACGTTACAGCGATAGGAAAATGACTGAAGTTGAGATGCCAGGTCAGGGTTGATTACATTACAGACCCTTCTTTGAATTTTGTTAAGAATCTCGAGACATATAGCAGGAGCACTAGACCAGATACGGCAGCAATATTCAATGCACGGACGAATGGTAGAGAAGCAATCTGCAAGAGAAGAAATCTGATGAGAAGAATTGTCTGGCACGACACAGTGAACCAACTTTCCTAGAAGCAGACCAACCAATTAATTCAATATAATCGTTCCACTTCATATCAGTGGAATACGTGTGCCCAAGAAGATAAAAAGTGTTGCTCTCCTGCAGTTTAGCATCAGCTATGCTGATGCTAGGCAGGAAACGTTATATTCGATAATTAAATGAAAGCAGTTTTGTTTTAAAGGCGTTAAAATTACTGATTAGAGGTCCTTTTCGAGAGCAGTTGACAGTTTTACTTTGTCGGATATATGGGACTTGCTACTAAAGCAGGAGTAAATAGTTGTGTCATCTACATAAATACCTATTTGGGAACTGATGACATCGGGAAGGTCGTTGATGTCGGTCAGAAACAGCGTAGTTCCGAGGATAGAGCGCTGGGGGATCCCTGCATGGATATGAAATTCACTAGAAGTTACCCCGTTCGGCACGACCTTCATTTGTTGGAAACGATTGGATTAAACCAAATATTTGTTCACAGACACCATCGCACTTGTGAAGAAGGACAGCATGTCGAACGCCTTTGAGATATCTAGTGTCAAAGCCCGAGCTTCGTTATTCTACTCGAAAACTTGATAGACAAATTCAGTGATGACCGTTAACATATCGTTGGTAGGTCTGGAGAAACGGGAGCCACATTGCTTATCCGAAAGGTCTTGTGAAGTAAGATGCTTAACCAATTCGGCGTTGATTAGAGTCGGTAATATTTTTCCAAAAATTGGTAAGAGACTAATAGGGCAATAATTTTAAGGGTCAAATGGTTTTCTCGAGTTCGTAAAAACAGGAACTATCGAGGAGGATTTCCAACAAGCTAGAAAGCAAGAAGTAACGAGGCATTTATTATAAAGTCGAGAACAGGAGTGCATTTCTTTAGGACAATTGCAGGGATACCGTTGAATCTGCAAGCCTTGTTTAGAATTGATAACAGAAATCATGGACGGAGTAATGTCCATATCATTCAGTAGAGAGCCCGTTCTAGGGGGTAAATCAGGCAGAGGTACTCCAGATGAGTCGAGAGTGTGGTTGGATTGGAGTTCTAAACAAATAGAATACTTCTTCAACTAACCCTAAACATATCAATCTTTTATATCGTAACCAAATGCATTCTAATTATAAACAAAATGAAAATATCCTAAAAAAATATCCTAAAAAAATATTCTAAAAACTAATATATCCAACACAGATCCTAGTAAAAAAATAAAATGAATTATATACTACACTAAATCAACTATATTTAATACAATCATTCGTAATGACTCGTTGTCTCTGCGGCAAGGTTTTCATTTCAATGATATGTTTAACATTTCTAAACATTTACAACAACATACCTGTCCACATTCGCAATTCAGAAAAATCCTCGCTGACAACACCTCTATACTTTTTCACGAAAAGAATAAACATAAACTAAAAAATTATTGAAGCTCTCTATATTAAAAAAAATATGAAACCAAACCTTAATAAAATTAATTATGAATACTCCACAAATATTTTAAAATGTATATAATAGATAGATTAAAATGCCAAGGTTTACAATAATAGTTTCTCTTTTTAATACTCATGTCGTAAAAACTCCCCAGCGTATACTTAGTTACCTCTCTTTAAACGGTTTCAGCGGTCACGCACTGACGCAACTTTTCTCACTCCATTTGTAAGAAATTTAACTTTCAGATAACACAAAAATTTTTCTGTGAATAATGGATACTATAATATTTATTTTTTATAAACAACACCCTGATGATGACATGAATATGTCGAAAGTACTTGGTAATAAAACAAATATATATAAACACGGCGATTTTCTCTTGTCTTCCAGTAACTTATCCGAGAGTATGAAAGGATTTTATCAAAAATGAGTAGACAGAATAGGTCTAAACTGTACAACGAAGCATGTCTTAATATATATATATATATATATATATATATATATATATATGATATGTATTATATACATGGGTGATCACTTGGGAATACCAGCAGGTGATGTAAGCTCGGAATTGCTACCTAGATTTTAGCAGCTTCCGTCTTACCAACCTAGAATAAATTAATAATCTATAGCCAGTATTTACGCATTAAACCTATCTGTTCTGACCCTGGGTATGATGAAAAAAAAAAAATTGAAAGAAAAGAAAATCTCAGCAATCATTTTGTCAATAGAAAGTATCCTCTCAAAACAATTAAAAAATCAATCACAATACATTAGATATATTCTCATAGTTCACAAGACAAATTCTAAAACCATTCCAAAATTTTGTTTAATTTTAACTACAACATTCACAAATTATCTCATCTTTTATAAAAAGATTACCAGTGTTGCGGGAGTTGCAGGCTGTGTTTAGGTAGAAAATGCATGTCTCCTGTTATATTTTCCCACAACAGTAATTGCAGACTCGAATGTGAGTCCGAGAAATAAATGATTAAAGTATCGAGAAAACTATATTTATAAAACTAAGAGATTTTTTTTTGTTTTCAGCCTGACATCTTGCATTATGGGTGTTCTCCATCCAGTCGTACGGCGTCAAATAGATGCCATCTTTCGTAGAATACTTGCAGTGCCACGCAACGCAGACTTTTGAAGCGATGAGATACTCGTATTTATTCCAATTTTCTTAATTTAGGTATTTAAGTACGGTAGTAAAAAAACCCAACGTCCTGATCATAACTGGTAGAATAATGTCCCAAATTCTGGTAACTTCAATCCGAAGGTCGGTGTTTTTTATTGAGCTTGTCACTTTCTTTGATAATCAGGATTAGCCGCATCGGTGAGGAATCATTTTTTTAAAACAATGGTAATGTATGCTTTGGTGGCCTCAAGGGTACGGTCTGTGTGGATGTTGAAATCCCAGAAGATCTTGCCTTGGGCACTTTCGATCATCTTGTGGCGGTGCCATATCTCGTCGATAATAATAATAATAATAACAATTAGAATTTCTTTCTTCAGCCTACTACTATTACTACCACCACTACTACTACTACTACTACTACTACTACTACTACTACTACTACTACTACTACATACACACATATATAAGCAGAGGTTTATCAATCTCAATGCTGTAATGAAATTTTGATATTTGAATATTTGGTTTAATTTATTGCAAATAAGAATTAAACTCAAATTTGATGGATTCAAGATAAAGCCACAAATCCTTCAATCCAGTTAATCCGAGTTAATCACTTATCCTGAGAATTAAGAGAATCGATAATAAAATAACATGTAGAAAACAGTTTTCTACAATTAAAGATTTTAATATTTTATCCGTATCTGGAAATGCGTATTATTATCAACCAAACAAATTATATAAAAAAAAAAAAAATTTTAAGTTAATTTTGAATTTTAAGCTTATTTTCTTCATTTTAAAATTTAAATTGGGATCCAGAAAGATAATTTAGAAACGAATTTCGATATCTAAGATAGGTTTAATTCCATGAAAACCCGATCAAAATTAAAACAAACATTGAGTCAGGCAGTCTGTACTTGGATTCAGTGGAAACGAATCGAGCACGAACTGAGCAGAACTAAATAAAAACTGGACGAGATATCCCTAGATATTGTCAGCAGAACGAGAATAATCTACTCGCCGTTTACTGAATAAAGTGTTCAGTTAGTGTAGCGATACCAGTGTCAGCTGATATCTTGTTAAATAGAAAACATGTGGGCTGTCACAAAAATGATTTCAGACTTGCACTGATTACTATCAGCTAAGTGAAGTGGCCCTCACAATGACTATGGCAAACGGCTCGGACAAAGAAAGTTACGGAATGAAGATAAATTACTTTTTTAGATAAAGATGACAAAACAAAGAACAATGTTTCTATAAGACAGTGGTCCCTACCCGCGAAAATGGCAGAGAGTGGCAGACTGATGAGAGGATCGCCTCTCGTCAGTCTGACTGTTAGACTGTTCACCTCCTCCGTTACGCCTCATCTCGACTTCGCTCATCTATAGCAATAGCTTACAACCAGAGAATAAAGCCTGCTTACGGCTACAATTTCTCATGGCATGAATTCGTGGGTAAAGGTACGGTTGAAGGGTTATTTTTAAGCCACAAGCGTTTGAGTGGAAGAAGCTGCATCCTGAGGATGAACCCGGTGTCTGATCTGAGCTCCAACGCTACAAATCTCCTGAAGGTTACGCGGATGGACAACTAACCGACGAAGGCCAAAGAGCACAATGACCGAAACGTCGTGATAATAAACAACAAAAATGAGGACAATAGTCCGCATGTATCCGCAGTTCCGATATGTCCAGTTGTACAAAGCAAAAACATTGCTTCAGTATGTTCTCCACAGTTGTTTCAAAAGGCAAGGAAACTAATAGGAGAAATTGCATACGTGCACACACGCATACGGAGTTACCAAATTGTTTTAGTAAAAGCTTCTTTTTGGTGATGCTTGTCAAAGAAATGCTCATTGTGTCAAGATAATACGATAACCGGAGATGGACAGCTTATCTTCTACTACTACTACTACCAATATTACTACTGTAAGTGACAGAGGTTATGGGAAGAACAAAGACAGGAATTTAAAAGACTTCCACGAAAGTTCTATATTTTTTGAGTTTTTAAATTTATATGATAAAGATTAAATGAACGCGAAACCTGTTAAATTTATAAACATTTCTTATGTGTTCCTTATTCTATCAGAAAATCAGAAAATGTTCTCTATAAGACAGTGGCCACTACCCGCGAAATATTTGATTCCAATTCATCTCTCTCTCTCTCTCTCTCTCTCTCTCTCTCTCTCTCTCTCTCTCTATATATATATATATATATATATATATATATATATATATATATATATATATTTACCGGGTGTAACATCAGAACTCTCTAGATTGCGTAACAGCAAAATCTTCCATTTGTTAGATTAAGCTTTGTATCTTAGAAATATTTAAATGTATCTTACTGGAATTCCTCAGAGGTTTTTATAACGATATTGGACTTTGCTTTGTGTAATAAGAATGTATAATTAATCTCCAAGCTTAACTGACGAATCATGATGAAATCGATCATAAACGAAAATGAACTGTTCATCATTAATTAATCATAAGGATCGGAAGCTCATGAAGGACTGAAATAAAGCTTATATATATATATATATATATGTATATATATATATATATATATATATATATATATATATATATACATATATATATATATATATATATATATATATTATTCCAGGATTATTTTCCAATTTATTTAAGATGATCTTCTCCCTAACCTTCTAAGCTTGTCCTGGAGTAATAAGGTGCCTCAGAGATTTCACGTACGATTTCATTTTCAAGTCTTTTTCATTACTCTTTGGACTGTCATACGTGGAACTCCTCTCTCACGTGTCAAACGTCTTATGGATTGAGTTGGATCTTTCCTAATTGATCAAATGACGATCCCTATTGTACCATTTCTGAAGGCCTGAATGACCTTTTTCTTCTTACTATTGCTCTTTTGGGAAGACGGTGGGGGCTGACACAAAACAATTTTAACCTGTTCTTTTTCTAACTGAATAACTAAAAGGTTTTTTTTTCCACTGATTCTTACGACAAATAGTGTCAAGATGGCCAAACGTCTTATCTGAAAACCTGGAAAAAAGAAACTCAATTAGTTTAGTGTTTTTTACATATTAAACAAACATTTTGTGGGATAATTATGCTGCTCCACGATTTGGGAGATTTTGCTGTTCTACCCGGTATATATATATATATATATATATTTTTGTCATCCACAGACAGACTGTTTCACAGCTCATTCAGTCGGGTTTCGATCGTGGCTAGACGTCCGGTTGCCTCTAGCTACGATCGAAACCCGACTGAATTTGCGTCAGTCGGAACCTCTACCCGCTAAGCCATCAGCGTACGGTACGGAATGGAGGTGAATTTTAGCGTGTTTATTTTTAGATTCGGATAAACACACAGTGACTGAGAGTGACTCAATTCTGTCGAAGAGTCGTGCAGTATTAGCATAAATAGTCACTGTTTACAAATTCACACCCCAAACCAGAGGGCTCAACCGAAATTAATTTCAGGAGCTACTATTTTTGTCATCCACAGACAGACTGTTTCGACTATATATATATATATATATATATATATATATATATATATATATATATATATATATATGATGTGCAGGTGGTGTAATGGATAAGAAATACGCGAGTCGAATTCGAATTCTAGTCGTCTACATTCACTGATGTGCAAATGTTCTTGGGAAAGGTATAAATCCATGTCCTTACCTGTACTTAGTAGTTAAATAGTAGGGCAGAGTTGGTTTTTAGCCTTTGCTAGCAACCAGTCTAGAAGGACCATTCTGAAGTCAAGTCATGAGAAGGCCCATTTGAAGACCCTGTGGCAAACTATGTGCGCTATATATAAGCTTTTGACAACATTTTGTATTTATTTTAGAAACACCCCAAGACAGAAGACAACAATTCATTAAGTTCTTTAAGCAAAAATATTTCTATTTGTCTTGCTAGTGGGAAAAAAGTGACCGACATCCACATCCAAGACTGCTATTTCTCAAGTTCCGATTTTATATTTCCAGTAATCAAACTTTACTCATTTAGTTGTGTCGTTCCTTCGTTGGTCTAGTGACCAATCAATGCGCGATTCACATTCCTACTCCCGAAGGTTATTTTTTTTAGTGAGCTGTCAACTGAGTTCAGATTCAGGGCTGAGTGGTCTCATCACAGTAAATATCATAATAAATTGAATGATTCCTAATATGTAGTATACTTTAAAATTTAACATTTATTAAGTCTCAAGTTTCGTTCTTGTATATCAGAAGAGATGACATATTTACTTTAACACTGGATAATGTTAGAAAAGAAGAAATTAAAGAATTGGTTTAAATTTAAAAATCTTAAAAACTGATCTGTTAAAATGCTAAAAAAATTCTTTCAGTTATTACCGTATTTAAAATATTTGACGTTTATCTTTAAGAGTTTTCCGATGAAACTGTCTTCTATTTAGACTTCATTTGTTTAATGTAAAATTAGTTTTTCTTTTCTTAAATAGTTCAATATTAAGTTGATACAAAAGTTCCCAGTCTTAGATTTTTGGATCTTTTCTGTTAATTCAGCTCAAAATATTAATTCACCGCAAAATAAAAAGAATATTTATTAAAATTCACACCAAATTCTCCCAGAGTGAGGCCTTTCCACTGCACTCAGGTTGGGTTAACCTTTGCGATCGCCCCAAATGTGGGCGACTCGGGTGCTCTAGTTCTAAGTGTGGGGTCAACGTTCGCACCCACCCCGATAAACAAACTAAAAACAGATTTTTTTTCTCTTTTTTTAAATTGTAAAACTTTCTTGTAAGTACCTCGAATATCATCCGTACTTACGGAATGTGAATAACTCCCTGATTTTTGGCAATTTTTCAGTCTGAGGGTTGGAGTTATTGCGAGGCAAGCTAAACAAATTTTGATTTAAAATTTGTAATTTGAAAATAGTGCCAAAAAATTATTAAAAAAAACAAACAAACATTCATTTAAAATTTATAATTTCTTGGAGTGAATTAATATTTGCGATAACTACTGTTACATTATTTGGGGCGGATTAACAGAAAAAATCCAGATTTTGCATTTGATGTTAGGGACATCTTAGAAGTATCTTTGAATTTTGCTCTGCTCTTTTTATTACTTATGCAGTCAACTGCTGTATGTCGTTTACAGTATTAGGGAAACGCGAGGAAAACTGCTTGCACATGAATTGACAGAAACGAACATCGGTCAACGTCTTAGTTTTCTTTGTATTACTTTTCTTGCTTGACACGATATTTGTCATTTTTGGACAAGATAGTCACTGCCGGTGGAAAATTGGATTCATTACGATAAATCTAATACGAAGAAAATAGCTGCTAGATTCAGAATGGCTTTCAGTATATCAGCTTAAAAGGAATCTGCCAAGGAAAAAGAGTTCTCTCTGGTTTTCGTAAGGTAAATGTAGAATTTTTTTTATTAAGATTTCTAACAGAAAGAATTTGGTTCGTTTGAACGAAGCAAAGGAAAAGAAAAGAACATATTTTGGTATGAAAGTCAACGAGTACTTTTGGGATATGAAACCCTCCATTCACATCATATAAAAAGTTCATGGATTTGGGATGGGAAGTTTTGCAGTCAGCACATTCTCCAAATCTATTACCTTTAGTCTATCGCTTGTTGCATTAGACGAAATACCCATTGTCGGTTCAGCGGTCCCAATGGTTTAAAGATATCGAAACATTTCTCGAACAATTAATGGAATTAAAACAGGAATATTTCTTTTGTTATATAATACACGATTTAGTTAAAAGATCGGAAAAGGTCAAGAAAAAATATGAATGAATACTGATGCTATGAATTTATTTTTATTCAATAAAAGTGTTTGTAGAAAATAACAGAAACGTTTGCATCAAGCTAGTAATACAAGGGCGTACTGGAAAGTTCTCGGTTCGACAAAGAATAAATTTCAAAATTAAATTTTGTTTTTTGGTCATTTGGTTAGATTTTGTTTATCAAGTGGAAAACGCGCTTTCGAAATAACAACGACTTAAATATCACAAAAAGGTCTTCGCGAACTCTAAGTGGACACATTTCACATCTTTACAAAACTACCGCTACCTTGCACAATACCCTGCTGTAAAGTTGAACATTCAACTTCACGCTGTCTCCTCCACACACGAAATCGACCGTCTACCTGAAAGTGTTGGAAACGTGAATCGTCTGACCAAGCGATACAGAGCCAGTTTTCTATAGTCGAGCGGTGATGTTCTCTGACACAGATGAGGTGTTGTTGTGGCCTTGTTAGGGCCAGGAACAGACACAAAGAGAGGAATTGAGTTAAAAAAAATACATTAGCAGAGACAGTAATACAAACATATACAACCGAGAGTGATACAGCAAGAATGTTCGGTCCGACTGTCAGAGCTGACTGCTGGAAACTTCCCTCCTAAAAGGCAGTACCTGCTCCTATTTATAGCTGGTAGAGTCCATGCGTGCGTGGTTAAATTACCATAACAGGTGTAGTAACTAATATGGTGTCAATAAGTGTATTCTTGTTGGTTGGCGACTACGAAAACAACGAATGCAATGCACTCTCTACAGTTCGTTGACATGGGTTAAGTGGCACAAATATTGGATTGGGATGTGATCTCATGCAGTGATCTCTTTCGTTGGATGATTACCATACTTATTAATCTCCAGCAGTTCCGTCGCTTTATTTGTTGGCATCTGCAGTTTTCACTTACATATTTCTGATACAAACTTTTACTGCTACTCAAGAAAAGCCTAGAGAAGTCAATACTTTCCCATATTTTTGGCGCCTACAACCCTTGAATAGTCAAACGGTGTTAAATCCATTTGTGTCTTAATACTGCCACAGCTACACTACCTCTTTACCTATTACGTCACAAATATCATCCGGTTGAGTCCATTTTTATAAGTTGAGATAGGTGAAACCATTAACTATACTGCTACCTCTAAATTTCTTTAGTTTAAACTTGAGTTTCAAATTAGATGGTGTGAATGGAATAAATATAACAATTTTGACCGGGATTCGAACTTGGTTCCTCGATTTCTCGTTTCGTGCTTCTAACTGTTTCACGACCTGCACATCCACGGTTGTAGCTATGGATGCAAAATTATGTATCTTCGTATGCCAACAAACGATACATATTTATTTATATTATCGTAACTTTAATTTCCTGTTTTCTGAACTAGTAAGAAAATATTTTTTCTCTTCTTTTTAGTTTGTCCGTCCAAGATTTCAAAAGATTTTTGATAATCATTTCACTTCCCTGGCTGCTCGATTTCTTCCGGAAAAAAATATGAAAAGACCGACGCAGAAAATATTTTGCCGGCGGCGACAGACGCGGAAGAACATCATGTGACATCTGAAGGCCAATCAGAAAGATTATTTTCCACAAACTTTTTTCTTTACTTCTTGTAACAAATTTGATTAATCTTGTTTGTGTTGTGGAAGAATTCGTGTCACCAGACTGCGTTCAAATCCAAGCGGGGGCTGGTTTTCGAATTCCAGAATATTGTCAAAAAGATAATTAGCACAAGATAATTCTTCTAGAAGTTGAGATGCTGATTCTGATCTCTTATTATTTTCTTGAAGACTTCCTCGTTGCTTACTCGCTCCATCCATAGAATTCTCAGTATTCTTCTGTAGAACCAAATTTTTGTTGCCTACAGTTTTCTTTTCATCTGTGGGGAGATTGCCCATCTTCCAATGCCATACAAGAAGATTGATATCTCATATTCAGTACCCCTTACTTTGTTTCTAAAGAAATTTTCTTATTTCTTAGTACTTTGATAAATTTAATATATGAAAGGATTGACCGTGCCAAAAATGAATTGAATACTCCCAAAATATAGGAACATAGGTCTAGATCCTGAATTTCTGATAAATACAAAGGAAGTTATGTCGAAAATTGATATTCGATGCCTGGCATATGGTGTCAAAAATGGGTAATAATAAATTTGACAAATGAAAGGATCTAAATACGTTTTAAATGTCTTGGTTTGGTTTGTTTGTTTAATAGCATATCAACTCCTTATGGGTCATTTAATGCCGAAATTTTATTTTTTGAATGCCTCTTTTGCTAATCCAATGCGCGTTCAGATTTCAGCGTCGCATTTTCCATCTGTTAAAACACTTCTCGGATATTTAAACTTCTGTACTTGTTTGGTGTTGATATTTCCGATTCCAATTCGAGAGCTGGGGACTTTTTTTTGCTGACAACAATACTTCCTGTTTCTTGCATTTGATGGCTAGTTCAGTGAGAAAAGAATCAGAAAAGAAAGGGAAATAATCTGAAAATGATGAAAAGTGAGAAAAGATGGAGGAATAAAAAGAAAAAAAAATAGGAGAGAATAGTACGGAGAAGAAAAGAAAAGAAAAAAAAAATAGACAGAAATAACGAAAGAAAGAGAAAAGAGAAAAATTAAAGATGACACGATATGAAGGAAACAAAAGCATTATTCAGCACTTATCAGAGTTGCGCATGCACCTCGGGCTTCCTTTTGCAGCAAGAAAACTCTGAAATTACCTCTCATTTTGTTTTGAAATCCTTCGGAGTCAGGAGGAGATTCCTTTTGTTTTTAAAGTTCAAAATGCCGCTTTAAATGTCGTGTTTCATTTAATTGTTTGCCAAAGTGCGTGTCCTTTCAGATGGCAAACAATCCACTTGTAAAAGCAACAGACAACAAATTTAATAAATAACACTAATAGTATTTCCTCTAGAGAGGTGGGAGCTTTTCAGTTAAAAAAAAAAAAGGAAAGATAGAAGAAAAATAATCATTGAATATCATATCAGTTGAGGCTAAAGTTGCAAGTGTCATTATTGCATCATGTTAAAGAAATTTTAGAAATGTCTTTGGCATTTTCTCAACAATGTATTGTCTGTGCGTGCATACTCTTTAAGAAATGCACAGTGACTCGCAAATATAGCAAAGCAGACATTTGTGGTTCGTGAACGCCTTGAATGCTTTTCAGCTATGGATCAGTATTAATGCTATGTATTTTTAAGAGGGAGATTAAACAAACATTTCACATTTCTAATTAAAAACAGGGTTTTAGATCTAGAAACCCTGGTCTACAGCGAAGAGTTAAAATTATCGAAAAGAACTTAAATTTTGCACTTAACTCATTTAAACTTCTTTATAGGATATTGGCAGTACCAAAAACGAATTGAATACTCTCAAATTATAGGAACATAGGTCTAGATCCTGAATTTCTGATAAATACAAGGAAAGTTATATCGATAATTGATATTCGGTGCCCGGCATATGGTGTCAAAAGTGGGTAATGATAAATTTAACATATGAAAGGAACTAAGTAAGTTTTAAATTCCTTGGTTCGGTTTGTTTGTTTAACGGCAAATCAACTCCTTATGGGTCATTTAATGTCGAAATTTTCTTTTCTTGTGAGCTTTGGTAATTTTTTTTTACTATGCAGATGTATTGGTGGTAGTATTTTTAATATATTTTCCTGCTTTGACTCCAGTTTGGGGTTTCACTATTTACCCATAGCTGGGGCCCAAACAGATGCTACCACACCAGGTGCACCTGGAAACAACAGCAATTAAGAAATATTCCACGCTCATCAAAATCTCCCAATCAGAGGTCTAGCTACCGGATGTAGCTTATCGTCATACCCAATGTCTTCCCGAGAACAATTATCGTACATTTTTTTTCAGATTTAAATTGTTTTGATATTTTGTCCGGGGAATTTTTTTTAACGTTATTTGATATTGTCGTGTATATCGTGTAAAAAAAAGGGCAAAATATGGTAAAACAGTTCTAATTTGACTGAATTTTGTACTGTAGGAACCCCAAATCCACTTGATATGGGTCACTTTTTAAAAAGAGTGTCAACTTAAATCATTCTGTCACTTATAACATTTATTCAACAAGATTCCAATGACTTTCCTCCCAAAATATTTTCTTTAAGACATCTTTGTTGTTTGCTCGCTTCACTCCATCCATGGCAGTCTCGTCATCCTTCTGTAGAACCACATTTCTGTTGCCTCAAGTTTTTTCTTCATCTGAGCACTAGATATTTTAATGTGTCCAAACAGTTTCAAAGATTCGTTACGGATAGTATCGATGAGTGGAGGCAAATTGGTTGCATTTTAGGTCGGGTTATTTTATATTGTCTATTGTCTTGTGATTTCTGATGTATTATATGTCTTTGCAATGTTTCAATTTGAACTGAAAGTTTCTGAGTCCATGTTATATGATTATATGGGATGTATTTAATTTAATCATAGAAACCATAGATAATCTTTTTTGCTTGCCATCAATGTGGTTGATGCTGCGGAGAGCAAATCTTTGCGCCTTCTTGGGACCATGTTTTCGACTGGCATGACGTGGAGTGATTGTATTGAGTCAACGGCTAGATCTACTGCTAGCAAAGTTTGTTCCCCGTGTTGTGCGAGACAGTTTTCTCGACAAAACCCTTCTCGCATATTTTTAAGTCTATCATTCGTCTGAGCATTCAATACTGCTTTTTTTTTGTTTTTTGCTTTTGCTATTTTGCTTCTGTCTTGAGATGTTTCTAAAATAAATACAAAATGTTGTCAAAAGCTTATATATAGCGCACATAGTTTGCCACAGGGTCTCCAAATGGGCCTTCTCATGAATTGACTTCAGAATGGTCCTTTTAGACTGGTTGCTTGCAAAGGCTAAAAACCGACCCCGCCCTACTATTTAACTACTAAGGGCAGGTAAGGACATGGATTTGGTCTGGCGCTCCTAACATATCTCGAGATTCTTGACAAAATTCAAAGAAGGGTCTGCAATATAATCGATCCTGACCTGACATCTCGACATCTCTAACCACTTTCGCCCCAGGCCCTCAACCTCCGGCGTCTTACTTTCTGGGATGAGGTGTCTACTCGGTCTTAACCGAACTTAAGGGAGTGACCGTAGGTCCCCTGAGCATCCGTAGATCATTCGACCGGTTCACTGCTTTAATCCTGCTTCCTGCCCACGTTGTGTTTGGTTTGATCCAGAAAGCAGAAGTGATGTTCATCCATTCACGGTCGACTGAAGATGTAGACACGGCTGGAGAGTCTGTGCTAAGAAATTTAGAATGCACCAAATATATATATATATATATATATATATATATATATATATATATATATATATATATATATATATATATATCTGCAGTAAGCCGAACAAACAACTATTCAATGGTTGAATTGTTAATGTTTTTTATATAGCAGAAAAGAATAGTATAGAAAAGAAACGGGTTACAGAGATGAAAATAATTGACGTAAAAATTCATACACTGGATAATAGAGAGAGAGAGAGAGAGAGAGAGAGAGAGAGAGAGAGAGAGAGAGAGAGAGAGAGAGAGAGAGAGAGAGAGAGAGAGGGTTGTGATTAGCTTTTAAAATCGTCTCAGAACGATATGCGACTCTTGATAATTGTAGCTTGTTCGACGTTTCCGTTTCCAGTGCTAGTAATAATAGTAGCAGTAGTAGTCTTAGACGTTGGAGGACTAATTCGCTTCTTCATACGTATATCAACAAAATATGTAAGCGGGCGCCTGGCTCCAACCTCTGACGTCACTCCCAATCTCCGAGCTCACTCTCCAGCTCGACTGCACTCGACGGCAGACCAGCCAACCACTCTCTCAACAGATTTCTGTGCGCGTTTATATAGATAAGCCTGGCTGATCACAAATCGACCCTTGGGCCGCAAGGAATTATCATGAGTGTCGCTGTCAACCCAAAACCATGAGAATTTCAAAAGTCCTTTCTTGCTTACTCAGCCCTATTTATAATTTTAAGCGACAAAAGTTATTTCGATCATTTCATTGTCTTTTCTAATGACCCAATTCCAAATGGGCGAGATCAGGTTTCCATCAGTAAACAAAAATGTTCTGATCTAATTTCGCTGTTCAAATCTACTCCAATTTCAATAAATATATATATATATATGTGTGTGTTTGTGTGTGATTCCCAAACTCTCTCTGTCACATTTCCTCCCCTACCCATCTGTCATTTACTAGTAAATGACACACGAGCTTTCCTATCAGCAAAATATGAGAAAACCCAGTCCAACATGCTTCTAAGGTCTACTTATACGTCTCTTCATGCATGCAAAGGTAGAGTCCTCAGTTTTCCTTAGGGGTCATTATGCCCATTTACATTTTCATTGTCCTTACGATACATATGTACATGCAACTTTCGGTTAAATTTTCACTGTTGTGGTGATCTCATGCAATAGAACTTGTTCACTTAGTTCACTAGTTCGAATGTTTTTTCCTTTATTTAAAAAAAAAAATTTTATTGGAGTTCGCAACACTCCTTACTAATTATTCCAGTCTCATTAGACAAAAAAAAATTTCGATTTATTTCGTAAATCTGTCCCTCCGATTTTGTCTCGGCTTCACAACAGACTTTGTCGAATCTTTTGTTGGTTCAGGTCCTTCCATGACAATCGTGGACTCTTCTTCAATATCAGTTAGGGGTCCCAATGCACTCGGGTCGGACCTACCTTGGTAAAGTGCACTAACTGGAATCCCTCCTTCACACATGCACTCCCGTGCCAGTTTATTCTGCCCAGTCGACAACACCGCACGCCTCTTCAACCACCACCAAACCAGCAAGACTATCATTAGTATAATTCCCACAACAGTCGGCCAGGTTATTATACCAACCAAATTCTCTTTCCATCCCGAATTCGGCGTACATATCTTATCTAACTCCGACTTCAACCGTCAAAGATCAATCGTATCAATTGGCTTTAACAACGCCGGCATCTTTTCTAGCGACATCTCAGGAATCTCTCTTACAATAGGTTCTCACAATCCCGTCCATCCACTGGCATTCGTTCCTATCAGCTCTAACAAAGCCTCATTCTCTTCAAACTTCTCTTCTGCTTGGTAGTGGGGGGGGGGGTAAGGAGATAGATGGACCATGAGCTCCACAACCAATGGGTAGCTCTACAAAAAACAAAGGGGGAGTAACTCTTATCGTAGTGGTGGGCTTCCCTTCACACACCTTAGATAATTCGATCTCTTCTTGTGTGGCCACCGCCCAAATTCCGTCAGAGACACTGGTTGATTTAGGTAACATTACACTAGCCAACACCTCTGCCTGACAATGATCTCTAATTCCCTTCTTATTCTTTTTAAATAAATCCAGTACACACATGTTGTGACTACCTGTCACGTTAATTGGACTTAAAGACCCACAGGTATCTAAGGCATCATTCTTGCATCTTTCTGCTTCTTCCTTTGTTAATAGCATGAATTCTGTCCTGGCTAGGTTTAGGGCAACAAATTCCGTCTCTACCTTGTACCTAGCCACCGCACCTTTCTTCGGCCTTAGCTTTGGATAGGGAAGAGGAAGATTCATCACCTGGTAAATTTCAAAGGTACTATCTCTGTCTAGTAATGGAACCGACACTAGCACTAGCAATTTGTCATCTTTCAACAAGGTAGTACATCCCAAGGCGCTATAATACCTCCATAACTGCTGGGTGGGGTCTACAGGTAATCTAAGGTGATGGCGTAGTTTGGCTCGTATCTCCAGTAGTACTACCCTTAGTCGTTCCGGAGTTATTATACCTGGAGACAGGTGTCCCAGCATGTCTAATTGTTCTCTCACAACACCATTAAAGAGTGACTTCATTATAGCTAATAATTGAAAATACTTCTGCAAAAACCCCTCTAATTTCTGTAATTCGGTTGTTACAGACGTGGTTACATTTATCACTTCCTTTCTAAATCCCGTAGGTGAGAGATCAACCAATTGATACTCCCTCTATTCTTACCCAATTCCAGCCTAGTAACATTGAGTGTAGATACGCTCTCTTTAACCGACTGAGCCATTGCTTGTTGTCTCTGTTCCACCGCCTCTAATTTTCTCTTAATTACTCTCACTTCGCCTTCGGTGACTGTACCAAACAACACGCTTAATGCCTTTCCCGTTATAGGTAATACTGCCCTCTTATGCCTGGTCCGTAACAACTTTATTCCTTTCAAATAGTAACTCATATCTTTCCATTGTCTCTTAAGTATTAGGGAATCCTGAGCTAAGGGGTATAATATACGGTGGTATTCCGGAGTCTGTAAATAGTCTCCGGCGACTTGTGTCCTGGCTGTATCTAGTTTGTCAACTTCGATCTTCAACTGACCCAGTAACTTCTCATACGGCTGCAGGTCTATCACCAAAGTTATCAACCACTTTGATCTAGTTATAATCACTTCGCTAGTCTTCTTAAATACAGTATTCTCACTGTGTTCCCAGGTATTAGCTACCATAACTAGCATCGTCAGTACCACGAGCCTCCTCTCATCCATGTCTGCAAAGAGATGGAAAGAATAATTCGTCTTACTCAATCATTCTCTTATTGTTTTTAGCGGGTGGTTACATCTTAGAGCGATACATCAAGCACCGACCCACACCACCACCAGCGCCGTGTATGCATGGGGCCCGTCCACACAGTTCACCAGCACTGATGATAAATGCACAGTTAGTCCCAGACCGTCACTCCTTCACCACAGCCACTGTACTGGTTTCACTTAATCCTTGGGCTCGGGCTGCACTGCTCTCCTCAATCGCCATTTTAGTGGTAATTCCTCATTAACACTAGGTGCTTTTTCAGCCCGCAATTTACTCTGCAATTGAGTTAACGGAATTTCACCCTCTTCTTCCCATTCACTCAGTTCTTCTTCTTCCCTAAGGTTAGGCTCAATCACTGTTTCCTCAGAATGTCCTGCTGGGGGCCAACTTACCTCCCTCGGCCTTCGAATGGTAGTTGGGCTAATTTCAATCTCCTCACTCCCTTCACTTTCACTCTCAGTCTCTAACCCTTCAGGTTCTACCAACGTAGTTTTCCTCAGCCTTTTCTGTTGAGTTTTTGTTTCGGCTCCTTTCCATTCTCCTATTTCAGCTAGCTTTATATAATTCGCATGCACTTTCTTTACCTGTCCGGTCAATTGGTCAGAGATCACAAAGGAAACCGGGTCCATTTGCTCCACGATCCTATAGTATGGACTCCATTTCTGGTCCAATTTACCTTCTCTCCGGTGTATTTTATAATACACGGGATCAACTATCTGGAAGGAAACCTTTTCTCTATTTTTGTTTACCCTATCGTTTCGCCTTTTCTGGGCTCTTTGAATCCTCCTCCTCACCTGTGTAAAATTTTTATGCTGTTGTTCTAAAACTATTTGGTGATGTTCCTCTCCTAAATACTTCCTCCTAGATCGTAACAGATTGTCTATAGGTAAGACTTCATCCCTGCCATATATCAAGTAATAAGGGGAAAATTTTGTCGTCTCGTTCATTGAGAATCTCACAGCTGCTAATGCTTGGGTCACGAATAAATCCCAATTTTCCCTATTATCCTCTGTTAGTTTAGCTAACACATTAGCGAGGGTCTTATGAAATCTCTCTACCTTAGCGTTACTTTGGGGGTGATATGGAGAGGTGGTTATGTGCTGTATGTTTAATTCTCCCAACGTGTCTCTCATAATCTGATTCCCATTCTCCGATCCATTATCGGTAACCAACTGTTCGGGGACCCCATACCTAGGGAATATTTCGTTCAGTATTATATCTGACACCGTTCGTGCCTTCTTATCCGGTATGGTAAATACCTCAAGCCAATCCGTCAGCCAGTCCACAAAACTCAGTATGTAAAGATTACCTCCATGCTTACTTTCTGAAATGGATAATTCGGAACATCCGTTTCTAATACTCCTTCGACTCTGTACATGGCATGTTACACATTTTTTTACATGGTTCACAACATCATTAAACAACTTAGGCCAGTAGTAATTTCTCATTATTAATCCATCCATCATATCAATTCCCAGGTGTCCTAACCTCCTATGGCACTGGTCTAGAATTTCAGCTCTCAACTTCTCAGGTATCACCATTTTAAAACTTACTTCCTCATCTCTTCCTGAAAGGTAATACAACACTCCATCGTGCACCATATATTTGGATGTACGCTCTGCCTCTACCCTGGACCTGATAGTTGCTATCTCGCTATCCTCTTGGCTTTGCCTAATAATGTCTCTCCAGTGGGGGTCGGAAACAATCTCCGTTTCCTGATCTTCCCAACCAAGTCTCTCCTTCAACGCCTGTGAATTGATCACATTAATTTGAAATACTTTATCATCCACGTCTTATTCCCAGGCCCATTCCCATTCCATACTCTCACCTGTTCGATTTGCTTTATTTTAATAGTTTTATTGGCAGTATTGGTTAACAATAAGGGAAGGGCCCCCGACCTCTTCACCAACGAATCACACACGGTTATTTCCCCTTCACTGTTATCATACCTATCAGTAGGGACCACTTGGTACAGGTCACTGTTCAGCACACCTTCTGTTATAATCATGCCCTTCCCAGATACAGTAGTCCTAGGGGGACTAAAGGACCAGTATTAACTCGCTTCTGTCTGGGCCACCACTGGAAATTGTTCATAATTATCCTCTCCCCACAGTATCCCTACCCCATCCAATGTTAGAGTGGCGGGGTCGAAACGGATCTGTGCCTTATTCTGCCTAAGCCAGTCACTCCCCAAAATTAGCTCACCATACAAGTCAGCTGCCACATAAACCTTAAGTTTACCTCTGGTTCTTGTCAACTGGAAAGGTAGCCACGTCATACCCTCTATCCTCATCCTGCTACTATCAGCCTGACTTATTAGTAGATCGATGGGACTAAGTTTCGTTTTCAGTCCCAACTGTCTAAAAACCTTGGAGCTAGTCAGTGACACTGAAGCTCCAGTATCGACAAGGGCCTTCGCCTTCTGGTCTCCCAGCAACGCACTACAGGTGAAGTCTGTCCATTCCTTCAGCAAACGGTATACCTGTGCCTTTATCCTTCCCGCACATTCTCTCCTTTCCTCTCGCTTTCTCGACAACCAGACGTAGGAGTCGGTGACAGGAGTTCAACTTTTTCTAGGGGCTCCCATTTCTGTCTAGGGGCCCTCCTGGGTGGGGTAGAGCGCGGGTAACTCTCTTTTCTCAGACTAGCAACCCATTTCTCCCCTTTTTTTCGAGTTAGGGTTGTTTGGTTCGGTGTGGTCCATCTTTCTCCTGTGAGGACAGGTTCGTCTCAGGTGACCCGCTCCTCCACAGCGCCAACACCTTCGCTCGTTACAACTGGCCGAAAAGTGCCCAACCACACCACATGTCCAGAATCTCAGCGGTCTTACTTGCTCTGGAGCCACACTGCCTCTTACTTTTTCACGGGTAACCCATCGGCGTTTCCCGGACCCTTTTTCTTCTCGGTAGGGGGCACCAGCGTATTAACTCGCTTTATCCCCAGTTTACGGTCTCCCTCTGCCGTACACCACCGAACCTTGTTCCCGAACTCGCCACAAGTCGTGCAGTTCGGTCCCAAAGACCTTGGGTCGCCTCCATAGTTTGTCGGACAGTCGCGAGCCCGATGCCCACCACGTCTTACTCTCTTGGTTGAGGTGTCTACTCAGTCTTAACCGAACTTAAGGGAATGACCGTAGGTCCCCTGAGCATCCGTAGATCATTCGACCGGCTCACTGGTTTAATCCTGCTTCCTGCCCACATTGTGTTTGGTTTGATCCAGAAAGCAGAAGTGATGTTCATCCATTCACGGTCGACTGAAGATGTAGACACGGCTGGAGAGTCTGTGCTAGGAAATTTAGAATGCACCATATATATATATATATATATATATATATATATATATATATATATATATATATATATATATATCTGCAGTAAGCCGAACAAACAACTATTCAATGGTTGAATTGTTAATGTTTTTATATAGCAGAAAAGAATAGTATAGAAAAGAAACGGGTTACAGAAATTAAAATAATTGTCGTAAAAACTCATACACTGGCTACTAGACATATATATATATATATATATATATATATATATATATATATAGATAGATAGAGAGAGAGAGAGAGAGAGAGCGAGAGAGCGAGAGAGAGAGTGGGTTGTGATTAGCTTTTTGTGAAATCGTCTCCGAACGATATGCGACTCTTGATTATTGTAGCTTGTTCGACGTTTCCGTTTCCAGTGCTAGTAATAATAGTAGCAGTAGTAGTCTTAGACGTTCGAGGACTAATTCGCTTCTTCATACGTATATCAACAAAATATGTAAGCGGGCGCCTGGCTGCAACCTCTGACGTCACTCCCAATCTCCGAGCTCACTCTCCAGCTCGACTGCACTCGACGGCAGACCAGCCAACCACTCTCTCAACAGATTTCTGTGCGCGTTTATATAGATAAGCCTGGCTGATCACAAATCGACCCTTGGTCCGCAAGGAATTATCATGAGTGTCGCTGTCAACCCAAAACCATGGGAATTTCAAAAGTCCTTTCTTGCTTACTCAGCCCTATTTATAATTTTAACCGACAAAAGTTATTTCGATCATTTCATTGTCTTTTCTAATGACTCAATTCCAAATGGGCGAGATCAGGTTTCCATTAGTAAGCAAAATTGTTCTGATCTAATTTCGCTGTTCAAATCTACAACAATTTCAATAAAAAGTAAAAAATATATGTGTGTGTGTTTGTGAGTTACCCAAACTCTCTCTGTTACACATCAGTCACTTTCTCACCGATGTGAGGTGGCTTCCATGTGACTTTTCTACAAATATTTTCATGGCAATTGTTCTAATGAGCTTTCCTTCTTCGTGTCTCGACGACATGAATTTAAGCGTGCTGCTGGATAGGCAGCTAGGTCTCACCGTTTTATTGTTGAAATAGCTGGATGCAACCGATTTTCCTATTTTGGTAGTTTATTTTCTCGTCCCTCCCGATTTCTTGCTTCCCTGCCAACTACAAGCTTCAAAAATTTTAATCCAACGCCAATCTTCTGTCTTCCTGAAACCTGTTCCTTGATTGTCCTTTCTTCTCACTTCTGACTAAAGTTGTCTACTTCTCTTTCACTCCCTGTAATCCCTTTCATTCTAGTGGCATTATTGCCTTACTTGAAGAATGTATATAAGATATATGTTCGTTTTAGTGGGGACTGATACATTTGTTGATGTCAGCATACTGTCTTTTGTTTTTAAATCAGACTGCACAAGGCTTATTCGGTGTAATGCAGTATTATAGTAGTGTAAGATTTGTAATCGTCATCTACAATATAAATTAATTTAAGCTATTTTTATATCTCAAACAACATTCACATTATCATCTACACCACCAGCATTACGATCTGATATTATGATCTTTCTTTCTGTCTCCATTGCCACTACACACAACGCTTTCAAACTTCATCTATCATATTCAATTTTCATTCTTCAAAAATGGCTTATGCATCGGAATCAACGTCAAGCATATGCCTGGTGGTAATGGCGACAATTACGGAGTTGAAATTGTTGCTTAAAAATCACGTGATTTTCAGCGGAGGCATTGTTGTGTGCCGTGGATTTATTCGCTCGAGAATAGTGATAGAGTCACCATGCAAATAGTCAGTGTCATATTTTAAATAGTTAATAATCTGGGCGTATATAAGATGCGAAGACGGAGAGAGAGAGAGAGAGAGAGAGAGAGAGAGAGAGAGAGAGAGAGAGAGAGAGAGTGTGTAAGATAGATAGATTGATAGATAGAGAGAGTGAGATTGAAAGATAGATAGATAGATAGATAGAGAGGGAGAGGGAGAGAGATAGAGAGATAGAGAGGTTTTTAAACTGGTGATGAACAAAACGGCTTTAAATGACATTTTGTCATTTCGGAGTTACTGTTTTATATTACAGGAATTGAGATAGGGAAATTCATTTTTAGAGTTCCCATCTTTACCTTTGTACGTTGCCCTATCTACTTTGGGATAATTTATGTTTTTATGGACACATCACTAGTGAAAAATTTCTCAACTTGGGAGACCTGTTGTTGCTTAATTAAATTTCTTGACAGTTAAATATTTAACATCTTCTCTTAACAAGCATGGTGATTGGCTGACAGTAATTCTTTTCTTATACTTCCAATTTCCCTTAAAACGATATCGTTCCTCGTGCTATGTTTATGGTATTCTCAGCGTTCGTTTATAGAACTATGTCTCTTTTCTTTTAGTTTCTTGAAGTTCTTTTCGTATACTTCCAATTTCCCTTAAAACGATATCGTTCCTCGTGCTATGTTTATGGTATTCTCAGCGTTCGTTTATAGAACTATGTCTCTTTTCTTTTAGTTTCTTGAAGTTCTTTTCTTATACTTCCAATTTCCCTTAAAACGGTGTCGTTCCTCGTGCTATGTTTATGGTACTCTCAGCGTTCGTTTATAGAACTATGTCTCTTTTCTTTTAGTTTCTTGAAGTTCTTTTCTTATACTTCCAATTTCCTTTAAAACGATATCGTTCCTCGTGCTATGTTTATGGTATTCTCAGAGTTCGTTTATAGAACTATGTCTCTTTTCTTTTAGTTTCTTGAAGTTCTTTTCGTATACTTCCAATTTCCCTTAAAACGGTGTCGTTTCTCGTGCTATGTTTATGGTATTCTCAGCGTTCGTTTATAGAACTATGTCTCTTTTCTTTTAGTTTCTTGAAGTTCTTTTCGTATACTTCCAATTTCCCTTAAAACGGTGTCGTTCCTCGTGCTATGTTTATGGTATTCTCAGCGTTCGTTTATAGAACTATGTCTCTTTTCTTTTAGTTTCTTGAAGTTCTTTTCTTATACTTCCAATTTCCCTTAAAACGATATCGTTCCTCGTGCTATGTTTATTGTATTCTCAGCGTTCGTTTATAGAACTATGTCTCTTTTCTTCTAGTTTCTTGAAGTTCTTTTCGTATACTTCCAATTTCCCTTAAAACGGTGTCGTTCCTCGTGCTATGTTTATGGTATTCTCAGCGTTCGTTTATAGAACTATGTCTCTTTTCTTTTAGTTTCTTGAAGTTCTTTTCGTATACTTCCAATTTCCCTTAAAACGGTGTCGTTTCTCGTGCTATATTTATGGTATTCTCAGCGTTCCTTTATAGAACTATGTCTCTTTTCTTTTAGTTTCTTGAAGTTCTTTTCTTATACTTCCAATTTCCTTTAAAACGATATCGTTCCTCGTGCTATGTTTATGGTATTCTCAGCGTTCGTTTATAGAACTATGTCTCTTTTCTTTTAGTTTCTTGAAGTTCTTTTCTTATACTTCCAATTTCCCTTAAAACGGTGTCCTTCCTCGTGCTATGTTTATGGTATTCTCAGCGTTCGTTTATAGAACAGTCTCTTTTCTTTTAGTTTCTTGAAGTTCTTTTCTTATACTTCCAATTTCCTTTAAAACGATATCGTTCCTCGTGCTATGTTTATGGTATTCTCAGCGTTCGTTTATAGAACTATGTCTCTTTTCTTTTAGTTTCTTGAAGTTCTTTTCTTATACTTCCAATTTCCCTTAAAACGGTGTCGTTCCTCGTGCTATGTTTATGGTATTCTCAGCGTTCGTTTATAGAACTATGTCTCTTTTCTTTTAGTTTCTTGAAGTTCTTTTCGTATACTTCCAATTTCCCTTAAAACGGTGTCGTTCCTCGTGCTATGTTTATGGTATTCTCAGCGTTCGTTTATAGAACTATGTCTCTTTTCTTTTAGTTTCTTGAAGTTCTTTTCTTATACTTCCAATTTCCCTTAAAACGGTGTCGTTCCTCGTGCTATGTTTATGGTATTCTCAGCGTTCGTTTATAGAACTATGTCTCTTTTCTTTTAGTTTCTTGAAGTTCTTTTCGTATACTTCCAATTTCCCTTAAAACGGTGTCGTTCCTCGTGCTATGTTTATGGTATTCTCAGCGTTCGTTTATAGAACTATGTCTCTTTTCTTTTAGTTTCTTGAAGTTCTTTTCGTATACTTCCAATTTCCCTTAAAACGGTGTCGTTCCTCGTGCTATGTTTATGGTATTCTCAGCGTTCGTTTTTAGAACTATGTCTCTTTTCTTTTAGTTTCTTGAAGTTCTTTTCGTATACTTCCAATTTCCCTTAAAACGATATCGTTCCTCGTGCTATGTTTATGGTATTCTCAGAGTTCGTTTATAGAACTATGTCTCTTTTCTTTTAGTTTCTTGAAGTTCTTTTCTTATACTTCCAATTTCCCTTAAAACGGTGTCGTTCCTCGTGCTATGTTTATGGTATTCTCAGAGTTCGTTTATAGAACTATGTCTCTTTTCTTTTAGTTTCTTGAAGTTCTTTTCGTATACTTCCAATTTCCCTTAAAACGGTGTCGTTTCTCGTGCTATGTTTATGGTATTCTCAGCGTTCGTTTATAGAACAGTCTCTTTTCTTTTAGTTTCTTGAAGTTCTTTTCTTATACTTCCAATTTCCTTTAAAACGATATCGTTCCTCGTGCTATGTTTATGGTATTCTCAGCGTTCGTTTATAGAACTATGTCTCTTTTCTTTTAGTTTCTTGAAGTTCTTTTCTTATACTTCCAATTTCCCTTAAAACGGTGTCGTTCCTCGTGCTATGTTTATGGTATTCTCAGCGTTCGTTTATAGAACTATGTCTCTTTTCTTTTAGTTTCTTGAAGTTCTTTTCGTATACTTCCAATTTCCCTTAAAACGGTGTCGTTCCTCGTGCTATGTTTATGGTATTCTCAGCGTTCGTTTATAGAACTATGTCTCTTTTCTTTTAGTTTCTTGAAGTTCTATTCTTATACTTCCAATTTCCCTTAAAACGGTGTCGTTCCTCGTGCTATGTTTATGGTATTCTCAGCGTTCGTTTATAGAACTATGTCTCTTTTCTTTTAGTTTCTTGAAGTTCTTTTCGTATACTTCCAATTTCCCTTAAAACGGTGTCGTTCCTCGTGCTATGTTTATGGTATTCTCAGCGTTCGTTTATAGAACTATGTCTCTTTTCTTTTAGTTTCTTGAAGTTCTTTTCGTATACTTCCAATTTCCCTTAAAACGGTGTCGTTCCTCGTGCTATGTTTATGGTATTCTCAGCGTTCGTTTTTAGAACTATGTCTCTTTTCTTTTAGTTTCTTGAAGTTCTTTTCGTATACTTCCAATTTCCCTTAAAACGATATCGTTCCTCGTGCTATGTTTATGGTATTCTCAGAGTTCGTTTATAGAACTATGTCTCTTTTCTTTTAGTTTCTTGAAGTTCTTTTCTTATACTTCCAATTTCCCTTAAAACGGTGTCGTTCCTCGTGCTATGTTTATGGTATTCTCAGCGTTCGTTTATAGAACTATGTCTCTTTTCTTTTAGTTTCTTGAAGTTCTTTTCGTATACTTCCAATTTCCCTTAAAACGGTGTCGTTCCTCGTGCTATGTTTATGGTATTCTCAACGTTCGTTTATAGAACTATGTCTCTTTTCTTTTAGTTTCTTGAAGTTCTTTTCTTATACTTCCAATTTCCCTTAAAACGGTGTCGTTCCTCGTGCTATGTTTATGGTATTCTCAGCGTTCGTTTATAGAACTATGTCTCTTTTCTTTTAGTTTCTTGAAGTTCTTTTCGTATACTTCCAATTTCCCTTAAAACGGTGTCGTTTCTCGTGCTATGTTTATGGTATTCTCAGCGTTCGTTTATAGAACTATGTCTCTTTTCTTTTAGTTTCTTGAAGTTCTTTTCTTATACTTCCAATTTCCCTTAAAACGGTGTCGTTCCTCGTGCTATGTTTATGGTATTCTCAGCGTTCGTTTATAGAACTATGTCTCTTTTCTTTTAGTTTCTTGAAGTTCTTTTCGTATACTTCCAATTTCCCTTAAAACGGTGTCTTTTCTCGTGCTATGTTTTTGGTATTCTCAGCGTTCGTTTATAGAACTATGTCTCTTTTCTTTTAGTTTCTTGAAGTTCTTTTCGTATACTTCCAATTTCCCTTAAAACGGTGTCGTTCCTCGTGCTATGTTTATGGTATTCTCAGCGTTCGTTTATAGAACTATGTCTCTTTTCTTTTAGTTTCTTGAAGTTCTTTTCTTATACTTCCAATTTCCCTTAAAACGGTGTCGTTCCTCGTGCTATGTTTATGGTATTCTCAGCGTTCGTTTATAGAACTATGTCTCTTTTCTTTTAGTTTCTTGAAGTTCTTTTCGTATACTTCCAATTTACCTTAAAACGGTGTCGTTCCTCGTGCTATGTTTATGGTATTCTCAGCGTTCGTTTATAGAACTATGTCTCTTTTCTTTTAGTTTCTTGAAGTTCTTTTCTTATACTTCCAATTTCCCTTAAAACAGTGTCGTTCCTCGTGCTATGTTTATGGTATTCTCAGCGTTCGTTTATAGAACTATGTCTCTTTTCTTTTAGTTTCTTGAAGTTCTTTTCTTATACTTCCAATTTCCCTTAAAACGGTGTCGTTCCTCGTGCTATGTTTATGGTATTCTCAGCGTTCGTTTATAGATCTATGTCTCTTTTCTTTTAGTTTCTTGAAGTTCTTTTCGTATACTTCCAATTTCCCTTAAAACGGTGTCGTCCCTCGTGCTATGTTTATGGTATTCTCAGCGTTCGTTTATAGAACTATGTCTCTTTTCTTTTAGTTTCTTGAAGTTCTTTTCTTATACTTCCAATTTCCCTTAAAACGGTGTCGTTCCTCGTGCTATGTTTATGGTATTCTCAGCGTTCGTTTATAGAACTATGTCTCTTTTCTTTTAGTTTCTTGAAGTTCTTTTCGTATACTTCCAATTTCCCTTAAAACGGTGTCGTTCCTCGTGCTATGTTTATGGTATTCTCAGCGTTCGTTTATAGAACTATGTCTCTTTTCTTTTAGTTTCTTGAAGTTCTTTTCTTATACTTCCAATTTCCCTTAAAACGGTGTCGTTCCTCGTGCTATGTTTATGGTATTCTCAGCGTTCGTTTATAGAACTATGTCTATTTTCTTTTAGTTTCTTGAAGTTCTTTTCTTATACTTCCAATTTCCCTTAAAACGGTGTCGTTCCTCGTGCTATGTTTATGGTATTCTCAGCGTTCGTTTATAGATCTATGTCTCTTTTCTTTTAGTTTCTTGAAGTTCTTTTCGTATACTTCCAATTTCCCTTAAAACGGTGTCGTTCCTCGTGCTATGTTTATGGTATTCTCAGCGTTCGTTTATAGAACTATGTCTCTTTTCTTTTAGTTTCTTGAAGTTCTTTTCTTATACTTCCAATTTCCCTTAAAACGGTGTCGTTCCTCGTGCTATGTTTATGGCATTCTCATCGTTCGTTTATAGAACTATGTCTCTTTTCTTTTAGTTTCTTGAAGTTCTTTTCTTATACTTCCAATTTCCCTTAAAACGATATCGTTCCTCGTGCTATGTTTATGGTATTCTCAGCGTTCGTTTATAGAACTATGTCTCTTTTCTTTTAGTTTCTTGAAGTTCTTTTCTCATACTTCCAATTTCCTTTAAAACGATATCGTTCCTCGTGCTATGTTTATGGTATTCTCAGCGTTCGTTTATAGAACTATGTCTCTTTTCTTTTAGTTTCTTGAAGTTCTTTTCGTATACTTCCAATTTCCCTTAAAACGGTGTCGTTCCTCGTGCTATGTTTATGGTATTCTCAGCGTTCGTTTATAGAACTATGTCTCTTTTCTTTTAGTTTCTTGAAGTTCTTTTCTTATACTTCCAATTTCCCTGAAAACGGTGTCGTTCCTCGTGCTATGTTTATGGTATTCTCAGCGTTCGTTTATAGAACTATGTCTCTTTTCTTTTAGTTTCTTGAAGTTCTTTTCTTATACTTCCAATTTCCCTTAAAACGGTGTCGTTCCTCGTGCTATGTTTATGGTATTCTCAGCGTTCGTTTATAGAACTATGTCTCTTTTCTTTTAGTTTCTTGAAGTTCTTTTCTTATACTTCCAATTTCCCTTAAACCGACGTCGTTCCTCGTGCTATGTTTATGGTATTCTCAGCGTTCGTTTATAGAACTATGTCTCTTTTCTTTTAGTTTCTTGAAGTTCTTTTCTTATACTTCCAATTTCCCTTAAAACGGTGTCGTTTCTCGTGCTATGTTTATGGTATTCTCAGCGTTCGTTTATAGAACTATGTCTCTTTTCTTTTAGTTTCTTGAAGTTCTTTTCGTATACTTCCAATTTCCCTTAAAACGGTGTCGTTCCTCGTGCTATGTTTATGGTATTCTCAGCGTTCGTTTATAGAACTATGTCTCTTTTCTTTTAGTTTCTTTAAGTTCTTTTCTTATACTTCCAATTTCCCTTAAAACGACGTCGTTCCTCGTGCTATGTTTATGGTATTCTCAGCGTTCGTTTATAGAACTATGTCTCTTTTCTTTTAGTTTCTTGAAGTTCTTTTCTTATACTTCCAATTTCCCTTAAAACGGGGTCGTTTCTCGTGCTATGTTTATGGTATTCTCAGCGTTCGTTTATAGAACTATGTCTCTTTTCTTTTAGTTTCTTGAAGTTCTTTTCGTATACTTCCAATTTCCCTTAAAACGGTGTCCTTCCTCGTGCTATGTTTATGGTATTCTCAGCGTTCGTTTATAGAACTATGTCTCTTTTCTTTTAGTTTCTTGAAGTTCTTTTCTCATACTTTCAATTTCCCTTAAAACGTCGTCGTTCCTCGTGCTATGTTTATGGTATTCTCAACGTTCGTTTATAGAACTATGTCTCTTTTCTTTTAGTTTCTTGAAGTTCTTTTCTTATACTTCCAATTTCCCTTAAAACGGTGACGTTCCTCGTGCTATGTTTATGGTATTCTCAGAGTTCGTTTATAGAACTATGTCTCTTTTCTTTTAGTTTCTTGAAGTTCTTTTCTTATACTTCCAATTTCCCTTAAAACGATGTCGTTCCTCGTGCTATGTTTACGGTATTCTCAGAGTTCGTTTATAGAACTATGTCTCTTTTCTTTTAGTTTCTTGAAGTTCTTTTCTTATACTTTCAATTTCCCTTAAAACGGTATCGTTTCTCGTGCTATGTTTACGGTATTCTCAGAGTTCGTTTATAGAACTATGTCTCTTTTCTTTTAGTTTCTTGAAGTTCTATTCTTATACTTTCAATTTCCCTTAAAACGGTGTCGTTTCTCGTGCTATGTTTATGGTATTCTCAGCGTTCGTTTATAGAACTATGTCTCTTTTCTTTTAGTTTCTTGAAGTTCTTTTCTTATACTTCCAATTTCCCTTAAAACGATGTCGTTCCTCGTGCTATGTTTACGGTATTCTCAGAGTTCGTTTATAGAACTATGTCTCTTTTCTTTTAGTTTCTTGAAGTTCTTTTCTTATACTTTCAATTTCCCTTAAAACGGTGTCGTTTCTCGTGCTATGTTTACGGTATTCTCAGAGTTCGTTTATAGAACTATGTCTCTTTTCTTTTAGTTTCTTGAAGTTCTTTTCTTATACTTTCAATTTCCCTTAAAACGATGTCGTTCCTCGTGCTATGTTTACGGTATTCTCAGAGTTCGTTTATAGAACTATGTCTCTTTTCTTTTAGTTTCTTGAAGTTCTATTCTTATACTTTCAATTTCCCTTAAAACGGTGTCGTTTCTCGTGCTATGTTTATGGTATTCTCAGCGTTCGTTTATAGAACTATGTCTCTTTTCTTTTAGTTTCTTGAAGTTCTATTCTTATACTTCCAATTTCCCTGAAAACGGTGTCGTTCCTCGTGCTATGTTTATGGTATTCTCAGCGTTCGTTTCTAGAACTATATCTCTTTTCTCTTAGTTTCTGGAATTTCTTTTCGTGTACTTCCAATTTCCCTTAAAAAGATGTCGTTTACGTGTGCTATGATCCTGGTATTCTCAGCATTCGTTTATAGAATCGTGTCTCTTTTGTTGTAGTTCTTTTCTTGTCGTTCCTATCTCCTTTAAGACGCTCTATTTTTCGTGTCCCACTTCTATGGTATTCTGAGCATTAGTTTATAGTGTCTTCTTTCGTGGTGTTTCTTGTAATTCTTTTCTTGTAGTTATATTTCTCTCATAACTTTCCAGTTTCCGCGTGCTGTGTTTATGGTATTATCAGCGCAATTCAACCCTCTTTCCTTTCTATCGAACACTATTTTCATATATTAATACTTTGCTTAGTTTCTAATTGACATATTTCACTATTCTTACTGGCTTTCTGATTTTTATGTGATATTTTACGTCGTCTATTACTGCACTACAAAGTTAGATAAATTTCTCTACCTGGTTGATTTTGAAGTCGTCATTTTTGACTCAGACTTTGAGATCTCTTGCTGACGACCATGCATTTAGTTTTTTCTTTTTTTTTTACTGTTAGTAGTTAGTCCTTTCTTCTTGCTCTCCATTACCACCGCATCTATGAGTTATTTCATTTTTCTTTCTGAGTCTGCTATTAAAACATTATAATCTGTGTATCATGCTGTTGAGGCGATGACTGCCAATAATAAATCCTAGATCTATTAGCTAGTCCTATGTAGGATGATAAACTACATCCGGCAGCAATGCTTCTGATCGGGAGATTGGGGATTTTGAGGAGCGTGGAAGCACCTCTTAATTGCTTTTATTTCCAGTTCCTCCCTGACCCGGAGTGGTAGCACTTTTTAGGGTCCCAGCCAAGGGCAAATGGTGAACCCTCAAACAAAAACAAAACACTATGAAAGGATATAAATATATTTTTACAGTAAAAAATCCTAGCAACACATTTTATAGTATTAGAAAGAAAAAGAACAAAAACTGAGTATAACTACATGTTAACAATTTTTTTATTTTAACTGCCTTAAATTTGCAAAATGTCTAACGCAGTAGTTCTCAAAGTCGTTTCTCCCATTCCTCTCCTAGTGACTCCGGGTTTCTTAAATTCCTCCTCCATTTTGAATTATTATCTAGCATTTTTTATCGCTATACATATAACTGAAATAATTCCAACGGTTCAAATTAACCCTAAAGAGTCAATTGTCTCCCGTTTGAGAAATATTGCTCTAATGCATAATATATATATGAAAAAGATTAATATTTTCCCCTTTTCTTTTCCCCCTGAAAACGGGTGATTTTTAAGAAATGGTTAATTCATGATTTATTTACCTTGTAATAAAACTGAAAAAAAAAAACTATTCTGGAATGTCATTCAACATTACAAACCTCGCCGCCATTATCCTTACGTCAGATTTTCATATTCTTATTTCAACATTACAACAATTTCTCTTCGTTAAAAAGATGACGACGGCCATCATTGCACTCATAATCACTATCTCACTTTCACAGTCCAATCATCCTTATCATTCATACAGACATGTTCAAAACAAAGGTATTGACTACAGCAATAAGATATCATTTCCGTCATCAAAGTTTTCATCACCATTACCCCCTACCATCTCCATTTTAATTATTAGCAGCATCAGAAGTCACAACAACAGCAACAACAACATCTATAATAATAAAACCGTTAAGTAGATTGTTTCGATCGCTCTTCCACAAAGAGAGATAATTGAGTCGGATATTAAAACCCCACGAACCAATGGGACGCTGACATGCAATCAAGTAATGTCGGCGGCTTTTAAAGCTTTTTATTTTATCGGAAACACAATAACGACCACAAGAGAATTAAAACCAAACGTGCTTTCTTTTTTTTTTAACAGTTGCCACTTAAACCCGTGGCAAAGTGCATTTGAACCTAATTTGATTATCTACGGTATTTGTTAGGTCCGCAATTAATATCATGTCTAGGTGTTATGGTTTATAGAGTTTTTGAGCTTAAACACTATTTCTAGGTTTCATATGTTGTGACTACGGCGTGTTTCATGAATACGAAGACACCGTTTTTCTATAAAATTGGGTTTGAAATGCCAATTGCTTCTTATTAATTTGAACGTGATCTGTTTGTTTATCTATTGTATAAACAATATTTCTGTTATTAAAGACAATCGTTAGGGGTAATCAGATCACGATAGAAACAACTACAATAAGGATAATACAAGATGCGACAGAAATACCTCCCGTATATACGTCTCAGGAATACTCCCAACATAATGGTAAGGCATTAGTGGCAATGGTGTCTTCATCTAGCTACGGTCGTACCATTATGTGGAAGGTATTTCTAGGAAGTATACATGGGTTGTATTTCTACCCCACCCTGTGCAATAAGCGAACATTGCTACTTTTGTCACAGATAAAGTTGATACTTCAGGTAACAGAGATCTGGTTATACTGAAGGATGCTGAGAATACCATGGACATGCTAGTCGTTATCTGAACGCCGAGAAGATTCACGAAGAAAGAGTTGAAAGAAATGAAAATCAATAAAAGGATTGTCCCTTAATTCCCAGTGAAACACATTAGTTACTACAGATATGAGCACTCAATAGGCGAATACACCACGAAAAGAAGAAGGTAGAGGATGTGCCGGCAGTGCAGAGTGTGTAGCAAGTGAACGTAGGTCGTTGGACTTGTACCTGATAAACAGCAAAGAGACACTTTTAGAGTAAGTGACGAAATCCAAAAACCTTATAAAAGAAAACATCGAAAGCAAAGACAATTACAAGTATAGGCTCGTGAAAGAGAAATTAAAAGCAAGAGAAGCAATGCCGGTTCGTGGACAATTTGAGGGGGATACCGAGGCCATTAAAATAAAAGCTTCGCGGTTGGCGAAAGGTGAATTAAAAAGCAAGACGGAAAGCCGACTAAGACCAAGCCCTGAATACTAATTCTGTTCGTAAGAACATCTCCCACAAAGATTTGGACACGTGTAGACTGTGTGGCATGATGGTGCAAAATGTCACTCACATCATTAGCGCTTGTGGAATGCTTGCAAAGAAAGAATACAAGGGCCGCCATGATAAAGAGGCTCCCCATCCGCATTGTTGCCTATATGGATCTGAAGTCGACTGGAAATGGTACTGACACAAGCCAGGGAATGTGATCTTTAACGACCAAGTCAAGATCTTGTGAGATTTCGACATCCAAGCAGACCGCATCCTTGAGGAAACCAAACACGGCATTAAAAAAAAAATAAAAGGAAAAAGAAATGCCTCCTTATCGACGTGTCCTGCTCCTAGTGATCATAATGCAAACTTAAGAAGTACACCGACATCTAGATTGAGACTGCCAGAATGTGGGGCTTTTCAGCCCACTGTCGTCTCAATTATCATTGCGGTGTTGTAGCCTGTACCACCGAACTTTTGACACTTGCTTGGCACGGCAAATATTTTTTGACACTTGCTTGGCACGGCAAATATTTTTTGACACTTGCTTGGCACGGCAAATATTTTTTGACACTTGCCTGGCACGGCAAATATTTTTTGACACTTGCTTGGCACGGCAAATATTTTTTGACACTTGCTTGGCAAATATTTTTTGACACTTGCTTGGCACGGCAAATATTTTTTGACACTTGCTTGGCACGGCAAATATTTTTTGACACTTGCTTGGCACGGCAAATATTTTTTGACACTTGCTTGGCACGGCAAATATTTTTTGAAATAGTGCAAGATCTCCGGTTGAAAACGCAAAATTGTGTTGAAGAGATGAACATACTACTACTACTACTACAACAACTACGACAACAACAACTGCTACTACTACTACTACTACTACTAATAATAATAATTGCTCTGATGCTACCCCAGACATGGCTCTCATTGTAATTTACTGCGGGTATTAACATGTACATGTTGTTTCTCGATGAAATAAAATGGCTACAGCAAGTTTCCCGTTCAGTAGCACATGCTACGTCGACTGACTTTAACTACATCTCCTACGGGCCTGGTGGAAGAATCATGGTCTCGTGACGAGTGGGTTGTTGCTTTTTATTTAAACTTTGAAGGATGAAACAAACACGACGACTTGAGAGACGCAGCTAGATACGTGGGAACACTATAGCAACGGACTGGGTTAGCTGATCGAAAGGTATTTCTAACTGGGTCACACCAGCAAGATTACGCGTTACTTTTATCAAAACCTGTCACAATATCGCGTACACTTGATGGGCACCTCGGCGTGGTGTAATGGTTAGCAAGCTTGTCTCGCTAAAACTGTTACGACTGAATAGTGAGTTCGATCCTCACTGGGTGCTCCACACTTTCGGCCTTGTGCCGCATCTAAGCTACGCTTAGAAAATCATTTAGGCGGTGTAATAGTTAGCAAGCTTGTCTCGCTAGAACAATTACTACTGAGTAGTGAGTTCGATCTTCACTGGGTGCCTCCTACATTCGGCCTTGTGTCACACCTAAGCTACGCTTGGAAACTCCCTATTGCGTACACTTGATAGTGATGCATGTACCTAATATAACCTAATCGGAGTGGATTTCATGGGGAACATATTGAGTTCCGAATATTTGTAACCCAGCGCTACTTTTTGGTGTAGAATTTTCTCATTCAACAACAACAACAACAACAATAAAAATGAAATTAAATCAAATTAAAGGTAACTGCTATTAAAATAGGAATTCACTGTTCTTTAAACAAATGGGATAGAGTTTTTAGTGATTTGGTTGTAAAAATGACATCCTCTAAATGATAGCTTCTATTCGCGATAAACTGTTGTAGACGATTTCTAAAGTTTTCCATCACTCCAAAGGTCGAGGTCATTCAGGTGTCTTTCTTTTAAGCACTGAACCTGTGGCCCTGAAATTTTCAACCCAGAGCAATATCGATTTTCTATCCGGAACAGCATCATTCCGGTGTAACATGAAATGAACTCGAAAATCTCTCTTGTGTTGCAATTACAGATTCACCAGTCTTACAACAGCAAAACGCACGGTCTGTATCGGTCCAAAGAAATGATGGTAGCTTAAAAATGGTAAGACATTGCCTAGATAAAGACACCATTTCAGCTTGTCTAAGTTCACTAGTACCACACAGGAGGTATTTCTTCCACAGCCTGTATATGTAAGATTTAATTATTTTGAACAGACACAAATGAATACGCACACAATACATTTTCGTCTTCGATCGGAAGAAGGCACATAGGCGAAATGCAATCTCGGATATTATTTTCGAAATATACTTTCATGAACTTCTTTCCAAATGTCAATAAATTATAAATCTGTCAGAATTACATACCCAAATCTATTACACACACACACACACACACGCACACACACACACACACACACACACACACGTCATATCATTTCTGTCAAACCGGGATTTGAAGGTTGTTCTCAGTGGATTCATCTCCAGCTCCTATCCCACTAACGCAGGTGTTCCTCAAGGCTCCATCCTTGGCCCTACTCTGTTCCTCATATTTATAAAGGACCTTCCTGACGCCATAGACTCCCAAGTCGGCATCTACGCTGACGACACCACTATTTACTCCTGCCTCAAACACAAATCTAGTGAGGCGGACAAAATTAACCTGGCAGCTCAAATTGAAAAGGACCTCCAATCGGTTGTGAACTGGGGAGAGAAATGGATGGTTAACTTTAACGCCTCTAAAACAAAACTGCTCTCCATTAACCACCACAAGGATCCATCCCTGCATCCCATTAGAATGTTTGAAGACCAACTTCTCGAGAGCTCCTCTCTGCGGGTGCTCGGTCTCACGCTGTCTGCTGATCTGAGATGGAACAAATACATCGAGTCAGTTGCATCAGCCACCGCAAGGAAAGTTGGTTCTCTGTGCCGAGCCAGGAAATTTTTCTCCCCGGAATCGATCCTCCAAGTCTATAAATCGACCATTCGCCCTTGCATGGAGTATTGCTGCCATATATGGTCTGGGGCCCCTGCTGTTTGCCTCAGGGTTCTTGATAAGATCCAGAGACGGATAGGCAACGTGATTGGTCCTGATCTGTTATCTCGTCTGCAGTCGCTCTCTCACAGACGCGATGTTGCCTCGCTCTGCCTTTTTTACAAGTACTTTCACGGTAATTGCTCGGAGGAGCTGCTTTCGCTTGTTCTTAGGCCTCGTGAATTTAAACGCCCCACGAGGCTGGCATCCCGCTCCCACCCCTACACCGTGGAAACTGTTAGATGCAGACGTCTCTTCTACTCCAGTAGCTTCATGTCTCGCACATCTCGCCTATGGAACTCCCTTCCCTATTACTGTTTCCCTGACAAATACAATCTCCAACGGTTTAAGTGTAACGTCAATCGACATCTCCAGTTGCCTTGATCTATCCACTTCCCTTCTCCACATCCTCTCATTTTTCATTCCTATCTGCTCTCGCTCCAAATCTTCTGTAACCCCCTTGCCTTGATCGACCCACTGTCTCTCTCTTTCTCCACATCCTCTCCTTTACCACTCCTATCTGCTCTTCCTCCATCCCTTCTTTAACCCCTTGCGTGATAGTGGCTTCCAGCCTTGCTTGGGGTGATACGCTTAAAATATATATATATATATATATATATATATATATATATATATATATATATATATTAATGTACATTTAGGCAACAACCTTTCTTTTGAACATGTTTCGTTGAACATGATAGTCAAGGAAAATTTTATTAATTTTTATTTAGTTTTTCCAAGTGGGAGTGCAAAAATTGTCCGTATTGTCCATTGTCCCAAGAACTTTCTTTAGCAATGATTATATATATATATATATATATATATATATATATATATATATATATATATATATATATATATATATATATATGAGTTCTGGTGGTAATGAAACGGTGTTCAATGTAAAATAAGAAAGCTAAAATTTTTACTACTAATAAATATACATTTTTTTCTCAAACGCTTGCTACAACTTCGCCTCATGTGCACGTGGCAATCGGCAGGTACGAATTGAAACCTTACCGTTCAGTTAAATCCAGAAAGATTCCAATTGCAAAACGTATTGTGGAATCAAGTTAAACACAGAAACAAGTTGAAGGAGATGCTGATTCCTTTGCGATAATTTTGTTTACTTCCGATTAATGTTTGAAATCGGTTGTTCTTTTGTCTACACCGTAATTGAAAGAATGAAATCTAGTCTGCCTGCCTCTACTGACAAGTACTAAGCTGTCGTATACAGTTCATATATGAGCGACATCAGATAGATGATAAATGACATTCTTTTTCCTTAGATAATTTCATAGAAATCGGGAGGCGTATCGGAAAAGCGAAAGATGTCTTCATAAAACTTAGCGAAATATTAAGACATGGAAAAATTTTGAAAGGAGCGCTGAACTGCGATGTAATATCCAGTCTCTTATATGCCAATGAATGCTGAACGATCTCCTCACAGATGAAGAAAAATACGGAAAGCGTTGAACGTTACAATTAATGTTGTTCGCTCAGCAAACCTTGAGTTTTCTCCAATCATGAAAGGTTGTGCTCTCAATGAGGTTCATTATTAACTCGAATGACTGTTGAAACACAAGTTAACTCCAGACCTTAAGTGGAACTCATATATGAACACCAAATGCAACAGCACAATGAAATTTAATAAAAATATGAAACAAAACAATAAAAGTAACTAAGACACAAGGGGTTACTGAGTAAAAGGATATGAGAAAAAGCAAACATTATTAAGGAGAGAGAATAATAAAAGAACAGTCATTAAGAAGACAGAAGATAACTTTTTACGTAGCATTTAAATTTTTGAAGATAAACGTTGACTGGAGAGCAAGAAGCCAGATGAGAATTCCACAAGTGAGAAGCGAGAGAGAAGAAACTATTAGCATAGAGCTTAACGGCTGCACCTAAACATTACATCTGTAAAACGATGAGACCTAGCCGCCAATCTAGCACTGCGCCTAAATTCTTAAAGTCTAGGCACCAAAAAGGAAAACTCATCAGAACAATACCATAAAAAATATTTATAGAAAAGGCACAGGGAAGCTACTTTACAATGGTGGGAAATTGACTGAAGCCGAGAATTGCTGATGCAAACTAGTTATCATTTCAACCACATAGCAAGGTTTTCGATAAAGCGACGAGTTATATATATATATATATATAATATTAAAATTTACTTAACTGTAGGTATCAAATCCTTTTTAGTTCTTGTATCTCCGACTCCGAAGTTTCTTGGTACTAATCATTCTTCAGGGGTTTCTGTATTTAAATGGGCATTTTTAAAAGTTTTTTTCTCGATTTTTTCCGCGTCTATTTTAATCCGTTTTGACCCGCGCTCATGAATTTTGCGTTTTTTTAAAAGTGCACATTCATGGACTTCTGCTTTTATTTACGTCTTTTATATGTAATCATAATTTTTTTCTAGTTGTAGAATTTTTCTTCCGCTTGTAAATTTTTCTTCGAAATTAGATTTTTTTTTTTGTATATTTTATATTGAAGTTGTGGTGTGTTATATTATTAATTAAATTTTATAGTATTTATTAATTTATATTATTAATGAAAATATAATATTAATTAAATTATAATATTTTATGCTGCATTTTATGTATTATGTTATCATATTATTAAAAAACAAAGTAAATATTTGTCAATATGTCGGCATTGACCCATTATCTCATTCTTCTTATTTAATAATTTAATTTGATTATTAAAAGTTAATATTGCTAATTAATCTATATCAATATATATATATATATATACATATATATATATATATATATATATATATATATATATATATATATATATATAGAGAGAGAGAGAGAGAGAGAGAGAGAGAGAGAGAGAGACTTTCCTCCACAAAAATGTAAGTTTTTGTCGCGAATACAGACCGGATTAAATCATGAAGCAATCAACGTCTTTACCAGATGAGCAAGAAAGTGTCCTTCAGTTTTTAGGTCAATTGTACTCGTTATGATGACACATTAATCGTTCGGGTTCGATGCTGACACGATTCTGATAACAAATTAACCGCTTAGACTCAATGGAGTAGGCGATATAAATACGTTAAGAGATAACATTAGGGTATTTCCTCAGCAGCAACGAAGACCACGTTGCTATAACAGTTAAGTAATTTTGCGATCCCCAACTTGTTACTGTCTCAATCAGTCGATTTATCAATCTTTAAAATAATGGTCGGACGTGTAGGAACATCCACCATTTACATTACACTTATTAAGTGGCGTGTCAACGTTCTTGTTCTTCTTCGTCTTCTCGTTTTTCTTCTAGAAATTCTTCATTTGTGACAAATATTTTTTTCAAATAAACTTCTTATTTATAACCAAATATCTTTTCATCATCATCATCATAATCATCATCATCATCATCATCATCAATATTGATTTTTTTCATCATCATGTTTATTTCTAAGGATGTTTCCACCACTATTCCTTGCACACACACACACACACACACACACACACAACCATCGCCACACGTATATAGTGTCAGTTGAATAAACAAATATTAGGGAGCAGAATACACGTTGTCCTTCGCCAAAGTTGTTTGTGTCTAAAACACGATCTTATACAGACGTATCATTGCGCATGCTTGCTCACTTACATCTTCGTTGGAGTTTGAAATTTACTCATGCTTGATAGATAGATTTATTCGATTTGACCCGCACTTAACTGCTTTGAACCTGAATATCTCCGAGAATAACAAAATAATAATGTACTTTATAGCTGAATACACAAGTTAAGCCACATTGAGCTTAGTCAATGCAAGATAGGAACTCAAGTTAAGAATAACAAACGCATTAGATTCATAAAAAACGACATTTCTCTGATTCTTCTTAACCCATTTGCATTGATTTTAATATTCATCCATAGGATCTAGAAAAAATACACCCTCCAAAAAATGCCTATCTTTGTGAAAGGAGATTAGAAGCAGCGTTTTAAGTTTGTAGCTAATAAAGCCAAATTTTAAAGTTCAGTCATTAAATTTGTAATTAATTTTCTTATCTGTTCAAGTTAGCTTTATATTGCCTTAATGAACGTAGTATCAGCAGCAGCTCTGGAGTTATAAAAGAACGCGACACTTTAAAGTAACTCTCTTCCGGGTTTTTCCTCCTTTCGAACAAAGTGACATGAACTTTTCACACTGAAGCAAAAAGGACTGTGGACGCTTCACACTTAAACACACCAACGTAGTAAGTCACACTCAAATATATTCATTATCATTGCGTTGTGTATGCAATTTACTTCTAGGAAAAGAAGCTCTAGTCTTAAATTTTTCTTTTGTTGATTTTGTTTATGTTGTCTTGCATTGCAAACCATTCGGTCTCTTATTTACTGTATGTACCTTTTTTGCCACCATTATTTCATGTAAAATATTCTCGTAAGAAACCTTATACATTAATTATAGAAGCAGCCAACACACTAAATCTTTTTTACGGGTTTGTAATAATCGTACCCCCAGTTTGTGAAAAAAATTTCAATCTAACGCCTATTTATTTTCGTGGAAACTTCCTAGAAGAATTCAAATTCTGAGAACATTTTCATTTACAATTACAAAACTGATTTGATACAGATTTTAAAACTCCATTAAAATTATAATTCATTTAATTTTACAAATTAATTAATACTTTTATCGTGTTTTTTTTTTATTATTTTAAAAACCATTTAAAATATATGGTTGAGCAAGAATAACATTTACAGTGCTTGACGACTGAAATGATATCCGTCCTTTATTGGAAAAGACAGTTCTTTATTTATCTCTTTCTGTCATTTTTGTGTTCTTGATTTTGAAAGCCTAAATACAATCTACTTCTCAGTTATATTGTGCATCTATCGGAATTGAAAAATCGCTATTTATATATTTTTCTCGTTATGTCCTTTATTGTAACTTGAGTTGGCAATCCTATTGACGAGTTTGAAACTTCGACATTGTTCATAGCTTTACATAATCCGTCCAAGGTTATCTACAACGACGCACGACGATATGCGAAGAAAAGGAAAACAAATGAAGTACATTAGAAACATGCCTTGTAAGGTTTTTATTTATTTACGATAATTTTTTTATATTGAAGAAAAGTTCGGTGATACTTATGGGATTTATCTTCTGCGTATGATCTACCAGACCAACGCACCGCTAAAGAAAACGCTCTGCGAGTTGAAAAGATTATCTACATTAAAATATATATTAAAAATAGATATATACGGAATAAGACAAGAAAAAGAAGTAGTGTTTATTTAATATACTATAGTGTTATATACCGTACCTATGAACACTAATGGGTATGTCCCAATCCGCATAAATACGTTGGACACTATTGTAAGTGGGGGTAATATGCCGTATAAGTAGTCCACCACTAGCAGTGGTTTACCTACGTCACGCCGCTGGCGAGTATTGTATTTTGTTGATATAATAAAGATTACCATTTCATTTCCAACCTCCGTTTTGGTTATTCCTCATTCAGTAACATTTTATAGATTACAACATATAGTAATATACTAAGCAAATTATATATAATATATTATATATGGTGGACTCTCCTATCGTTTGGGTGGTGCCTTTCGTTTTACACTTATGCATGCTAGCAGGGGCGATTGTGGAGAAAATCAGGTAAGGGAAAGACATATTTCATTTATGCTTTCTTAAGTGTGATATTATCCCAGCCTTGCTGCGGGAGACAAAGCCACATTGACAGATTAAATTTATCAAAGCAGGATTTTGATTGCGTCTCTGCTTCAGAGCCTGACGAAGCTGATCACGGTGCTTCAGTCTACTGTCTTCAAAACCCTTTAACTTAATGAAACATGTCTTACGCCAATCCTTTCGGTTTGATGCTTGAGCTTCCCAGGTTTTCAGATCAAAGTTGAGACGCTTCAAGTTGTCTTTCAATTTGTCTTTGTAACGTAAGAGTGGGCGTCCAATTGAATGTTTGGAATTTGGTAGTTGTCCATACAGTACTTTCTTCGGAAGCCTATGCTCATCCATTCTCACAACATGACCAGCCCACCTAAGTTTTATCTTTGCTAGAATGGTTTCAATGCCTGTGATGTTGTTACATTTCTTAAGTATTGCACTATTCTTGATCCTGTCATCCCTTTTTATATCACATATGGCACGAAGACAGCGCATGTGAAAGACGTCAGGTTGATTTATGTGCTTGCGGTACAGGGTCCAAGTTTCAACACCATAGAGAAGGGTTGAGAGAACGACTGATCTGTATATATCGATCAGAGACACGTCTTTGGTGTTCCATAGCCTATGTGTAAGTTTACCGAATGTTGTTCTGGCTTTGGCTATTCTGAATTGGTTTTCTCTGTGCATTTTTCCCATCAGAAGAGACTGTTGATCCAAGATATGTGAATGCCTCAACAGTTTTTATATATTATATATATCATATAAGAAACTATCACTTTCTGTAAACAGTTTGAACATAATTCAGAAATGCAATAAATAAATTTGAGGCATTGGATCGCATATGCATATAATAATTAGATAGTTTATAATTTCGGGTTCGAATTCCAATCGATTTCATTACATACACTTATGTTGAGAAAGGTATAAATCCAACTCTTCTCTAACCCAGCTATGGGGGAATAGTGGCACAGACTAGGTTCTATAGCCTTGGTTGGCAACCGGTCTAGGAGAAGGAAAACCCTGAATTCCAAACTGTATTTAGCCCTGGCGAAGCACATACTATGCAGCTAAGGAAAGAATAGTTCACATTGGCTCGATGGTCCCGACTACGGTCGATTACGTTTTTTATATACAAAATCAAGCGGAAGCCTTCATTCACTGTGTAATACTTAGGTGCTACTTAAGTAAAGTTGCGCATGTAGATAATTTTCTTTAAGGTAGATCACGTATTTTAGAAGAATCATGCACATAAATCACATACTTAGGTAGCACTAAAAGTTAATTTTCTTTCGACGCTCTTGAAATAATTTGCTGTATATTTATTACTAGCAGCGTGGCCCGGCGTTACCCGTGCTTGATTCAAAAATCGTACGACTCATACAGCAATCGCTATCACTTGACTTAAAATATTTTTCCCTTCCTTGCCTTTAAAGGAGTGCCCTTTGCCGTGCTGATGTTGCTACATGCCTTACTTCTTGCCTATCTCACACTGCGAATTTTTTCTAAGCTCTATACTAAACATTAAATCTGTTACAAAAAAAGAACTAAACAAAATGAACACAAAACGATCAGCTTTAAAAAAGGACTCGTAATTGGAAAAACCGAATGAAAAAAGAATGTTAACAACAAATATTTTTTCACACCCAACGAATCAGAACCAGAATCAACGTTGAGTTTAAGCAAGCGAATGAGCCAATTGGAGTAAAGTGCCATGCAGATTTAAATTTTCCCCACTTGTGACGAATGCAGCTATCGATTTTTTTGCATGCTAGTTAACATTCGTGTCAGTCAGCTGTTGGCTCTCACGCTGGCCAATAGAATCTTCTTGCCTATTCGTGGCAGCCAGCTATAGGCTCTCACTCTGGCCAGTAGAAAATGGCCACAAACTACATGAAAACCGCCGTAGAAGCATGAAAAAAATCGATTATTTCCACTATTGATGGGAGTTTGGAAATGCAAAGTCGGTCTTGGCCTTCCCGCTAACTTGGAGCATGTGCATGTAAATTTTGGTGCAAATCCGTCGAAAATTGCGGCCGTGCATTCGTTACACACACACATTCTGCCTTTTATAGATAGAGATTTGCATACCATTCCTTGATTTAAATAAACTAAATTCTAGACTAATTTTACCTGCTACCTATATTTTTCCAAATCCCCGCTTATTAGTTTTTGAAAAGATTCCAAATTTTTACTTTTACTCAAGATCCGAGACTAGATTATTTTCAAAGTAGTTTCCAAAATCGCAAGTACAGAAATGAAACATTTACTTGCGCTGAATTTTTAAAAAATCTGTCAGTTCTGATTGGAAGGCAACAGTAATACAGTTGCCTTTGAGAAATGTGTTAATAAAAACGAGAAAATCCGTTTTTCTCACGAGAAAATAACGGGGAAATTGGGTTGATTTTTTTTTTGGAGCTTTTCAAATTCAAGACTGTTCTGTTCCTGGCACGATAATTACATCAAGATTTAAGACAGATTTATGCCAAGCATTCTTCTTACGTGTCATCATAAAATGTCCTGACGAAGCAGAAGGTGCAAATGAAAATTAATTTCTGATGAAAACATCATTTTTATCAAAAGTAAATTTCGTTTCCATATCAGTATTATTTCTTTCTCTATTATCAGACGAATTTGAATGTAAGTTAATATGTGGTAAAATAGGTTCTGGATGAGAAGTTTTTTTTTTACCTTAAATTAAGGCGTACAGCTGATCAAGTGTATAAGTTTGCTATCAAGATAGATAGATAGATAGACATATAGATAGATATTAACAGTGGTGTAGATAGATAGATATTAACATAGATAGATAGATAGATAGATAGATAGATAGATACATACATACATACATGGTGGTTGCCAACTCGTGTCCGAGTACGGACATTACTACATATCCTTTTGGAGAATACTGAAAGAATGTGCCTCTTTAACCCAGCAAGGGACTTACATACTCTGGCACAAACAAGGTACATACATACATACATACATATTAACAGAGTGGGATAGATAGATTGATAGATAGATAGATAGATAGATAGATAGATAGATAGTTGAAACTCTAATAAAAGTGAAACATGTTAGAGTGATAAACGTTTCCTATTAGTTCTTTACCTTATCATAGCTAAGATATATATATAGATACTCATAAATACAGGTAGATAAACAGTAAAACATATTTGCTCGGAAATAGTTACCTCGCTATTTTTTCTGGTACTGAATTTATCATATTTACTCTGTGTCTGTCTCTCCCCTTCTCTCTTTCTCTCTCTCTTTCTCTCTGGATACATAGAAGTTACACACACACACACACACACACACACACATATATATATATATAAATATATATGTATATGTATATATGTAAAATGTGTGTATATATATGTATGTAATATGTGTGTATATATATATATATATGTATGTATCTAAAATGTGTATATATATATGAATGTATGTAAAATGTGTATATATATATGTATGTAAAATGTGTGTATATACTATATATATATGTGTATATAAAATGTGTACATACATATATATATATATATATATATATATATATATGAATGAAGAAATATGGTTTCAAGGTGTGCTATATTTTGGGGATAAAGTGCTTAATATCAGATATAGAGCGTATGTAAATATAAATCTAAAAATGAACATTGAAATCAACACTCAGAGGCGACAGGCTGTTTCATGCTAGGCGACCTGACGATTGCGTCTAGCATGAAACAGCCTGTCGCCTCTAAGTGTTGACTTCAAGGTTCACATCATATATATATATATATATATATATATATATATATATATATATATATGGCGTTACAAATGTATACGCATAAAATATTCTAAATTCGTAACAACAGCATAAAGAAATCTATGTTTGCTTGGTGACTGACGTAGTTGTACATTTCTCATGACTGCAGAGTCGGTGTTCGAACCCAGGTCAGGTAAAAGGATTTGGAATGTTGATTTCAAGACAGGCTTATCCACGCCACTTTAATGAATGGCAAAACATAACCTTTCTTCTCCGTATTTCTCCCCCCCCCTAATAATAATCAATGTTTGCAAACTATCTATATTAAACAACATATTGAAAAACATTTCAGTATTACACGGACCATGTAGATGTTAACCTGCCGAAAAAATCGAAAACTAAAAACGAACAAAAAATAAAATAAATAAATAAAATACAAAATAAATAATTATAATAAATTAATCTAAATCAATAAATTAGTAAACAAATTAAGTAAATAATAAACAGATTAACAAACAACGAATCCACAGATAAACACAAGTAAACGTAATAAGAACAATCAGCAACAAATAAAACAATGTATGTATTTTAAGGTTAGCAGAATCTTTGTCAAGTAAGTGTTCAAGAGATAACTAGAGCGACAATATTCAATAAATCAGACCCTACATCTGATGCCCGGTGTTACACGAAAATTTTATTAAGAGATAAGTCTCTTGAACATTTAAGAAAGTGAGATTAATACTGGGTGCCAGATGTTTTATGTAGAGTGCTTCTCTCAGATGTTTTCGGTTACGGAATCTCGCTACATAAAACCTCAGGCACCCAGTATTAATTTCACTTTATTTGACAACGGAGATAATGTGCTAAAGGCGATATTAAAATAGAATGGCGCCAAGGTGTTGACTTTTAAATTGATTGTTTAAATATTAAATAGCTCTGAATGACTACACTTGATTTTAGCTTTGTGTTTTACTTATAAAGACTGCATTTCTTGTTAAAAATGATCTTTTGATCTTAAACACAACTGTCTTCAGTGAACAACATAAACAAAGGAATTGGCTTTGCCGTTCCGATACTTTTGGACGAGACTATATATATATATATATATATATATATATATATATATATATATTAATAATAAGCAAAGATTTTTCCCTCACCAGTAGCACGACTCTGAGTTCCAACGCAATCTTCAGGTGGCGAGTAAGACTTACTTAGCACCTGATGATTGCGTTGTGTATAAAAACTCAGAGTTGTATCACAGGTTAGGAAAAATGTGTATTTATTATTAATATATAATTTATAGCTCTGTTATTTTATATCGAGCACTATTTTATTAACAACTGCACTGAATGTGCGATATTATATATATATATATATATATATATGTGTGTGTGTGTGTGTGTGTGTGTGTGTGTGTAAAAAAGAAAAATCAAGATGGTTGATCAGTTTAGTATCACTGCAGAGTTTATGCAAAGACTGTCATTTTACGACTTGCAGGAACTGTGATTACTAATATAACGTTTGGTTGCAAGAGGACAGCCTGCATAAGATATGCTAAGATGAAATGCGTGGAAAATCAGTTGGATGTCTAATTTGTTATTTTCTTTTTAACGTTTCGCTCTTAGCATTAGTAAGTCAACGTAAAAAATTTAAGGAAAATATCGTTACCATGACAACGTTGTTATTCAAAATCTTTGTGGTTAATTCGAAAAATTTTAAGTATAGTCAACCTCCAAACTGAGGTCAAAGAACTATGAAAGTATAAAAATAGATTTTTATAGTAAAAATACCAGCAATACATCTTTGGGAAAATATTACCAGCAATGCATGTTTGAAAAAAATATTACAAGCAATACATCTTTTTAAAAAAAACTATTATCAGCAATAGATTTGACATTCGGCAAAAACCCTATTTACAAAAATACGTCAATGAAACCTGATCTACAACGTGATTTCTTACAAAGAATACATATTTTGTTAATACAAACCTATCCTAAAAATCTTGTTGGCATTAAATAAGCCATTGATGTGCTGATATGCCGTAAAACAAAATAAACCAAACCAAACTAAAATACAATTAAAATATATTTAAATATTATTTTCTTTATCTTAGCTATAAAAAGGTTATGAAAATGTTATAAAACCCTAGTTTTTGATTAATCAAACTGAATTTCGCATAATTTGTTCGCATGCTTTATATCAATTATTTCTCATTTTTCTTGATTTGAACAGACAGCCAATTTCTCAGACGACTCTTCCCAGAAACCTTCAAACAAATGGAGACACTCAAAAGTGGGAAGCTAAGAATCTTTTCTAGATTCTTTTACGCAAACTAACGTAAAACTGAAAAAATGTTTTTTCTTTTCAGAATCCAGCGTCTCACCTGAGATCTTCAGTTAACTTGCCTCTAAAGAAATATTTTGCATTAGCTATAGATTGGTATTTTCGGATGTCAATGGAAGACAGGAATTTACGGATAGCGTACAGGTTTGCAACACAGAAACTGGAATCGGTAAGCAGAGTTCAAATTTCACTAATAACCACGGAAAAAGCACGAATCCATTTATTTTCTTCCCGGTTATAGGTTAAACAGCAGACCAGATGGAGTTCTCTAGCCTTAGGTGTTAACTAGTCTAAGCGGAGGACAAATCTGAATCTGTAAACGTAAAGAAGGCAACAGAAAGCCCCACTATAATCTCTACCAACAAGTTGCAGTCATTCACAGATATTAGAGGAAGCTATGGAGTGCCATAATCGCTTGTGATACTATGGATACCTAAATAGAAAAGGAAGATCTCAAGTTTTTCTGCTTTGCATTCCAGCAGGTGTTTCTTTGAAGTCTACTTTTTAAGTGGCATCCAATTTAACCGAAGGGGGAACAGTGATGTAAAGGAGTGGATATATTTTTTTTTTTATCAAACGACAACAAACCGGACATTGATTATTCCTGGGTGCTGGTCTATAATAACTGGGATTGAAGAGTTACTTGTTCATCGCATGGTTCCTATGCCACTTGTTTGTATTACCAGCCATGTTACGGTATGTGTGGATGGTCAAGGAGTTGGCAGTGGGAAAACAGTTGTCCAAAGTGTCACCTACCTACCCAATAAGGCGAGCAGGCGAAGCGCTGAATAAAACATGTGAAACGGATTTGGCGTTCTTATTTCTCAACGTGGCGTTTGTCTTTCATTTTATTACCTTGGGAGCATTCACCAGACCCCTTCCCAACTTTCGGTGCTCACCGACTAGATTGAGAATCAAAATGCAACGTGGGTGTAATCAGTGGCCGGTCGGTGGAAAGTTTGGGTGAGGGGTATGTTGTATGTTTATACGCCTAAGTTATGAAAGGACATCACATTATAAAAGTATGAGCTTCTTTATTTCGAAATCCTGGCTGTTGTCAGTTCTCACAAACTACCTCAGCCACCAAGCGGGCATGCATTGTTTTGTATGTCTGCTTTATTAGGTGGCAAGTGAAACGGAAAAAATATAGAATATTAAGAAGGTTAGTTCGACGGAAATGTTTTCGTAATACATTTTTTCATAGCCAATAAAACAGAAACGTGAGTTTGCCGACAGCAGTCTTTTTTTTTCTACTACAAATCACGAAAAACAGAATGAGCTGTCGTTTGCAAATATCAACGAGTCAAAGTAAATTATTTACAAGTCGCAGAATTCTTTTGCATATGTGTGTCACTGCGCAAATACAGTAGGTGTCTGACCAATTTACCTATTCACTTCCCCACCTGATATTTTACACTTTTAGGGTAATTAGTTCCTATATAAATTCCTTGATATCTATCTATCTATCTATCTATCTATCTATCTATCTATCTATCTAGCTAGCTAGCTAGCTAGCTAGCTAGTTAGCTCTCTTCATCTCTCGCTCTCTTTCTCTTTCTCTCTCTTTCTCTCTAAATATATATATATATATATATATATATATATATATATATATATATATATATATATATATATATATATATATATATATTCATATCTATATCCCTCTCTCTTCGTCAGAGATGAGTATGTATAAAATAGCCGAAAATGAAGAACAGACATATCTGAGAAATAATTTTCGCACACTAGAATAAAGTTTTTTTTTTCTTTTTATGTGCCATGTCCTTTCAGGGCGTAAGCGATCATGGCTCTCCACCTCCCTCTATCCCTTGCAGCTCTCAACAAGTTCCTTCCCTCTGCTTCCTCCCCCAGACCACGTTCTGTCATCCACCTGCGCAAGCTCGTTAGGTATGTCATGCGCTGCTTTCCCTTGTCTCTCTTTCTCTCTATTTGACCCGTGAGTGTCAGTTTCTCCAGGCCCTTTTTCCTCATTATGTATCCCAGAAACTTCAGCTGCCTCTTTCTGAAAAGATTAGCTGTTTCAATGAACATAAAATGTCTATTTCTTTTAATTAATAAGACATATTTGAAGGAACAATTGCTGATTAAATATACAGAGTTATGCGTACGGTTTTCATATTTGACAATTCTGATGAATCTTAATTCTTCACTTAATGATTGAGTAAGATCATGAAGAGTTCTATGACAAATATCCGTAGAACTTCCCCTATTGCATCGTTAAATATTTGAACTGAACAACTTTAACAAAATATTGCAATAACAACCGTAAATATGAATGCTGGTCATTTTTTAAGTAGTAACGAAGTATAAATGAAAAGACTTGAGATTGTCATTTTTTTTTCATTTCATTAAAGCAGACGTTAAACACTTCTATTTTCCCTTCTTTCTTTCATTTCCTGACTGAAACCAAGTAGAGTTTTGATATGTCTTTTGTCTTTCCACGCGATCAAAATGGAATAGTCCATTATTTATGAGGTATTGGCAGTGCGTAACGGTCGTGTGAAATAAGGAACTAACGAAAGGAGGGAGAAGCACGAGTATTATATGGCGATTGCTTTTTGTAAAGATTTTGAAAATTATTGGTATTTGCATCAAATGTAAATAGATTAACTAGCGTTCCAGACCATAATCAAAATATATTGTTTGTTTTTCCCCAAAAATATATAGATTTGTACTTTATTTTCAAATTATAAAAAAGCTTCGCTAACATTTCTACTACTAATGCTACTAATGTCTTGCTGCTGTTGCTAATGATAAAAATAATGATAATAATAATAACGATGTTGATGATGATGATAATTCCGATTAAAAGAGCAGCCATAACGCTGATGATGATTCGATTCCCAATTATTAAAGCGGTTTGAAGTCAGACGGGCGCAGGTGTCATTTATGCTGCAGTAGATCATCATCGTCCTAATTAGGCGGTTACCTCCCTTTTTGATAGTCGCATACGTTTCATAAAATGCCTGAAAATACATCGCTGTCTCACTTATCCTAATCCTGTAACTGGTAAATTCAAATTACTAAAACTTCTCCACCTGTACCAAGTGTATCGCACACTAAAAACTGGGCAACCATCGTTATTCATAGCGACCAATAATAGGAACGATGAATCCAGTTCCTCACAGTTCTTACAAGTCTAAAAGATATAAACTTCGTTCGTATACAGTAGGGAAAATAAGTATGCAATGAACGCTACAAAATTCAGTGTATTACCTTATTTACCCTCATATAGTAAGTATTTATGGTACTATTAAATTAACTAGTCCGCTCACAAAAAAAACCCCAAAAACAGGAAATCATTTTTTAAAACAATTTTGTAGATTATAAAGTGAATCCAAAGAATTTATAGTTATCGCCCTAGAAGACGTTTATTAGACCTTTCTCTACCCACGGTATTTGTCACAATCGAAAAATGTTAATTTTTAATTTTTTTTATTTTAGAAGGAGGTCCTGTTCATAATATAAATATAGTATCAAATCGACCTCTGACCTTTTAAAGAGCTATATGTAATTTGTTTTTAACCTACACATGTCAAGTTTGAAACTGATTACATCATAGATAACTGCGCGCCACTGACGCTGTCCATTTTTACAATTCGTAATAGTACAGATGGAGGCAGGGTGGAGTAATGGAGTGCGGCTCTTTTCGAATTCATTACATTCACTTACGTGTTGAGAAATATATAAATCCACCTATTCTCCCCCCGGCTATAGGTAAATAAACTGGGTTCTATGGCCTTGGGTGGCAACCAGTCTAGGAAAAGGAAAACTCTGAATTCAGACCAGCCCGGAGAGGGTTGGGTTCCATCAGACTATCTTGCCCAAGACACATCACTTCTCCTGAGGCTGTAGTGCATGCAGCTGCTGCCCATACGACTCTAATGAGTTACGGGACTCGTGATCAAATAGTACAGAATTAGCAATGACACAAACTCAGTTTCAAACTTGACGTACAGATAACCTTTTAAAAGGTTAGGGATCGATTTGATATTGTATCATTCACATTGTGTCATTTTAGAAGTGGATTAATGATCATAATATGGATACAATGTAAAACTGATCTCTGATTTCCTAAGAAGTTATCCATACTTTGTGTTTACAAAGGCTGAAACGTTGTTATGGCAACAAGAAGGACGAGGAAATTAGTCCGACTCTAAATAACATTAACGCCGCATTTCATAAATTCAAATGAAATAAATCCGATGAGAAAACGCACCCTTGCCGTACTCCTCATTCTGTGTTGGTGTATTCAGCAAGATACATGAGTGTAGAGACTACAGATTACTTGAATAATTTTTTTTTTGAGAAGCTTTTCTAAGTTTAAATATCTGAGAAGTGTTTTAACAGAGGGCAGAAAATACCACAACGAACCCTTCAATTTGGTTTTTATTAGATTAAGTTTATATCTGAAAATTCGAGTCATGTTCTTAAACAGCCACGTCAGATCGAGACTTTCATATGGGTGTCATGCATGACGCCCAACCCGTTCAGAAGTATCTAAAATGTCAGCTATATACAACCGCTCCAATGGTGAAAAAAAAAGCTTTGAGCGAGTAAAGCCTGAGTATCTTGATAAAGATCATACTTCTTTGAAAACTGTGGACTGGCGCCACAGAATCACAAATAAAGAACTGTATCAAATAAGAGAAACCACATCACTACCAACATCAGCAACAACTAAAATGAATAGCACATGTAGAGAAAATAATGACATAATCAAGATGTTAACATACGATACCATTTCAAATAAAAGGTTAGAAAAGAAACCTCCATTAATGCTAGAAAGAGCGATAACAGCTAGTGGACTAGAGAAACCTGTTTTCCCGAAAAACTGTTTTAAGAGAAAGATTTTTATAAATTTCAACCGAAATCAGTACTGGCTGCTAGGTCGATGAATGCAAAATGTTTCCTTATAGGGAAATGGCTAATATTACTATTACCATCACGATCGACACTTTTTCATAAGATTAAGTTTACCGCTATCATAAAAAAACAAACAAAAAACAAACAAACCAAAAAACAATACAGAAAGGTAATAATCGGTGGGTGCAATGTGAGGTGAATATAGCCCTTCCGGTAGAACAAAGGAAAAAAAAATTTCAATTTTTTTCTGTGTTGTTATTGCTCTGTGAAACCTTACGTTGTCATGGAGGAAAGCAGCATTTTTCATTTCATCCATTGTTTACGCAGCCACTGCCTTGTAAAAGCCGAAGTAACGTAAATACCCAATTTAACGTCACCTCTCGAACAAGCTCCCGCTTTTTCAAAGGATTTAAAATAAACGTGACAGTTTTGGCGACTAACCGAATATATATGAAAAATGAAAGAGGGTGCTTATTTGAATCTGGAAATTTAATCAAAATAGGCTTTCTTTAACAGTGTTAAATAAACTCCTCTGGCTCTAAATCGAGCATTTACGTGATGTGAATGCACCCCCCCAACAAAAAAAAAAAAAGATTTTGATGCCAAGTATGGTTAGTAGTTTTGATGATATATTCGTCATTACAATTGGTTCCCCAAAACGAAAATTGCTTATGACCCAACCTAATATATATTCAACGCGATTGAAAGAAATGTTTAATTGATTGACTGCCTAATTTTAATTTCCTGTAAAAACGCCACGATTGAAACCGTGGGAAAATAGTTGATGAAGACTTGAAAATCTCTTTGAAACTGGCCAGTCCGTCTTTCTTCTTAAAGGCTACTGAAAGAAAGAAATGCTCGATTTCCAAATGTTAATTGCAACCAAAACAAACTAGAAAGAAAGGGAACCCAGAAATAAAAAGGGAAGTGGGTAGAAAGAGAGAACTTACTTCTCGTCATTAGTCAAAAACTAATTAAGTCTTTATTAAAAACAACAGTAACCAACAAAAGCAAAAATGAAGACGTCCGTTTCGATAGGAAATCGATTTGATCATGTTATTTACAGAAAGCAGTCATCAAATTCTGACACCACCTACATCTTTGGTAATCCTAGATTTGGAAAGCAAGGCTTTCTGGTGTATTCTTTAGTGTGTGAGTGAGAAGGTATCATAAACCTTTTTATAGGTAAGTATAATTTGTTAAATGTTCGATAAATGTATCCAATGCAAACTCGTTGATAATGCAATCCTCATAATTTGGTATGTAAAAACATAAATATCTCATACGTGACAAAATGGATATGTATATCTTTATTGGTCACTCAACCTGGTTCGCTTGTTAGTAAAGAAATATTCCGTTGTTATGATAACAAGAAGCATAACTCAACACCACTCGAACGAACATGCAATGCATAACCATTACAACGGACTGTCTCATTTTTAATGACTGAAACTAGTGTGCTAACACATTCCTTTTTTATTTCTTTTGTTTAGTATTTTTTTAATATTTTTAATTCTAACGATTTAAAAAGTAGAACGCTTTCTTTACGATGGTCAAGTGTCAACAGGAAGTTAAATGTGAATTTCTTTTCTTTAAAATGTACCTAGGATAATAAAATATAATTGTTGTATCCTTAAAGAAGGTTACGAACAGACAAACGTGGTACTCAAGCGAATAGAACAGCAACACGGGCGTAGATGAAAGAAAGAGAGGTTTATTGTCAAAAGAATACACTATTGAAAGATAAGGGAATCGGTTAGCAAGCTAGTAATTCCCGAAGCAAGGATATGTACCAACCGCCCCACGCCGTCAGATGTGGCACAAGGCCGAATTTAACGTGGGGTGTCCGAGCTCGTAGGCTCGGCCAAAAGTTCCCCGTATAAAACGGGGTCGGGTAGCTGTTTCCTGGGACGAGACTCTGCCCTTCGACATAGCCTCGTTGGGGATCCTCTCTGCGCGGAGGCAGAGAGTTTGACCAGCACAGCTGGAGATGAATCTCCAACTTTAGACTAAGTCGCCAGGTATATCTTGTGCACACACAATATATATATATATATATATATATATATATATATATGTATAAGCTTGATAACCATTACACCGCATATATATATTTATATATATATATATATATATATATATATATATATATATATATATATATATATATATATATATATATATATACGCTTTGAAATCACTATATCTACCGATATAGTCAGCCCACAACAGGCGATAAATGTGGCCATGAACTTAGCTGTATACATCGCTGATGAATACAGAAAATATGAGCAAAATTAATTTAATATTTTGGAAAGAAATTCCTGTCGTATGAAATGAAACAAATATTGACGGAGATGAAACAAATGCTTTTATTTTTGTTGGGTATGTTTATAGAGGACCGACTTACCATCATTGGTCATGATTCTACCCAGGAAAGGTTCTGTGTTAAGTCCACTCTTCAATGACGAACAGAGTGTAAATATGTTTGATTAAGCTGAGAAACCAGATGCAGTACGCGCTGACCAAGTTTAGACACTTTTCCAAATTCATCAAGGCGTTTTATGATCAAAGTGCGGCTTGTATTTTACTCTTTTTTGCCAATTCTGGTGCAGTTGACTTCGTATTTTCTTCAACTGCAGTTTGATAGGAATTGGTCGTCTAGATTGAGAGGAATCTTCAAAAGAAATGAAGTCCACAGCATATCCACAGAGGGACTTTTGAACAGGAGTATAGGTTTATCCTCTGTTTCCTGCTTAGGGTTGGTTGGATTTCCGGGTCTACTTCAAATCTATACTTCTAACGTCTCCGTCTGAACTCTGAGATTTTATTTACTAGTTATTATTATTTTTTCTTCTAAATAGGAGTAGGCAGGTTCGCTTATTGTCCACGGTCTTTTGAACAGGAGTAGAGGTTTATCCCTTGTTTTCTCTTTAGAAATGGGTTCCTGTTCCTTCTAAAGTCTTTTCATTCTCTTTCACTCCCAGTAAGCCTTTGCGTGTTAGCATTATTGTCGCCTTGCTTCTGGTGAAAAAAAAAGGCTATAAATATCTCGCGACTTCAGTTGCTGGAGGGACTCTTTTGAATCAATTCAGCATACAGTGTTCGATATGACTCAGATGAAAACTCATTCTAGGAGATTAAAAATAATACTTACAATAATTGATGAAAATGAATAGATTGAACTTTGGATAAGAAATAGGCAGTTGAAATTGCTGGAGCACAAAACGAGAAAAGAGGGTTTGGAGAATTTGACACTCGCAGAATATATTAAAGCCAAGAGAGACAAAGAGAAACATCGAACAAGCTTGTGTAAATGGGTGTCAGAATAGGGAGTGAGAGGGATAGTAAGGGGGACAAAATGCAATGTCAATCGTTATCTAATGTCCTCCTGATTACTCTTCTATTGCTTAGAGCTACGAAGGATAGGAAGTTATGGAGAGCCATGATCATCCACGTCCCGAAGAGACACGGTATATAAAAGGAGTCAGAAGAAACATGTACGTGTAGCGTAAAAGATATCGGTACGAAAAATGTAATCGTCGAGCCGAGTTCAAATTCTCGCCAAGTTATTTGTATTCCTTTTCGTGTTAATGTTCTTGTGAAAGGCATTAACTCATTTTACTCCTCCATTGCAATGCATTAAATAGCAGGGCTGACTGAACTCTTTAGTCTTGGGTGGTAACCAGATTTAGAGAAAGTCTGAATTCAAAACCGTGGCGGCTTCAGTCACTTTCCTACCGCCATAAGGTTGCCTCCCTGTGCCTTTTCTATAAATACTTTCATGGCAACTGTTTGAATGACGTCTTCGCCATGGTACCTAGACTGGCGACGAGGTGTCAGCAATTTATCGTTGAGTTGGCTGGATTTAACCGTAAGTTCTATGCCAACAGTTTCTTTTCTCCCACTTCTCGTTTGTGGAACTCTCTTCCGTTTTAATGCTTTCCAGTTAACTTTACTCTTTAAAAAAATAAATGCAATGTCAATCGTTATCTAATGTCCTCCTGATTACTCTTCTATTGTCCTCGCTTCTTAGAGATGTTTCTGTTTTCTAATTCTTCTACACCCAGTAACCCCCTGTGTCTTAGTGGCTTTAGAAGAAGAAAAAAAAGAAAAAGAAAAGAAGTTAATGAGAAAAAAACTCCATTGTCATTCCGGGGGGGGGGGGGGGTCATGGCAACTAATATATTATAAAGGAAAAGCAATCTGAGGAAAGCTATGCTTTTCACGTCCTGAAGAGACATTACATGTAGAAGAAGAAGAAGAAGAAGAAGACGACGACGACGACGATGACGACGACGACGACGACGACGATGACGACGACGAAGAAGAAGAAGAAGAAGAAGAAGAAGAAGAAGAAGAAGACGACGACGACGACGACGATGACGACGACGACGACGACGACGACGACGACGAAGAAGAAGAAGAAGAAGAAGAAGAAGAAGACGACGACGACGACGATGACGACGACGACGACGACGACGACGAAGAAGAAGAAGAAGAAGAAGAAGAAGAAGAAGAAGAAGAAGAAGAAGAAGAAGAAGACTTTCTCTTAACATTGCGTCGAAGTTGCATAAGGAAGCATTTAATGCCTATATTCAATGAAACTGCACGAAAATTATTATTGATTGAGTCATTTTTTTATGGCTTACCGATCCTTTGCAGGTTATTTAAAGACAGAAAATATTTTAGAATACAAGTATTTTTTGGAGATAATAATGATTTAGTGATACAAGTCTTACTAATTAGCTGGAGCTGGAGGGAGAAGAGGTGCATTCATACTTTTCCCAAGGGTATTTGCGAGTAAGTGAATATAACGAACTCAACGGGAATTGGAACTCAGCCATCTGATTAACAATTCCGAACCATTATACATTACACCACCCACACATCCAAATTTAAAACACCTGATATCCTTAAGCGGTCAACCACCTAGGAACTGACCTGGTTCAGCGTTGCTTAACATCTGCGATCGCACGGGAACCGGTGTTTCAACGTGATATGGCCGCAAGGGTATAACAAATTTAGTGTAGGAAATAAGAAAAATGAACATAGAATAAGCTGCACTAGAGGTAGTTTCGCTTAAAACCGCAAGTTGCTACAGAACGAAAACATTAACTTAAAGACTTGCGTGATGTTCTTAAACAGCCATGCCAGATTGAGACTTTCATATGGATATCACGCATAACGCCAAACACGTTCAGAAATATCTAAAATCATTTCAGCTGTATAGAACCACTTTCAAAATGACTTCCAGCGAATGAAGGCCGTAGGTCTTAACGAGGATCATCCTTCTTCGAACCACATGGACTCGCACCACAGAATCACAATCAAAGAATTGTATCAAATAACATGAACCTCACCGTTTGAAGAGTTTTATACAGTAACAACAATTAAAATGGATAGCAACCGTAACACAAAGAGAAAATAATGACATAACCAAAATGTTGACATTCCACTCTACTTCAGATGAGAAGGTTAGGAAGGAAACTCCCATCAATACTGGAAAGAGCGATAACAGCTACTGAACTTAAGAAATTTATTTTCCTGAAAAAATGTTTTAATAGAAAGATTTTATAAATTTCAATCGACGGTAGCACTGGTCAACGAATGCAGAATGTTTCCTTATAAGAAAACGGCTAATATTACTAATACCATTGCCATATATGCACATAATAATTTTGGGAAATGGACCGGGCCGAGAACTTTTCAGCGAGACTTTTTAATTATATTCAAGAGAGGTAGTGTTTGAAAAAAAAAAAGATAACATGAAGAAGAATATCAGTTGCAAACGGAAATTTCCATTAAAACTGAAAAATTCAGTTGAATCTTTCTTCCCGTCAAAGCCAAAGTAATCTGATGTCTGTCAACATCATTTTTTGTTCATTTTTACTCAAAATAAAATTAAATATCTGATTATCGGCTTCTAATATCGATCGCCTATGATAAACATGCTTTAAGTTAAGGAATATTTGATTAACAAGTGAATTTTAGGAATTATATTTTCTAAAAAGAACACACACGTATAATATATTTCATTGCGTACACAGAACGACTACACATACACGCACACACACTAATAGGCACACAACTTCTATGGGCCGAGTTCTTTCAGTATGCGCTGGTTCGGGGCATTACGCAGTCGGAGGGTTCGAGAGTAGTATGCACCCGCCCTATGTGTATTGTCATTATTATTAATAATATTATCATAATTCTCATCAATCTATAGTCACAGATTATATCTTAATTACTTGCATTTTTAACATCGTTATTATTATGTTAGTTATTATTATTATGTAATACTTTTCATCGCGTGTACAGTGTTATTAGCACACTAATAAGAAAAGAGTTTTCAGCCACACTTCTCTTTGCTTATAGTTGGCTGGCCGGAATGAGAGACAGACCCATATGAGTCAAAAGGATGAGGACGCAGCAATAAAATCCTTATCAGGTGCCGCGACCTAAGGATTTTTTTTTCATAATGCATACGCATTTTTGAAGGAACCTATATATATATTTATATATATAATTATTTATTCGAAAATTATAACATAAATATGTTATAAAATCACTACAAATATAGCCATTTTGTTCCAACACTTCTGGTGTCTTATCAAGTGATGGTGTTGAATATGATAAGACACCAGAAGTGATGAAAAGGAAATGGCTGTTTTTGTAGTGATTTTATAATATACATATATTTATGTTATAATTTTCGAATAAATAATTATATTTGCTCTACTCTGTATTGAGCACTCTTTTAAGAATAGTATTTGTTGGTTATTGGAATCTATTCCGTATACACCAATCCTATACTTGGGTATATATATATATATATATATATATATATATATATATATATATATATATATATATATATATATATATATATATGTGTATATATATATATATATATATATGTATATATATATATATATATATATATATATATATATATATATATATATATATGTATATGTATATATATATATATATATATAATTGTATATAATTGATATTTTTTGTTTATTTAACATTATATATCATGAATTGTAAGAAAGAGAAAATAAATGTAAAGTTAACCAAGGACAGAAAGTTAGAAGCAGAAAAAAATACTTGAACAAAAATCCCATGGAAAAATATTGAAAACGTTGGCAAATAAAACAAGAGAAAACAACTGACTTTAAAAACACGACGAAAAGGTTTTAAAAAAAATAAAAGAGTAACAAGTTAGAGAATATTGAATATTGA
>OZ038506.1:35890414-35965414 GCA_964036315.1 Acanthosepion esculentum
CTCAGCTTCGCGACGACCCTACGTCCATATCCGGTCATAATAATGATGATGACGTTGGTAACTAAAATATACTAATTTTCGTGGTAAATAAACTGAGCTAGCAATACTCGTTACTGCGAAAATTAAATTACATGGGAATTGCTAAAGTACTAGCCAAAGGCGCGCGGAACATTAAACACTATAGGAAATTTCTACACGCACTAAACCGTTAAAAATTAAAAATTGTAAGGTCACAAGAAAAATTTAATAAAAACTCACAAAATATCCCTTTTTCATTCGCAAACATGCACACACGCATACACACAGTTACACACACATATATGTATGCAGAAATACCCTGCACATATACCTCCCGGAAATACCTTCCATAAAATGGTTAAACATTAGGTAGATGAAGACACCATTGCCCCTAATGTCTTACTGTTATGTGGGAGATATTTCTGGGAGGTATATGTGAGGGGTATTTCTATGCACACTCACATACACACACACACACATATTTATATCGTCATCCATATATATATATATATATATATATATATATATATATATATATATATATATATATATATATATATATATATATATCACCTCAAAATGTCAAAAAGCTAGGTTTCCCAGAAGGTGCCTCATAGCCACCAAGTGCAGAATCGGGCCACAAATTATGTCGGTGGGTGCGCCGACATACACAGGAAATGAACACAATTGAACTTAGGATATACGCACAGAAGACAGCTGGACGATAGGAAGGTATATAAACACGGAACTGCTACTACCATTTACCCCCGCCTCGATAGTAAGGTTAATCAGTCAGACAAGGTCAAAAGTGAAGCCGATGTACAAAAAGACCCCAAGACCGTAGTTAACTGGGGGAAAAGATGGCTTGTCAATTTTAACGCTACCAAAATTAAACTGCTCTCCATTAATCATCTGAGAGACCAGTCTCTGCCCTCCATCAGCATGGCTGATGCTATCCCCCAAGAAAGTGGCTCATTGCGCCTTCTCGGGGCAACGTTCACAGTTGGCATGAAGTGGAAAGACTACAATGAATCCATCGCTAGATAAGCTGCTAAGAAAGTCGGTTCACTGTGTCGTGTGAAACAATTTTTCTCTCCGGAATCTATCTTGCATATCTATGTTTACCATTCGTCCGTGCTTAGAATATTACTGCCACATATAGTCCAGTGCTCCTGCTATTTTCCTGGATCCCCTCAATAAGACCCCCCCCCCCAAAAAAAAATCAGCCATATTATTTGTCCTGATCTGGCAGCTTGGCTTCAGACACTTTCCCACCGCCGTAAGGTTGCCTCTCTTTGCCTTTTTTAATAAATACTTTCATGGTAATTGTTCGGGTGAGCACTACGCTATGGTACCTAGACTGTGTTAATTTAAGCGCACTACTAGACTGGCGGCGAGATGTCATCAATTTACAGTTGAGCTAGATCGATGTAGCCGCAACTTCGATGCTAACAGTTTCTTATCCCGACACTTCTTGCTTGTGGAACTCCCTCCCGGTTGCATACTTTCCAACGAACTTTAATCTGCAAAAGTTTAAATGCAATGTCAATCGCTATTTACTGTTCTCCGGATTGCTCTTTCTTTCTTCTTATTACAAATGTTTATGTTCCTAATTCCACCACACCCTGTTACCCTTTTGCGTGCTAGCGACGGTACTGTCATGCTTGGGATGATACCGATTAAAAAAAGCCCACGAGGTGATCGGAGAAGGGGAGCGCGATCCATCGCATACTCGGGAGAAGACCGAATGTTTAAAGCCTTCGAAAACACATACCGACGTTAATTTGACGGAGTCCAGCAATAAGTAAACAATTGATTTTCGTATGGAAATTTAATTTCATATTTTTACCAGACGTTTCTAACATAACATCACACAAATAGGCATGTTCAAAGGCCCACACGCTCACACAGAGAGATACTGACCGTATAATTGCTACCACCATTCTTCTACTTAGCTTTAATCATTTAAAATAGATTCCGAATTTTAAGAGAGGAATTTTAATATCTAACACCGATGTTTTTGATCTAAAAATTGTTTCAGCAAATTTCGGTAATCAATCTGTATGCCATACAGAGAAAATCAGCAATGAAATAGATTCTTAGTAGACAGCAATTATTGCAAAATAATTGCTGAGAAACAAAGTTATTATATATCGAATGTTTGTAACACCTATCCTGACCCCACTGGATCGATGTACTCTACAAGACCGGCCGTTGGTCCTGTCCTGGTCTAGTATTACAGGTTCAAAGTCTCCAGTTCACAATGTCGATTCGATTCCACTTTCCAGCCACGTTGTGATTTTTTTTTATCCTGGAGAGCAATTAACAAATCGTAGATTCCGGAAGATTCATCTGGTCTACCTGCAAGTTCATTGGGGCGAGAATCGGGCCAAGCAGAAAAAAATCAAATATGAACGAGTCGATTCGAGTCCAAAGAAAAAATTATGTAGAGGTATATAAGGAAGAAATTGGTACAAAAAGAATAATGCTTCCTTTACACCCTTTTTGTTCTTAGTAGTGGCCGTAATTAATTCACTCAGCAAGCATTAACCTTATCACAGCAGCAAGCGGACGCTTTCACTCTCACTGCCGGTCTCTCACTCTCTCTCGTCGACTGCTACTTTGACTCTACTCCGGCCGACTCGACTCCAACTCGACTCTCTCGACTCACTGTTTTTGCACAAACACGCGCATAAATAAACGCGGTGGTAGCGACAAAAACTTAGATTGCAACCTGATTACTGACCTCTCTCCCTCATGTTTAAACAAGCAGTCTCTTCTTCCCAATTGGCATTCCATAGTTCATATAAACACTATTGTTTTGACATGTTATATGAATAATTCTGACAAAACACAGATCCTCTAGGCACAAACTTCACCCAGATTACGTTTCTCATTTATAAACAAAATTCTATATTTCTATAGTTATTATTTCAAGGGTGACCATTGCTCTCAACCACATGTTAATTCATTGCTAGCGGCTTTTTCTATCAAAAGGCTTACAAACAATTTTGCTACATAAATGAATTGTAAATGATTTTACATTATAAATTAAGAAATCATTATCAGTATCGGTACACGCATTACTGAGAGAATCATTTTATTATCTGTCTGGTAATATTACCCGTTTCTTTATAAGGAAATATTCGGTATTTCGTTGGCCAAAAGCAATTCTTTTAAAGTAATTTTTCAGGAAAATAAGTTTCTCGAGTTCACTAAATGTTATGGAGGTTTTCCTTCCCTACAATTTCTTTGAAGTAATATGGAATGTCACTCTTTGGATGATATTATTTTCTCTCCGAGTTATATGTAATATCCATTTTAGTTGTTGCCGTTTTTGGAAGTCCTCAATTGATGTGGTGTGTCTGGTACAGTTCTTTGTGTTTCTGTAGCACCAGTTCACAAGGTTCGAATAAGGATGGCTTTGCCAAGATCCACAGGCTTCACTTGCTCAAAGGCATTTTTAACCATTGATCTTAGAAAGCTGTTGCTTACAGCTGATATTTTTTATATTTCTGAACAAATTCAGTTCCATGCATGATATCCATATGAACCTCTCGATAAGAACACGACTCAAGTTTTCAGGTTAATGTTTTTTAGGAATTTGCAGTGTTGGCACCAGGCATGACATTCGTAAAAATCAGGGGAAAACATTGTTATTTATCAAGAATCAATGCATTATCGTTTAATTTCTATTTCTGGATTAAATTTTAGGCAACGGTTTTTGATAGACCGTGTAAATCCTCTTTTAAGGTAGGCTTCCGATTTGAAAAGTGGAAATCGAGGAAAGTGATTGCGACAGTTAACTTGGGTAGGAGGGGAAAAAAGATCTTGTCCGTTCAAACAGAAATTCGAGTCACCATAACTTCTCATCCCATAAGCACAGCATCTCCTGTTTCTTTTCATCATGGCCAATTTGGTTGTCATCTCTAGATGATGAAAGATTCTCGACTTGTATCTTTTTATTTTTATTTTTTACGCCGCAGCTAAGAATCTAGTCAAGTGTATCGTGTGCTACACTGTTCAAAAACAGTGCAATATATAAGTTGTCATATTTTATGAGCGAAAAAGAAGAAAAATAATGAAGATACTCACGACAATACAGCGGTGTTGCGAAAATAAACGCAAGATAGAAAGAAAATATCTTTCTATATACGAGTGTTACTGTTACCATGTAACCCAGTACTACTTGCCACATGGTCGGCCTTGTACCACATCTGACCGCGTGGGACGGTTGACCATATGGCAAATATCCTACTTGCCATATGGTCAGGACATCGGCGATTGAACCGGTTCCCCTAGCAGGCTTTTCTGATGAAGAGGGGAGCTAGGCACCCAGAAGGATTAAAAACAAAACCTGTCAAAGGGTGGATGGACGTTTTTGTACGGCCAACGGACATCTAACACAATGGGCACCATAGTTATGTATGCAGTCAGAACGATTATGCCACGGGTGTGAACAAGATGAGCCTTCAATCTCCTCTGATGGATTGTGGCTTGAACTGGAGAGGAATGCGTTCCGCCAGGTCTATTTGTGCAAGACACGCTGCGCATAAATGGCTTCGGCTTTCAACCCAAATAAGTGGAGAGAACTAGTTAGGTGCTCAGCTGCGCATCGACCCTACGACCACACCCGGTCATGTGACTGATGATGATTGTGATGATGGTGATAATGCGTCAAGTGTATTTGTATATATTTTATCTGTAATTTCAAATATGACTAGTGCAAGGGAGATAATTACAGGTAGTCAGCAGTGCCTTTATTATAACAACGTTGATCCGTTCAAAGATGTTTACAAAGGCATGAGACGAGACAACTACCTGCCTGAAAGTGCAGAGTAGAACAATAATAACTTGAAAAAATAAACTGAAGTGCCAAAAAATTACCTAATGCCGCGTTTCTCTTCCCTTTTTCCTGAATTACAACGGCTGTGCAACTTGGAGTCTAGAAGGAGCTGAAAAGATTACTTGGGTATATCTATTCAAGTAAATTTTGCCCATAGCTGAATTGTGATTATTAGGTGTGGCAATAAGGAATTTAGTTAGTCGTGCTATATGTTTGCTACATATTCAATATGGACTAAATATGGGGGAGGCATTGCAGTTCCTCTATGTCAGCGAAGTGTACCTGAAACCAGTTTCCTGTTCTCCTGCACGGTGGAGATGCGTTATCTTCCTGGGACAAGCTATTGATGCCGGGAACCATCACAAGGTGTGCAAATAATCTCCAACAAGATCTGTATATGACACACCTGACAAGACAGGTTCCAGTTTCATCAATGTATATTTCAAACTCGAAAGGGACACCCACACATTATTACAGATCCACAACAGCTGGCACAACACCTCCCGGTGATAGGCTGTATCTATAGCGTCACGCTTTACCAGAATACACGGACGCGACTGTCCGCTCGGAATAACTGGTCATATGATTAACCTGGTCAGGTTCGATCCATACTTTCATACGGTCTCCTCCATACACGAACCTGATCGTCTGTCGAAATAACTAGAAAAGTGACTCGTTAGACAAGGTTGGATCTATAGCATAGTGCAGTTTCCTCCACACCCGAACTCGACAGTCTAGAGTTTGAAACATAACTCGTCTGATCAGACGACACGTCACCAGTTTCCTACTGTCCAATGACGATGTTCTCTGGCTAAAGTAAGGTGCAGTAGCCGATACCATTAAAAGTAACATTTTTTTCGAATATTACGAAGCCCAATTAAATGCATTTTACACTATATGGTCCGTTGACTGATGGGTTGAGTGGCACCAAAGTTGAACTGGGATATGATTAGATGCAATGTTCCCCATTTACTGATTGGTTATCTTCCTTGTTGGTCAACGACAGGTCCTGAAATACTTGTAGGACCCCAATGTTTTCATGTGCCACTGTGGTCTGTCTAGATTTCACATATTCTTGGTGTAGTGTTAATACTTGATTTTTACGATTACGATGTTTTGATCCACGTGCAGTTGCAGCCCTGGAAATAAGAGTGGTCCATCTTTCTGATCTCAGCAATCATTCTGCAGTCAAATAATATTAAATGCTGTCCACGTCTTATGGCTGCCACAGTTACACTGCTACGCTACATTTTCATCGTTAAATGGGTGTTTCTTTCTATGAGTAGGAGAGAGTAATAGAATTTAGTGTACTGTTGTTTCCAAGTATGTAGCAATTCATTTTATAAAGATTGCACATGAAAAGATTTTCCTAATAATAACATAATAAAATAAAGGGCAGAGTTCGACATTCCAACCACCTGAAGAAAGCCGGAGCGTACAACGGCCGAAACGTTGTGATAAATATGGCAACAAAGATGAGGACAATAGTCCGAATAATGTAAATAGTGTACATAATAAAATATGTCACCATTTTTGACAGCATGGGTAAACTAATATTAATATAAAATTCTCTTGGACATAATATGGAAGATCCATTTTCTATTGTTATTGAGATATAAACTGATCTCACTTATGATTGCTACATATTAGGAAAAATCTCTTTAAAGACTCACTTAAGAGCTTAACAAAATATGCAACTATGTTTTACAGAATGGGTAAACTCGTATTAACATGAGATTCTATAGGATATAAAGGTGAGGATTGGTTTTCTATTGTTATTAAGTAATAAACTCAGCCCACGTGAAAATACTACATCATAATATAATATTTGTACATATACCATCGGGACAGGTATGAATCCACTTCTTTACTCTAGATATGGGTTAAATAGTATGACTTGTATCCGGAAAAATCATTGTTATACTCAAAATGTGTTAATGCAATATGCACTTGCAAAAAAAGTATTATTCTTAAAATCGAAAATATACTTTGTATTAAAATAACCCACAAAGCGTTGATAAACTGTAAAAAACAAAACAAAATAACAAACAAAGCAAGCAAGCAATTTTTGGAAATATATGATTTATTTATTTGTTTGTTTAACTGCATATCACCTCTTCTTGGGTCATTTAATGCCGAAATTTTTTTTTTCTTGGGTGCTTTGAAGTAATAAAAATATGATATACGTTATTCTGCTTTCACAATTGAATACATGGGAGATGATACTGAGTTCTTGTGCATATACACAGGCAGTAATATGTATGTGCTTTATGTTGTAGTTTTGGTGAAGTTATATTTTGGAATACCGTTTGATTTCAGAAATTGTAAGATATTATATGGACTAATGTCATGACAGATTTTTTTCATATTGATTGTTTGTTTGGTTGATTTTCTTTGACGGCATATCAACCTTTATGTGTTATTTAATGCCGAAATCAAAATGTTTTGCATGTAATTTTATACTTTCAACTACAGATATTTTGTACATAATTTATACTCTCTGGGTAAAGGTATGTTTTTTTAGATATATAGTTTGTAGATCATAAAATGTATTGTTGGTAATTTTACTATAAAAATGTATTTTTATATTTTTTTAGCGTTGCATCGATTGCTAGTTTACTCTAAAAAAATGTATTGTTGATCATTTTATTATAAAAATGTCCTGTTGATTTTATTTTTCATTATTTGCCCATAGCTGGTTCCCTAACAGATGCTGCCACCCCGGATTAGGGTGGACCTGGGAACAACAGCAATTAAGAGGTGGTTCTACGCTCCTCAAAATCTACAATATCCCGAACAGAGGCCTCGCTGCCGGATGGAGTTTATCGTCATACCCAGGACGATTGAAAAAAGTTTAAAGGCTCATTTTTGAAAACATAATAATTGCAAGGACATTATTTTTGACTACATAGGTAAAGTACTATTAATATACGATTCAAGTAGACATAAATTGGTGGATTCGTTTTCTACTGTTATTAAGTAATAAAATCATCTCACTTAGAATTACTAAATAATATAAGAATTGGAAAAATGGGGTTTTTGACGTAATGGAGAAACTAGTATTAACATAATTTATGAAATGATTATTAGAGTAAGAATGATTCTCACTGGGTGCCCAGCATTTTTTTTTTTTTTACTTTGGTTTCGTTTTAAGCTTAATTTCGTAAATATCTAACCACAGAGTAACGAAAAACAAACTGGCCTGGTAGACCTTTTCTTTTGAAGTGCGATCTACACAGCACTAAAGATGCATTTGCAAACTTTATGGATAGTAACCAAGTAAACTGATCTCGAAAAAAAAAAATCGAATAATCAAAGAAATAGATTAATAAAGCGATGTTATCACTTCAGTTTTTCGATGTTTTGTTGACTGTGGTAAAGCTGAACAGGGCCGACATCAACGGCATTTGAATCGAGTTTCTCAATCAAAAGCTTCCGCAGGTCATCACAAGTTTTTAAATTAGAAAATGTGAGTTTTATGTCGGCAACCAATATATTCAATTTATCTTCCGTGGAAAAAGTTTTATATACATCGAGTTTTTTTCTTCTATGTGCTGTGTTCCTTCAGGACTTTGGCAATCATGGCTCTCCACATTTTCCTGTCTTTTGTAACTTTTAATACATTTCATCTTTCCGTTATCTCTCCTAAACCTTGTTCTGCTATCCATTTACTCAAGTTCATTATGTAGGTTATGCATTGTTTTCCTCTGTCCCTCTTGCTTTCAATCCGCCCTGTAGGTATCACATTTTCCAAGGCCTCTTTCCTCATTATGAGCCCTAGAAATTTCATCTGTCACTTCCTGATATTAAGTATAAGTTTCCTTCTTGTTTCCATTTTCTCCAAAACCTCGTCGTTGCTCATATATTCGCCCCGTGGTATCCTCAGCATCCTTCTGTAGAACCGTATTTCTGTTGCTTCAAATCTCTTCTTCATCTGTACGGAGATTGTCCAGCATTAACTGACATAAAGGAGGACTGTTATTGCGTAACAGTTCAATACTGTTTTCTTTATTTCTTATGACATTTTTCTTAATACTTTGCTTAGTTTTTGGAAGGCATATTTCGCTATCCCAATGCGCATTAGGATTTCAGTGTCGCACTCTCCGTCCACTGTTAAAACACTTAATAGATATTTAAATTGTTGTACTTGCTTGATTTTGATACCTCAAATTTGTACTGTACATGTTGGGTTAATTATCTCTTATCTCAAAGTTCCAGCCTTTTATTATACGAAACATTAAATAATTTTGAGCCACACAACGTGGAGCGGTGGCTAGGTAAATAATGTTAACGATATTCATTGGCTTTCTCGCACTTGTGGCCTTTGCAGTACTAAGCTGGCTGGCCAGAAAATAGACTCTACAGACATACGTACTATTAATTCCAGTTGAAAGTAAACCATTTTTTTCTTGCGGTAGCAACGACATTCTTTCCTTGAATTATGTCTGCCAGTTTTATTCAGCTTCGTTCTATTTGAGTGGGCGTTCACGCGTTGCAACACGTGGAATTGTCCGTGTTTAAGCATTTCCCATGAGAGTGTTCCTCTCAAATACTGGGAGTAGAATTTGAAACCTTGTTGATGGTTTCATTTTACACCGCTTTCTCCATTAGTCTGTTTAACACCTTCTCATATGACATGACAACATAAGCACGCGCACATATGCACGAAAACAATATATATATATATATATATATATATATATATATATATATATATATAATATGAAGAAGAGAGTCATCTGACAGAGTGTTATGGGATGCATGAAGATTGTATTATGAAGGAAGAGTTGGTCTTGAAAATCAATATTCAAAATCCTTGTTCTATGTGGGATTGAACAATGACCATTGAATCTAATTGGAAATACGCAACTATTTAAATCAGGAACGTGTGCTGCTTTTATAAGCATTCACCAGGTACTCGACTGCATTTGCGTCCTTGATCACGTTGTTCTAAATGACTACAGTCTTTCGAAGCTATTATTATTATTATTATTGTTATTATTATTATTATTAGATGAGGTATGTAATTGTGATCACCGCATAGAGAGAAATCCAAGCAAATTGTGAGAATTGTCTGTCAGTATGATGCTTCGAAATTCATATGTTTTGGGCTTCTAGCTATTTGTTCCACATATTTTCTTGTTCCTCTTAATATCATTCTCAAAACCACAATAAAAACAGGTAATATTGTTATCTTGAGATGTCATATTCTATTGATTTCTATCTCGAGGACCTTGTATTTACTTAGTTTTTCAAATGTTTTCAATGATGTTGTTGTTGTTGTTATTATTATTATTATTATTATTATTATTATTATTATTATTATTATTATTATTATTATTATTATTATTATTATTTCCTTTGATTTCTGATGCATACGCATTTTTTCCCGGGTCCCAATCAGAGACCTAAGGTCAGAGATGTCATCATGACATTTTCCACTGCACATTTTACGAGAAAAAATATAAACGTAAGATCACACATATTTTACATAGATAAAGCCCTTGGTAAAGCGTGGGTTGTACTTTTCAGTATAATTTGTTGTATTTCTTTAAGGCTTGGGCTACCAGGAATGCCTTCAATGAGTCTGTTGGAATCCATGTCAATCAATCCGAGGGCTCCAACTACAATTGGAATTGTTGATGTCCTCATATGATACATTTATGAGATTTCGTTTTGATGGTCCTTGTATTTTGACCGTTTTTTGAAGATCTTCAAAGATACATTAGAGTCTGCAAGGACTGCCATATCAATAAGAAGGTAAATTTTATTTTTGTGATCTCTGATCACGATGTCTGGGCGATTAGCTTAGATTGTTCTGTCTGTGGGTATTGTAAAGTCCCATAGAATTGTTACAGGTCCTATCTCTGTAACCGGGTCTGGGTGGTATTCATACCAATTTCTTGCAGTTGACTTTCCGTAAAAGTTGCAGATTTTCCATGGGGTCGCGCTCATCTTGAAATTTTCCGTTAGTTGATTAGTTGGTAAGAGCCATTAATCAAATAGTTTGTTTATTCCCCGGGGTGGGACATTTGTAGTTTGCATATGGAATTATCTTCATGCGTTTTAAGGGTTGAAAGGTCGGTGGATCTGGATATTTTTCAGAAACATGCTTCAACCTCCTCCTCCTCCTCCTCCTCCTCCTCCTCCTCCTCCTCCTCATCATCATCATCATCATCATCATCATCATCATCATCATCATCATCATCATCATTCTACTTCTTCTTCTTCTTCTTCTTCTTCTTCTTCTTCTTCTTCTTCTTCTTCTTCTTCTTATTATTATTATTATTATTATTATTATTATTAGCATAACAATTAAACTTAACTATTAAAACTGATTTTTTTCAGAATTTTGCGCGTACACGTCTTAGAAAAAATGCTCAAAGGAAAACTGCATAAGGAACCAGTTTTCATTAAAAACAAAAAACAAACAAAAAAAAAAAAACAAAAAAACAAACCGAAGGTTATATTTTTACATTTTATTTATTACGAGCTTAAAAGCCGCATTCTGTGTGGACTTTTAAACTAGCTTCTGTGGAGGGCTAATTGGGTTTCCGACCCAAAACTAAATGGACCCCAGGTCTTGTTTAGAAAGCAGCAATGATAATTTTGAAGAATTCCTCAGTTCACTCCATGGAACTTCAAAACCATACTCTGATTCGGACTACAAGTCTAATCTCGGCCAAAAGACCGAATTGGGCCGAAATTCCAATTCAAGCCGAAAACTGAGTTCTTCAAATCACAAACTCTGCAGAACTTCAAAACCTCACGTCACGAATCCACTCACTTTAACTCTGACCCCTTGGCATTTTGAAGAAATAAAATTGATTTCCTCAATTCACAAAATTTTGGAGATATTTTAAAGTGAATTTAAAACAAAATTTAAAAAGAAAAATCACAAAGCTTTTGTGTTACTTTAAACTCAATATAAATTAAAACCTTTTTTTTTTAGTTATTTTAATTTTTGATATTTTAACTGTTCCCTCCTCATCCGGACACAAATCCCAATATTGGATATTCAAACACCAGATTTTCAATTACAGGATCATCCTGACCCCAGAAAGGTATAATTGTCTATGTAGTGAAAGTGTGGCCCGAGTTAGAGGGCTTTTAGACACTCGGACAGACAGACAGAATTTGCCGTTTATTTATTGAGATTTTAGATATTATTATTTTTTCAGCAGTATAATACACGCTCACATGATGTTCGTGATACTCAACATGCCTGGCAAGATGGACAGACCTATTTCTCATTGATCATGTACAATCGTATCGCTGCGAAAGTATAGGTCTCTATTAACGTCTAAAGAGGACATAGAGTTTATTATTATGGTTCTGTTCTGTTGATACAACCGTTCTTTTGTAATCTGTGCTCGTATATTAATCTTTATATGTGATTATACATAATTTGGTTCATGATAATGTGGGAGCTATTCGCCAACGTCCCTGGCCAACAGGCTCACTAGAACTACCTCTCATTGAAAATGTGTGACACTTGACACATTCAGTTAGCCCTACAACTTTTGCAACATCGCATTAACAAGCTCCGAATAATCAATCGCAGAATTGTAGTCGCCAACTGTACGATCGTATGCATGCAAGATTAGAGGCTTGTGTTAACAGCCAAGGTAGATATACAGAATATCATCATGGACTCATGAATACTGTTGATATACACTTTATTTTAGAACCTGTGCATGTATTGATCTGAATATTTGATTACTTACTGTAATCTAGCATTCAATACTGAATAAATCGAAACACATTCAGAGTGCTGTAATTTTATTTTCAGTCAGATGAAATTCTCGCGTCGAGAACGACAGATGAGAGTTCAGTAAATTCTAAGTTTTTTTTTCACTTAAAACCCTACACAAGCGAACTGCTGAATGTGGTCAATTAACTGCGTCTTTCCATACTCATTCACTCCATCATAGCACCATGTTCTGTACTGGTGCTAGGTAAAAACGAGCAAATGATACTAAAATTGCAGGCTTTTTGGATAGTTGCATGCTGGCCGTTGGCGCCTATAAAAAGTGCATCCGCCCTTCGCCAACCCTCTTGAAGCTGGTTTGGATTCGGAGATTTCCTCTTGCTGCACTGGTTGCTAACCAAGGCTATAGAGTCTCTAAACAAGGCTATAGATTCTATCCTACTATTTAACCATAGTTAGAGGAAAATAGAAGTATTAATACTTTTTCCAAGGATATTTACGCGTAGGTGAATGTATCAAACTCGACCGGAATTCGAACTCAGCTCTCTTATTCTGAGACGTTATCCATTACACCACCCGCGCATCCAATTACCCAGGATCTGATGTCATGTGATGTGATATGTTATAGTGTAGATAGATTATAACAGTTTGAAAGAAGGTTTAACATCGAGAATGTTTAACATCGGAAAACATAAGAAAAATTAAATTTCTTTTAATAATATGCGAAAATATGCACTCTTTGGCTGATGAAGATTACGAGACCGGAAAGACGTGCAGCAAAATTAAAGAAAATAAAGCATAATAGATATTTTTTTAAAATCCAGATTACAACCAAAAGAGTTTGCGGTTTCTCTCTTCTTTTTAATATATATATATATATATATATATATATATATATATATATATATATATATATATATATATATATATATACATTGAAGACAATACCAGGCTGAGACAGTCTGTTTAAACATATATATATATATATATATATATATATATATATATATATATATATATATATATATATATATATATATATATATATATATATATATATATAGATATATATATTTCATTTGGTCGACTTTGTGTTGGTAGAGTTCTATTTGGAAGTTTTACCAATACTAAACATACATATATATATATATATATATATATATATATATATATATATATATATATATATATATATATATATATATATATATATATATATAATATTATATAATATAATATAATATAATATAATAAAAAAGGCCCAGAAGCTAATAATCCATGGTCATAATTTATTAAATTGGAATCGTAATCACACTCCAATTCATCCGGCCTACAAATTCAGTTGTTGAATTTGTAGGTCTGATGAATTGGATTGTGATTAGTATTCCAATGTAATAAATTATAACCATGGAATATTAATGTTTGAGTCTTTTATATTATATTCTTGCGCTGTCCTGGACATTGAGCTCTACCTGGATTCTATCCTGTTGGAAATTTGTATATATATATATATATATATATATATATATATATATATATATATATATATATATATACATATATACCACTAATAATTTTCTCTCTCTCTCTCTCTCTCTCTCTCTATATATATATATATATGTATATATATATATATATATATATATATATATATATATATATATATATATATATCAAGTTTACTATTGGTAAAGCTTCCATATAGAACTCAACATAAAGCCTGCCAAATGAAAAAAAACTTGAAACAACAGTAGAAAAAATAACAACACATAAAAATGACAGTAGAAGGAAACGGAGACATAAAGAGTTCAGAAAAGACAGGCACAATGCCTATAGCAAATGAAACAAGACAGAACAGTAATATTTCTTATTACACAAAACGTTATATATAGATAAGACACACATTCATATCATGTTGAAACAGCGGTTCTTGTACAATCACCGAAGCTTGGTCAGTATCTAGATGGGTGACCGCTTGGGAATGCCAAGTGCCGTAAGTTTGGATGTGTAGGTGGTTCAATGGATAATGGCTGTGAATTGTTAATCGGAGAGCCAAGTTCCCATTCCTGTTAGGTTCATTATACTCATTTACGGACAGATAACCTTGGGAAAGGTATGAATCCATGTCTTCTCCCTCAGTTATGGGTAAATTAGTAAGACTTGTATAACTTAAGTATTATTATCTCACCCCCACAAAATTGCTACAATCTAAAAATATTTTCTGTCTTTAAATAACCTGAAAAGTGTAGAAAACGAATCAATCAATCAAAAAATATAGCTGATATGGACTTCGAGAGATGTGAAAGGGAGATAAATTCGTTAATAGGGGAATTGAACTTTGCTCGCAGGTAAGGTCTTCTGTGGTTGAGTGGTTCTAACCGAACGCCGTATTGCATGGTAATTTCTCATGCAAGTTCTAACCCTGCCGAAAGACATGGTTTCTTTAAGATTTTCGAATGCACAGGCCAGTAGACGTTGTTTTATACTGTTAAAAAGACCCCGAAGCCCTACTGTATCTCCAAAATATATCGTTTGAAATTATAAGAAATAATGTTCTCATTATAAATAAAAAGCCATTAATCCTATTGTTGAGTCTTGGCTCATTGTTGAATCTCGACTAATGCATGGAATAATAATGCAACACAAAATGTACTTAGAACAAGAATGTATTATAACAAGAAAGTGTACACAATATTTACATATAGTATTTCTGTATATTTCTGGGAAGACCGTTCCTGGAGAATGTGTTGACTAAGTCGCAGTCGGGCAGAGTCTCTAGTTGGATCTCTGTATTCGCCTCCCTGTCTTCCGGTACCGACCATATTTATATCGTCGGTACTCCGCTATGCAGATTAGGTGGATCCTACCACAACACCTATATATATATATATATATATATATATATATATATATATATATATATATATATATTAATCATTTCACCCTGAGCAAGGCAATAAAGTCGCTAGGACGCAAGTGGTTACCGAGTGTTAAACAATATGAGAAAAACTATAATTAAGGCGATATGTGAATAAAAGAACAAGAATAAAGAAGACAGAAGATAACGATTGATATTTAAATTTTTGAAGATCAAAGTTGACTGGAAAGCAAGAAGCCGGAAGAGAGTTTCACAGGCGAAAAGTGCAAGAGAAGAAACTGTTAGCATAGAACTTAAGGTTACATCAATCCGACTCAACTGTAAAATATGGGACGTTGTCGCAAATATAATACTGCATTTAAATTCATAGTCATCAGAACAATTATCATGAAAGTATTTACAGAAAAGGCACAGTGGCACTAATGCGTTGAGAAAGTGACTGAAACCGAGATGCCAGGTCAGGACCAATATCATTGCGGATTCTTCTTTGTATTTTATCAAGAATCTTTAAATACATAGTAGAAGCACCAGACCAGACAGCAATATTCAATGTATGATAGAATGATACACTTATATATACGTAAGATAGATTCTGGCGATGTGTGTGTGTGTGTGTGTGTGTATTTAGGCCGCATTTTTTCATTGATGCATGTTTCATTAAATAATATAGACAAGTTTTGTCTATTTATTTTATGTAAATTCTTTTCATAACGTCTGATAAGCTTAATAACATTATCATTAAACAATGAAAGAAAATCACAATATTGATACATATTTTTTAATCCTATCTAAGCTTTCGGCTTACATAAGCCATTATCGAAGATGGCAATTACATTACAGTATATTAAGCAATACACGAACAAAACAGTGATCATAGTCTGTTTTTGTTTATATGGAAGATTTCAAAGCAACGACAAACTCGTTCATATAAGACGCAGGAAGCGAAAATCGCACCGCACCTCATGACGTCACACATGACCACGCGAGTGTGAAAACGAGAAGTATTAAGTATGGGAAGCCGTTGGTATAAACCAATGGCTTCTGTTACCAATTATAGGCATTTAAGAATATTTGTGGAGATTTCATAGTTTATTTTGTTCAGGTTAGGTTTCAACTGTTTTATGTATATAGCTTCAAGAATTTTTAGTTTTTGTTTATTGTTTTCAGGTTTAAGTATAGTTGTGTTTTCAACGAGGATTTCCGGAATTGTGTATGCGGCCAGACATGTTGTTTTAAATGCCTAAAAATGTTAGCGTTATCATTCCAATGTAGTGTCAAGCGTCGTGAAAGCGAGTTTGTGGTGTGTCCAACATAAATATTATTTAATTCGTTGGAGATGCAATCTCCCAAAGGGTACTTGAATTTGTAAACTATGTTGATTTTTTGCAAATCGCTAACCGGATGAGTAGAATCATTGCGAAAAATTGAGTTGGATATACTAGATTTAGTGTATTATATGATTAACTTAATTTTTATGCTAGGATCTGTTATAGATATATTAGTATTTACCAATTTTTTTTCGTATATTTTCATCTTGTTTATAAATAGTATGCATTTAATTACGATATAGGAGATTAATATGTTTGAGATTAGTAGACGCAGTATTATGTACTATTTGCTTAGTATTGAGATTTCTAAGAAAGCATCTTATTTGTTCATCAACTATATAGTTTGGAAAGCTATTATTAATAAGTGTTTGTTTTATATTCTTTAGTTCATTGTAAAACATCTGTTTTGTGGATTAATTAGTTTCTGCACGATGTATTAGATTTTTTATAATTGCGATTTTGTAGTAATATAGGCATTCGCTCTTGTAGTTAAGTGTACATGAATTTATGCGGCATGAATTTTTGTATGGCGAAATAGTAAATTTGTTACTATTTGTGTTTATCAATATGTCAAGGAAGGGAATTTTATTATTAGTATTGAGTTCATACGTGAATTTAAAGACAGAATTATTTTGGAAACGTTTTTGAAGTTGAAGTATTTCATCTGTATTTTTAACTAACATAAGGATATCATCAACATATCTTTGGTAGATGGATGTTTTTTTAAAATCTGTAAATATCTTATTTTCGAGGTTCGACATGTAGAAATTGCTAAATGTCGAACCCAGTACTGAACCCATGGAGACACCATCACGTTGTATATATTATTATTATGATCTAAGAAAGGGACTTCAGTAGTACAAGCTAATAGTAGTTTCCGTAATATATTAGGATTAATTTTAAGTGAGGGTAAAGATGAGTTACTGTATATATTTCTTATAATTATGTCAATAGTTTAACTAACAGGGACATTGGTGGATAAGTTTTTAACATCAAGTGAAGCCATGATTTCATTGTTGGGTTTTTCACTTTTTAGGATTTGGATTTTGGATTACTTCTAATGTTGACTTAACACTATATTTACTAGGAAGGTAGGGAGTAATGAGTTGGTTAATGTATTTTGTTAGCTGATATACAGGAGTTGGAATTTGTGATATGATAGGACGGAGAGGATAGTTAGGTTTATGTATTTTTATGGTGCCGTATATGTAACCAGGTCTATAATCACCAACAATTTTAGGGAGTTATAAAGAGTTCTGTTCAGCATTATTAGCATTAATGAGTTTATTAAGTTTTGATTTTAGTTGGTCGGTCGGGTTCTTGTTGAGTTTTTTAAACTTTATGTGATCATGGAGTATGTTTTTTGTTGTAATCCAATTTGTTTAGGATGACGAAAATGTTGGTCTTATTAGCATTTTTTTACAGTTATGTCAGGGTGGTTGCGTAGTTCTTGTGCAGGAATTTTTAGTTGTTTAGAAAGTATTTTGTGGAAGTTTCTGCTTTTATCATGACGATCCTTGAATGCTTTGGCCTTAAGTAAGTCTTTAAATTCTGGTGTTGCTTCTATTAGTTGTTCGTCCTGGAGTTTAACAATGTTTTGGTATAGCGTCTCAATTTCTATTTTTTTAAAAGTCGATTGTACTTACGATTTATATGACAGTTAGGTCCAAAGCTAAGTAATTCTTTTTGGTGCTTTGTGTTATGGTCCAAGGTTAGTACCAAGGAAGAACAGCACGGACACAAGAGTAGAAATAACAAAGATATATTAAACAGAATTATAATACAAGATGTTGAAGGTGTTAGTATGACTGTCAGTCTGGTTTGGAGTGAACACTATTGGCTCGACTCGATTCCGTCTCGCCTCTTGACTGTGAACTCTTCCTGGCACTATAAATACTGCGTATTTATAGTGCCAGGAAGAGTTCACAGTCGTTATAGGTATTGTTCCATATACTTAGTTATTATTAGGTTTGGTTAATGAATTTATCAGTTTTGTTAGGAAGAGTGATAGTACCTTTGTATAATGTATTCAGTTTTTTTTAATTTTAAACCGGTGTTGAGCTTCAGATTTGTTGGTATTTTAGGTGAGTCTATACGTAATTTCCTCCAGTTGGTCTCGGGTAGTTGTATCCTTTAGTTTATCGTAGATGTACTGTATATATATATATATATATATATATATATATATATATATATATATATATATATATATATATATATGTACTGTATATATATATATATATATATATATATATATATATATATATATATATATATAAATATATATAAATATATATATATATATATATATATATATATATATAATATATATATATATATATATATATATATATATAATTTTATATGCGCAGTACTTAGTGGAAAGTGCTCAATATCAGTAATAGAGCTAATTGGATATGAGTTTGTGATCCTAGGCTTCACGCTTTTGCGATCATCAAACAATCGGACTATAGAACTGAGTCTGCTATTTACCCATAGTTGGAGGGAGAAGAAGAGGATTCATGAATTTCCAAAGAGTATTAGCACGTAAGTGAATGTAATGGATTCGACTGCAATTCGAACTCGGCTCTCCGATTCCACAATCCAAGTCGGTATCCATTACCAGGCACGGTGGAGTAGTATATATATATATATATATATATATATATATATATATATATATATATATATATATATATATATATATATATATATATATATATATATATATATATATATATATATATATATATATATATATATATAGTCACAAAATTATATTAGGATTAATAATATAATGATCCCAAGACTAAGCACGTCGTTGTAACTGGCCATGCGAGTGTTTTCCTTTTGTTTAAATCCAGTGACATTACTGTCCACTCTATGTGTGGGAAAACGGACTCTTGGTGACGTGCGGTCACGATGCGAACACAATGCGAACACAATGAATTGAATTATCTCAGATGGAGATGAAGTTTGCATCATGAAGGCACCATTGAATCACGAGAATGGGGTCAATAATATCCTGCCGATAAGACAGGTCAGTAAGGGTTCCATCAACAATGCTTAGTTTTCCGATTGTTGGATATTCTTCCCCGGAAATTTACGCCGCCAATTCCAGGTCGATGGTTTTGGTCACATTCTTCTTCTGTGGACCGTGTCCCTTCAGGACGTAGGCAATCATCGCCCTTCAGAACCTCTTATCCCTTGTAACTCTTAGCAACACTTATCCCTTTGTCATACCTCTCGTTCCCCGTTCCGCCGTCTATTCATACACGCTCGTCATGTAGCTGACCCGTTGAAATTTTCTTGAAACTCCTAGACAGTGAAGGAAAACGAGAAGGACTAAACATCAAATGCAAGAGGAGAAAGTGCATGGTTGTTAGCAAAAGGATGAGCCTAAAATGCAAATTACAAATCGGTGATACCAAAATCAAACAAGTACAAAAATTTACATATCTGGGAAGTGTTTTAACAGAGAACGGAAAGTGCGATACTGAAATCCGAAGACACATTGGCATAGCCAAAAGTGCCTTCCAAAAGCTAAGCAGAGTACTAAGAAACAGGAAAACGTCGTTGGAAAAAAAGTTCCAAATTGTTACCAGCTATCTATATGGCGGTGAATGCTGGACAATCTCTTTGAAGATGAAGAAGAGACTTGAATCAATATAAATGTGGTTCTACAGAAGGATGTTGAGGATACCATAAAACGAACATGTGAGAAAGAAACAAGTTTTAGCGAAAATGGAAACAAAAAGAAAAATTATAGGTTGGATATGGATGGAAGCGAGGAGGGTAACACAAAAGTTGGACAGACAACGTCAAAGAGTGGACGGATATGACAATGTCGGAACTCCTGCGAGCCACCGCCAACAGATCATCCTGGGGGAGGTTGTCTTATGACCCCACCGATGATTGAAGCAATCTAGGGACTGTTGATGATGGGTCTTAGTATTTGGTACACTTATTAGATATTTCATACGCACTTCAAATATACGGACTCCTCTGATGAAAGTTTTTTTATTTAACATGGATTGTTTCTTTTGCATAATAATCTCTACTGGAATGTTGTGTCTTTCCTTGTAGTGGATGCTATATAGATATTATCTACTAATATCTGTTTTATATTGATAGTTGCATTTTTGGTCGTTTTTTAGGTGATGATCGACTCGTGCACTAAGTTTCGACGGCAACAAAAGTTCATTTAAACAAGTGTTATTAAATTCAATTGAGAAAGCGTGTCTCTTAAATATTTATTGCATTTTCCCAGTTTTCTTTTAATTTGTTGCACATCAAGATCAAAATTGTTGATAAATTGTTCAAAGTTTGTGTTCTTGTTCTCAGGTCTTTTTCCCTTTCTCTCTCTCTCTCTCTCACTCACAAATACACGCACACACACACACTTGTCTGCCTCTGTTACTAGCTTTATATAGTAGGCAAATGAATGACAAGATTGAAAAAACTTATCAGTGACACGTTTCCTTCCTCAAAAGAAATTCCTCGGGCAACGTTTTTGTTAATGGAATCAAACAAACAAACAAAAAAAAGCAGTATGTCTATGTATTTTACTAGGCAAATCATCAAATCAATATAATCAGTTTTATTTTAATGCTAATGGTTCAGCTTATATATATATATATATATATATATATATATATATATATATATATATATATATATATATATATATATATATATATCACATATATATATATATATATATATATCACATATAGTGCTAGTGCTATATATATATATATATATATATATCACATATAGTGCTAGTGCTAATAAAATAAAACAGCTATAATTTATAATAATAATAAATATACATTTTTCCACACCGATAGCACAACTCATGCACAACGCAGTTATCAGATGCTGATTTAAAAAGTTTTCAATCAGCACCTAACGATTGCCTTGTGTATGAATCCCAGAGTTGTGCTACCAGTGAGAAATATATATATATATATATATATATATATATATATATATATATATATATATATATATATATATATCCGTAATCTGCAGTCGCTAATGTTCATCAATAGAAATCTCGCGGAATCACGGCAAACAGAAATCATCTGCAAAAAGCGGGAAGAGATTAAGAAATAAACGAAGAAAGAAGTAAGGAAAGGAAGAAGGTTTCTCTTTGATATTTTTCCCCTTGTCACCTGTATATTTAGGCCGGTATATTTCTTACAACAAACAATAGCAAGTTTCTAATGTCTTCAACATATTTCCATATATATGATATCTGCAAGATCTAACCGCTGGTTAACTAAAATTAATTTATAATGCAAAAAGAAAAAAAAAAGGCAGACAAATATCTAAAAAACTATCCACCTTCAATGTTATTTATGACATATCTAGAACATAAAAAAATAGATAAATATGTTTATATGGTGTTTTCGTTTATTCGCTGGAATGTCTGGCATTAACGATAGCAAATATTATTCCGTTTCTTATTTTCCTTTTCCACAGAAATGGAATCCGATATGAGTGAATTAAATCCTATATGATATTTGATATGAGTGAATTAAATTTGCTGATGACTTAATTTATTTTAATCATTTAACCTCAAGCAAAGCAATAATTTCACTAAGAAACACTAAGTTACTGAGATTGAAAGAGAATGAAAAGACGTTAGGAGAAGGAACCGGAGATAATTCTAATCAGCGAAAAAGGGATAAAGCTCTACTCCTGTTCAAAAGACGGGGAAGGGGTGTGAACCGGACGATAGGCGAAAACCTTCTGCTTTATCTTATCAATAAACCTGTATCTGAATATTCCGTCTTAACCTTTTAGTATGTGGGCGATCATTGCTCTCCACAACTTCCTATTCTTCGTAGCTCTTACTAAGATTTGTCTTTTCATCATCACACTCCCAGTCCCTGTTCTGCCATCCATTTTCACAAGATCATTAGATAGCCTACTCATTGCTTTCCTCTGCTTCTGTTGCCTTCAGTGTGGTCCGTGAGTGTCAAATCTGCCAAGCCGTCTTTCCTCATTATGTATCCCAGAAATTCCAACTTCTCTTTCTGATTCTAAGTATGAGTACCTTTTGTTTCCATTTTCTTAAAGACTTCTCGTTACGCACATGTTCAGCCTCTGCAACAGTAATTATTTCAGCCATGTGTATTTTGATATCAAACAATATTTCTTCAAATTTTATCACTTGTGCAAAATCGGGGAGATGCGTCGAAGATGATCGTGTTATGCAAATCTTAGAAGTGAGGACCACCCGTCTATCCTGAAAACTGGGATTCAAGATCTCTAAATGTCAGTTGTGATCGCATATCGACATCTTGAACTGAATATTTCAGCCACAAGGTAGAAGATAATAAACGTGTGTTTCTGAAAACATTCACGCTTTATAAAGATTTCCATTCAGCAAATCGAAAAGAACAGATTACGCAGCATATTTAAAATCTCTTGAGGCATGTGAAGAAAATATATAGTTTTCAAATCATGGCTGAGAACTCTCCATATTAACGAATACTTCAGATCCAATTTATACCTATCTATCTACCTATCTATCTATATATATATATATATATATATATATATATATATATATATATATATATATATGTATTACTAAATCAGTGTTTTTATCTGTCAGTTTTAATACCAACGACCTGACTTGGCAGAGAAGAAAGAGAGAGACAGACAGACAGAAAAAAAACAGACAGACAGAGATATGGATAATAGACTGAGAGTAATATTTAAGAGAGAATAGGAAATAATAATAGAAAAAGAGGGTGAAGCAGCTTAAGAGAAGAAGAGAAAAAATAGAAAGGCTAAAAAAAGGAGAGAAAAGAGAGAGAGAGAGAGTGTGTGAGTGAGAAAAGAACAGACTGAAAGAGAAGAGTATTCGTCTGTATTTTTCTCCTATTTATTTATTTATTTATTTATTGATGCAGTTGAAGAAAACGACTACGTCAATATGACCCTGGGAAAATTGCAAAACTTCTAAGTCATCTGAAAGATTCTTTGACAGATTCCAGTTTGCTGAAAATAAATGGCAAATGGTGAACCAATCTCGGCTGGCATTTCTTTTTAAATCTCTTTACAAATCTTGGCTTAGCCATAAGTGGGCTTGTTTATAAGTATGTAACTACCATAAATATGCGGAAGAGAATATACTCTGGAAGAATTATATAAATTTTGTAAATATGCTTTTAAGTATCTGTTACAATTCTAATACAAAAGGTAAATAAGAAAAGAAGAAAAAATATGGAACGCGAATGTGGCAGGCGAACAGGACTTAACTGCACATTGTGTCGCTCGGCCTCGCGAGTCAACATTATTTTTTACATTATTGTACGTCAATGTGAGACATAACCTGGTTCAGAATTGATTCATTTGATTCCTGCAGCTTTTTTTTTCTGATATTTATTATACCGTTTAACGATTTTCGTGATGCTTGATTAGAAAAGAAAAGAGAGCAAAAACACGAGCAAACAGCGTGTGTGCGTGAAGTTTTCTTTTCGAGAAAAATGCTAAAACGTTTGCAGAGCTTCAAGAAGTTTTGGGTAAAGCCAATGTATACGAGTGATATTTACGTTTTAAACTAAAGGACCAACCCCGACATGGCCAACCTCCAACAAGCCGAATTGACGAAGATCTTGAAAAGGTTCGCTATGCGGTCAACGACGATCGTCATCGAATTTTTGATGTAATATCTGAGGTGATCTGTTTTGTTTTGAGGTTAATGCCAGCGAATATTAACAGAAGGTTTGAAAATAAATCTTAGCACCATAGAATTTGTGCATCACTTGCTCACAGATATATACGCAAACGATGTAAGTTTTGTTAAATCCAATTGACAAGGTTTGTACATCCGGATCAAAATTGTGAATGAAAAGTTTGAACTGGGATTCTAATCAATAAAATTTTACCAAATATTATACAAAGGAAATAATCCACATTAAATGAAATGAACAGAAGACGGCATCTTGAAGTGTGTCGTACATACGATCCATTGCTCAGAATGTAAGTAAAATGGCCGGCTCCCTGTACCTAGCTCCTCCTGATAGCCTCTACCTTGACAATAGGCAGATCAAGGCAAAGATCAGCCAGTCAGTTATGTGGCATGCGTGATACACGCTTAGGCGATCATGTATCTTTCGAGGCGGGTTTTTCCCGCTGTAGGTTGCCATTTCTTTCTGCGGTAGACCAGTTGCCATCCAAAACTATAGAACCCGGTTTGTCCTGCTGTTTGTCTATAGATGAGGGGAGAAGAGGAGGATTCATACCGTTACTACGGCACGTAAGTGAATGTAATGGATTCGACTAGAATTCGAACACGGCTCTCCTCAATCCGAGCCGCTATCCATCACTCCCTGAGGTACTTGCTGTTATATTTGCCCACATCTCACTCTCCCGTCTTAATAGAGTCCAAAAGCGTCTCCGAGCCCTTGTGGGTGACAAATTATTCTCCATCCTCCAACCTCTCTCTGACAGGTGGGATGTGACAAGCCTCTTTCTGCTCCATCACTACTTCCACAGAAAGTGCTCGTTCGAACTGGTCCCGCCAGTTCAAACCTTCACGACAAAGACACGCCATGTCACTTACATAGTAGCCAACTATTCACATTTCTTCCGTATTCCACTCGAATGGCTTCTTCTCGCCAAACGACTCCCAAGAGGATGTTTCCTCGATCGCTACAATCTTAACTTCTTCAATACTAGGGTTAACCGTTATCTTCCTCTCCTATCAGCACAAATTACCTCCAACGCAACCCTCTACCTTGAGGGTTTTTAACATGCATTCAAAATAATAAGAATAAATATTTGATACTTTCGTTTCCAATGGCTATTTTCTAAGCGTAGCTTAGATGTGGCACAAGGCCGAAAGTACGGAGCACCTAGTAAGGATCGAAATCATTTTTCAGACGTAACTGATCTAGCGAGACAAGCTTGTTAACCATTACACTACGCCGAGGTCCCAACTTTTGTTGCCAATGTGGTCTAGCTCCATATGAATATTTTACCCATGACGTTAACTTTGAACCATTTCAGATTCCAGCGCTCGAAAAAATACCAGGATGTAGCTAACAAAATCTTGCCTACAGGATTGAGAACATCCAGTTCTTTAAATTGAGTGAAACAGTTAAAAGGGCCTGTACAAATAGATGAACTTTATACAGTTTATCCTCAATTTTGATCACCCTATACCAAATGTTATTAGAAAATTGAAAGAAAATACAATAAAAAATGAAACTGAAAAACCTTGGCAGCTGAATTTGAACTAAACTTCTTTGAATTAATTCTTGCTGCCAAAACATAACTTATATATATGATTTACATGCAGACTATTGTCCTCATCTTTGTTATTGTTATAACAACGTGTCGACCGTTGTACCCTCCGGCCTGCGTCAGGTGCATGTTGATCAGGGTAACACAGGGAATTTCGAACTGAACCCTTTATATAACATACGGGGGTAGACTGTTATCGTTCCATTGCCCATGTCTAGGGATATCTAGTCCTTAGTTTAGTACTGCTCAGTTATTGCTCGTCCTGTTTCCCCGAGTCCAGGTACATACTACCCGGCCCAGCAATAGTCCTACTGAAACGTTGTGATAACAACAACAAAAATGAGGACAATTATCTGCATGTAAATAATGATAGCCTCTCATCCCAGAAATTCAGACATAAATCATCTATCTATCTATCTATCTATCTATCTATCTATCTATCTATCTATCTATCTATCTATGACTCTTCATATCTATCTATCTATCTATCTATCTATCTATCTATCTATCTATCTATCTATCTATCTATCTATCTATCTCAGTCCCTTCATATCTATCTATCTATCTATCTATCTATCTATCTATCTATCTATCTATCTATATATCTATCTATCTAATGATTCTAAACGTTATTTTTGAGCGTATACGTGTTTGAGTAGATATAGCTGTTTATTTACATTGAAATTAACGTCTACCGGCCTAGATAATCGAAAGTCTTATTAAAGAAATTATTCTTCTCGGCAAATGTCTACTTCATTTTCAGACCCACTGGTGTCTGATGGCAAGACTATGGAATTAGCATGCCCTGTTACAGCAGTTGCAGGTGTAAATTTAAAAAGAATGATGACAATATTTCTTTTGGTTTTTACCGAAACTTAGGTTTTAACAGTATTATCTATTCTCTTCAACACTAGTTCTGCTGCTTTTCTTAAAATAGGAGCTCATATTTTCCGGTCAGAAGCTTCTGTTGTCCACTGGCAATAGATGAAGCCACAGGAAATAAAGGTTTTTCATTAAGGACTTACAGATTTTTCGTTGTGCTTTTCTATCTCGCTTAACCGTGTGACAGTTTACCGGACAGTAGAATATCTGCGAGATGAAGATACTCCATCCTTGACACGTGACCTGGCCAGCCGTATCGAGTATCATCTATGTGATTGTAACGCTTGCAATATTGAGGATTTCGTTGTTAATAAGGAAACCTCACGAGTGCACACCGAGAATGATGCGCGGCTTGTAGAAAGCGTTTAGGTGATGGCGTCAGATGACCCGTAATTTGGAGATATAACGAAATATGAAGAAGAGGAAAAAAGACGAGAATGAGAAAGAAAAAGAAAGGAATGGGAAAAGACAAGAAGGATGACGAATAAAATAAAGGAAAAGAAAAAGAAGAAAAAATGAGGAAGAGACAGTACGATTAAAAACAAAAACGGTGGAGCGAGGTTCAAATTTTAGCGGGAAACGAATGGATGCAACATTTACTTATTATATTCTTCTGGAATCAGCGAAGATCTATTATGCAAAGCTACAGCAAGTAATTTTATGAAGCATTGAGAAAAAGTAACAACCGTCTTCAAGTTGAAAAAGCAGCGCAGCGCAGCAAGTATTCATTGAACAGGGATTGGAAGTTCTCCCATGTGTCACATATTTTCAAAACACTTCACCTTCAGGGTACGTCTTCATGATACAAATGTGGCGCAGCAAGTATTCATTGAACAGGGATTGGAAGTTCTCCCATGTGTCACATATTTTCAAAACACTTCACCTTCAGGGTACGTCTTCATGATACAAATGTGGCGCAGCAAGTATTCATTGAACAGGGATTGGAAGTTCTCCCATGTGTCACATATTTTCAAAACACTTCACCTTCAGGGTACGTCTTCATGATACAAATGTGGCGCAGCAAGTATTCATTGAACAGGAATTGGAAGTTCTCCCATGTGTCACATATTTTCAAAACACTTCACCTTCTGGGTACGTCTTCATGTTGCAAATGCGACGCGGCAAATACTCATTGAACTGGGATTGGAAGTTTTAACATGTGTGACGTATTCTCAAAATATTTCACCTTCAGCGCACGTCTTCATGCTGCAAATGCGGCGCAGCAAACGTTCATTGAACTGTCATTTTCCAATCCTAGTTCAATGAGCATTTATTGTTCTCCCATGTGTGAACTATTTTTAAGACATTTCTCCTTCAGCGCACGTCTTCCTGTTGCAAATTCCGTACAGCCAACGTTCATTGAACTTGGATTTGAAGTTCTCCCATGTATGACCTATTCTCAAAACATTTCACCTTCAACGTACGTCTTTAAGTTGCGACGTAGCAAATGGACTGCATAATTTGGTTGAAAGATATTGAGTGTTAGGTCATAAAGATATTAGAAAATATTTGGTGAGTGAATAATAATGCTATAAATGTATATGAATAGAATGTTTTTAAAATGAATACATGAAATATATGTATCGAATATTGTACAATGAATGTTATGCTAAATTTATGCCAATATAATTTCATAATAAATACTGTGGTATCGTTTTCGTAAGTAAACGAAGTTTTATATACATAATAATTTATACGGCAAAATAAAAAACTAAAATGAATAATTAATAATTAAATTATTAAATAAGATAAAATGTCTGTAAATTAAACACTGGATTGTTTATAATTTAAGCATTCAACAAATTGATTTAATAAGGGCTATTAATAAAGAAAGAAATGAGTGAATTACTGAAAACTGTTTAAATAAAATGTGTTACTGAATTGATGACTTTTTCATTTTACCGAAAACCGGAAACAGAACATCCGATGATTATGTCATTATTGACAAGAATCACAATTTTGATTAATCGTACTCATGAAAATATCACTTGTTTAAACTTGTAAGCCATCAATTCAATGACACTTGCCATAAAATTAATTACATAGGATGAAAATAAGAAAACTCTGAACCATGAACGATGGACGGAAGTAGACGCGAAAAGTGAAACCGGAAGTATCTGTGGGAGCGTAGAATTATCATATTCCTGATTCTTCATTCGTTCCGTAGTTAGCATGTATTTTACGCGCTGCCAATATCTCAAAATAATGGACTATTTAAAATTATATACCTCGGTCAAATTATTGATAAAAATTGTACGCAACCAGATCCTTCAAAGGTAAGTACAATAAAAAATATGCCTCCACCAACAAACGTGACTATGTTACAAGCTTTTACTACAACAGGTTAATCCTCTATCAATATATATATACATAATATACATAACTAGCAGCATGGCCCGGCGTTGCCCGTGCTTGATACGAGACAGCAATCGCTATCACTTGACTTAAAATATTTTTGCCCTTCCTTGCTTTTAAAGGAGTGCCCTTTACCGTGCTGATGTTGCTACATGCCTTATTTCTTGCCTATCCCACGCTGCGAATTTTTTCTATATTATGGGTAAGTTCTCATAACACCCCCTTCCGAAGCTTTTGCGTACCAGGGGTTTTTAATATCTTTTTTTCTTTGGATCTATTTCCAAAGGTTCCATAAATTTTCCTTTTCGAGACGATTTTCTTGGTTCTGGCATTGTTTGCGGTCTTTTTATACCAAACGTATCCAAAATCGTGTCCATTACCTCTTCTTGAGGTGGACTGTTAGCGTCCTGTAACAGTCTTTTCCTTATTTGGTTTAAGTGTCTCCTGTGTGAGAATTTTTGTCCCTGGACTATGTAAACCATCTTGCCAATTCTTTTCTCAACTGTGCCTTGCTCCCAGTAAGATGTATCATTTTTATAGGCTTTAAAAAAACTTTTTTCTCCTGGGAGAAATTTTCTTTTTGGTGCATAGGACTGTGTTACTTGTTTTGTTTTACTTGGTAGCAATTTATCAAACGCAGATCTGATCTTTCTAGTAAACATCACTTCTGTGGGTGATAGTGTTGATGGTGTAGCCTTATTTGGCGTAATTCAATATACCTGAAGAAATTGCTGTAATGCTTTCTCCGTAGGCACATCGTAGGCTTTTCGTAGCGCTCTTTTGAGTGTATTAACGAATCTCTCCGCCTGCCCATTTGATCTTGGGTGATAAGGCGGGGATTTTATATGTTTTACTTGATAAATTTCGCAAAACTCTTGGAAATCTGCTGACGTGAATAGCGTTCCATTATCTGTGACTAGGCAATCCACTACAACAAGCCGAATAGCTCGTGGAGGCAATTTACGGTCATTTCTGAAGTAGGATTTTTGCAACGAAACGCCTCCGGCCATTTACTATAGCTATCCACTATGATTGAATAGTAGAAGCCGTCAATTGGTCCTGCATAATCTGCGTGTATTCTTGACCACGGACGATCAGTCTCTGGCCATGGCTTATGTATGATTGGCGGTGCTTTGGCTGTTAAATTACAACCCTTGCACATTTCCACCATCTGAGTAATATCCTGGTCCATATTCTTCCAATATACATAGCTTTGCATTAGCGACTTCATTCTATTTTTACCAGGATGTCCCCTGTGGAAATCCTTTAAGATCCGCTTTTGTAATGTTTTGGGAATTACAACCCTTTCGTTGTAAAGTAACACATTGTCGCATAGAGAATAGCTGTCCGAAATTTGCTCATTTTTCTCTGCTATTTTTTCTTTTGTTTCATTAATAAATTAGTCGTTTTTGGCTTCATTTTTTATGTCTTGCAATGTGACTGGGAGGTTTCTAACTGTACAACTTTGTATTCTTTTAAATACTTCCTGCACATGTTCCTTGTGTTGTTCAACGCTTTCGCTATTAATCAATACGTCATCCAGGTATGCAAATGTATACTCTAGTCCGGCAAGCATCGCATCCATTGTCTGTTGGAATATAGCCGGCGCGACCTTAATTCCAAAAGGTAATCTTTGGTATCTGTACAGTCCTTTGTGTGTGTTTATGCATAGTAGTTTTGAACTTTCCTCAATGATTGGAATTTGCAGTTACGCCTCACTTAAATCAATTTTTGAAAAAAATTTTCCACTATTTAATTTAGTGAATACTTCTGGACTGGGTAGAGGATAATGGTAGTCCTTTATTGCTGCGTTCAAACCTGTAGAAAAATCAGCGCAAACTCGAATTTCGCCTGATTTCTTTTTGACGTAGACTGTCGGAGCGGCCCATTTACTGTATTCTACTTTTGTCAATATGCCAGTGTTTTCGAGTCTGGTTAATTCTTGATCAATTTTTCAATTGACGCAAACGGTACGCTCCTTTTTTTCTTGAAAATAGGCTGAACGTTTTCCTTAATTTCGATATTAGCTGCCATTTTCTTACATCTTCCTAGGCCTGCTGAAAATACTTCGGAGAAACTCGTTTTTAGTTTTCTTTTAATTTGTCTGACTCGGTTGGTAAGCTTTTTACCTTTTGGCAGTACGTACGTATAGGTAGATCCCACAGATCGAATTTTTGCATCCAGTCCGTTCCGAATAAGTTTTCGGTATTTCTTAAGACGTACATTTTTAGTTTTTTCGTCATTCCATTAAATGTTACATTAGTAATTACTTCAACCTCAAATTTTATCTTTCTCCCCGTAACTGATCTAGCAATTTTATCCGTTTTTAACATGGCAGGTTTGTTCAGTTTTCTCCATGTTTGTAGGTTTATAATCGTTAAGTCTGAGCCAGAATCCAGCTGTAGCCTGACTTTTCTATTTTGCATTTCAACTTGTACGTATTTTCTTATGTTAGTCTCATCTGCTTGGTCAGTCCGCGTAATTCTTATTCTGCTTTTGATTTCTCTTCTATACCTGCAATGAGAACTTTTGTGGTCTATTTTTTACATGATAGACAAGTTTTAAAACGATATGTACAGTCTTTAAACCAATGCCAAGTCCCACAACGATAGCATGGACTGGGTGGTAGTTTTTTTTTATATTGATTTTTAGAGTTAGAAAATTTTGTTTTACCTGTTCTTGAGGGGGGAAATCGGTTTGGTTTGCTTGTGAGGAGGGTAAGTTGGTTTGTCTTCGTACTTTATGTATGTACGCTATGCCAGCTTCTTCTATGTCTTTTGAGTCTTTCTTCACACTGATGTATCTCTGGCAGTCTTCGGCTAGCTTTTGAAGTGTAAAATCATGTTCACTCTCCAATTTAGTAAGGATTCTGCTTCTCATTTTCGCGTCTTTGGTTGAGACCAGACCTTGGACATAAATTAAGCATTTGAAATTGTCCGCGCTGAGTTCTGATAATTTGAAGTCGTCACAATATTTGTTGACAATGGACGCGAAAGTTGTGTAATCTTCATTGTCCTTTTTTGTAAGGTTCATGCATTTCCATCTTTTGTGGAATAATGAAGTATTATGGCTGAAAAGTTCCGTTAGCAGTTTAATGGCTTCTTTGAACGTTAGCTCACTTGTTTTTCTGGGAAGGATATAATCTACGAATTTGCTATATTTGCATGTTCCTAATTTTCTTAGTAATAGGCGTACTTTACGTGCGTCTGACCAATCTTTGCAGTCAAATTCATATAGATCTTCGTACCTTCGGAAGTAGTTTGCAAAAGTTTTATCTTCGTCGGGTGCGTACTTGAAATCTTCGATAGTACTCCAAATAGCGTCTTGTGAGAGAACTGTTTCGTTCTCGGATTTTTGCTCCTTATTTGACATTACACGTAGCAATAATTCTTGCAATTCCAAATATTTCTGTTCGTTTTTTTGCTGCTGTTGCAATTGGACTTTGATAAGTTCCAGAATGGTTGACTTAAAATCTTCCATGCTGACCTATTTTTGTGTAACCTGATATTCTGTGACCTGTGCACGCAAAAAAAATTTCCTTTGTTGCCAGTGAAATTTGAAATCCAAAAAGAAAATTCGTTTTTTTATGTGTTCGCGCAGAACTAGTTTTTTTTTAGAATCTCGCGTAGAACTTGTTTTTTTTTAGAGTTTACTCGTCGACCACTGTTATGTGTGACGGATAGCAAAAAAAGGTATGTCCTCCGCGTAGAGAATTTGTTTTTCTTTTGGGGGTTTTCCAGGTCGCCACTTGTTATTTGCGACGTATAGCAAAAAAGTATGTTCTCCGCGTATAGATTTTGTTTGTCCTTGGAGTTTTCCTCGTCGCCACTGTTATGGTCGACGTATAGCAAAAAAGTATGTTCTCCGCGAATAGAGTTTGTATTTCCTTGGGGGTTTCCTCGTTGCCACTGTTATGGTCCAGGTTCCTTGTACCACGGTGATGGTCCAAGGTAGAACCAATGAAGAATAACTCGAACACAGGTATGGAATAACACAGATATATTACAAACAGAATAAGTACAAAAGAAGTAGAAGTGTTAGTAATAACAATCAGGTTTAATTAGAGAGAACGATGTTGTCTCGAAGTATCACTATTCCAATGTCTTACAGTAATCGTCTGACGCGACTCTGTCTCTGACTGACTCTCACTGACTGACTGGCCAACTGCCTGACTCACTCACTGACTCTGTGTCGATATTTAACACTCCTCCACACACGGGTCGAATGTGGCACAAGGCCGGTTTAACGTGGGCTTACCGAGCCCGTAGGCTCGGCCAAAATATATGCCCATTAGAACCCGTATACACGGGTTCAGGGACTGTCTACCTCCCCGGACGGCACTTTGCCCTGCGACAAAGCCCCGTCCGAGTTCCTCCCCGCCGAGGCGGAGAGTTCGACAGCAACGACTGTTCCGACACTGACTCTGTGTCTGCTGCTCCCTCTTGAGGCGCAGTATTTATGAGGTACGGAACAGTCTATTAATATTATGGGTAAGGTCCCATAACAGCATACTAGTTAACATTTGTGTCAGTCAGATGTTGGCTCTCACAATGGCCAATAGAATCTTCCTGCCTATTCGTAGCAGCCAGCTATAGGCTCTCACTCTAGCCAGTAGAAAATGGTCGCAAACTACATGAAAACTGCCGTAGCAGAAGCATGAAAAATATCGATTATTTCCATTATCGATGGGAGTTGGGAAATGCAAAATCGGTCGTGGCCTGTTCACTAACTTAGAGCATGTGCATGTAAATCTTGGTGCAAATCCGTCGAAAATTGCGGCCGTGCATTCGTTACACACACACACACACACACACACACACACACACACACACACACACACACACACACACACACACACACACACATACAGATAGAGATTTGAGAGCTCCACTGAACGATCTACTTAAAAAAGAAGTAAAGTGGAACAGGAAAGATAACTGTCAAAAGACGTTTGACAAAATAAATAAAGACTTACGTCAGATTTATCATTAGCATCCTACGATCCAAAAGCAGAAATTGTAGTGGCGTCAGATGCTAGTGATTGTTATTTGAACGGTAATTTTACACAAATACGAAAGCGGTAAAATGAAAGCCTTCACTCATGCTTCACGCTCGCTTCTACCAGCATAAAAAAATGAGAGCCAGATAGAAAAAGAAGCTCTAGAAATTATATTTGTTGTGAAGAAATTTCATAAATTTACTCATGGAAAAATTTGTAAGTTGCAAACAAGCCACAGACCTCTATTAACAATATATAGTTCAAAGAAAGGAATACATACGCATACAGTTAATAGACTACATCACTGTGGTACCATCTTATTAAACTATGAGTATTAAACTATGAGTTTACGATCGTCAATAAAATTAGGACATGCGGATGGATTATCAAGATTAATGCCTAAAAATGCAGAACCATTTGAGGATACAGTCATTGCAACACTAAAAGGCGAAATAGGAATGAAAAAAAAATTTGTGCAACGTAGTACGATAGTTGCCAGTTACCCTGGAAGAAAAGAAAAAGCGGAAAATGACGTCTTTATTGCGAAAATGAAAAAGCAATTGTAAGAAAGTAACAAAGAACAAAAATCAGACTTAAACACTTATTCGCTATGCACCGGTGTAGTAATGTTCAGGCAAAAGGTTGTAATACCTAATGTGCTACAGAAGGGAATATTGAAGGATTTTCCATAGCTAATATCCTGGCATTTCAAGAATGAAATCTCTGATAAAAGTTTCGTATATTGGACCAGGATATTAAAAAAATAGTAAAAGCTTGCAGAGGTTGCGCTCTGACAGCAAAACTACCTGTCACAAAGACAGAATGTTGGCCAAAGCTAGACACGCCGTGGTCAAGACTGTATGTAGATTTTGTAGGTCCTATGAATGGATCACATTATCTTGTGATAGTTGATAGTTTATCTAAGTGGTCGGAAATGTATAAGTGCCAAAATTCAGCCTCTTCAGTGACAGTGAATTTCTTGCATGAACTGTTTGCGAGAACAGTTACCATAATTTTAGATAACAGAACGCAATTAACGGGTAGAGAATTTGAAGATTTTTGTAAGATGTTCTACACTGAGCATATTATGACCACGCTGTATCTCCCAGGGTCTAACGGGCAAGCGGAACGGTTTGTAGGAACGTTTAAAAGAGTGTTGAAGACAGAAATCAAGTTTTGAGAAAGTAAATGAGGAAGCACTTAAAAATTTTCTCAGAGTTTACCGAGTATCACCTAACCCCAATACATAATCAGGCATGTCGCCGGCGGAACTTATGTTTGCAAGAGTAAAATCAGTTTTGATAAGTTATTACCAAGTCGAATAACATGAATGGATAACAAAAACGACACTAAAAGTTTCAAGGTCGGCAATAAAGTGTTCTTTACAGCATATAAGTATGGAAAAGAAACGTGAGAAGACGGAATAATATCAGCAAGAATCGGGAAGTTGATTTACATGCTAAAAGGGAAAAGATTTTAACATAAAAAAGCATAATAGGCTGAAAAAAGGTTCATTAATAAAAGATCAGAAACATTGAAAGAACCGATAAAATGCTATATGATATGCCAGCACCACAACAAGTCGTGGGACCTACAAGGAAAAGTTCCAGAAAAAGAAAGCGGACTGAAGAATTGGATCCGAGATGGAAACGCAACAAAGTCAAGTACGTTTGCGAATTCTCTAGAAAGAGGAGGGGGAGATACTGATACTAATAAAAAATAAAATATTTATAAAATGTATTAATCTAAACACTTGTTGTGGAGTAACTAGTGCCCCTCCGGTAACTATATGATCTAAGTCCATAACTAAAAATAAAGAGCTCCAGGTCAGAGGTAAGAAAAAAGAAGCCGTTTAGAGTCAGTCTTCAAACTAATTAATACAGATATCACGGCAAGCAGCCGAAGTATCATTTATATTATAAGCGCTACGAAGCGCGTTATAACAATGAGTTTGATTCTCACTGGCTGTCCTAGACTTTCAACCTTGTGCCACATCTAAGCTACGCTTGGAAAAAAAACGATGTAATGATTAGAAAGCTTTACTCGCTAGAAACATTACGACTGATTAGTGAGTTTAATCCTCACTGGGGGCCCTATACTGTCGACCTTGTACCACATCTAAACTGCGCTTAGAAAATCATTTTGGGAACCTCGATGTGGTGTAATGGTTAGCAATCTTGTCTCGCTAGAACAATTACGACTAAGTAGTGAGTTCGAACTTCACTGGGTGCCCCATATTCTCGGCCTTGTGCCACATGTAAGCTACGCTTATAAAATAACCATAATAAAATGGGTGAGGACATTTTGTCATATACCATAGGATTCTTGTTTATAACGATGGTCGTAATAGGTTATAGGTCTCAGCCCTTTGGTTTAAGTTTACAGATATTAACAAATAACAAATTCATTTCCAATAAAACTTTTGAAATGTTGGTTCATTGGATTTTAAAGAGATACTGCAAATATTTCTTCAGTTTCTCTACGGGTTGCAATACATTTTATTTTTGAAGTTTTTATTTCTTGCTTCGTTTTTATCTTCTAATCTACGCTTTCGTCTTATTCGATTTAGACTTGATTAAAATAACGGGAGATAACCGATATAAAAGAAAGGAAAATAATTTCCTGTCGGCGGTGGACAGATATATTAAACTATTAATGGTTGCCAAGTTATCCCAAAGTGTTTTCTAAAGTCCATCCTATGAGTACGATGGAGGAAGATAAGATAAAAAAAACTGGAAGGCAGACTGTAAGGGTTGGTGAACGGAAGTAAAGGTTGAAGCGGAAGTGTATAATGAAAATATAATGGGATAGATGTGAGGATGACTATGATAATTATTATTATGCCGAATGTTTCCTTATATGGAGAGGACTAATGTTACCATTAACGTAGCAATGACTTTTCCATGAAGACAACAAAGGAATAAGGGGAAAAGAAGAAAATAGTGACAGAAAAAAGAAAGAAAGAAACTACTAAAAGTATTAAGATTGAATTGCAAATTATAAAAATGATTGAGATTGTCCAGACCACGACGGCATTGGTGTTTTCAAGGATATTGCGAAAGAGGCTGGAAATTTGTAATGACTTATTATCACTCAATCTCCTGCGATAATCATCGGATATCAGGCGTGAACATATAAATGCATAAAACAAGAACAACAACAATAACAACAACAACGATAATAATAATACAATACACACAGGCAGAACAATCAAAGCTAATTTCAGAGACATCGATGATCAGAGACCACAAAAACAGAATGTACTTTCTTATTGAAGTACCTGAGATTGTAATGTATCTTTAAAGCACTTAAAAAAACTACCAAAATACAAGGATCTTGAAATGGAAATCTCAAAAATGTGGCACATGGGGACATCAATTAATCCAGTTGTAGTTGGAACCGTTGGATTGATTGGAAAAAGGTTCCGATAGACTCATTGAAGGGTTTCCAGGTAGCTCTTGCCTTAAAGAAATACACAAAATTGTACTCACAAGTACAGCTCACACATTACGAAGGGCTTTATCTATGTAAAACGTGTGTGATCTTTGGTGGTGGTTGTTTTTGATTTTCCTTAAAGATGCTCAGTGGAAAAAGTCATGATGCCATTTCTGAACTTAGGTCTCTGGTTGGGACCCAGAAAAAATGTGTATCCAAGAGAAATTAAAAGAAATAATAATAATATTAATAATAATAATAATCAGCATGATTAATCATTGATCCATTGTATCTTTTTATACAAGGCACCGCAAAAGGAAGAAGAGAAAGTGATCAACTATGATCTATTGAAGTTTGAACTCGCAAGGCTTCGGAAGTTGAAGAAGGTCACCACCATGTCAGTTGTCATTGGTGCACTTAGTACGATGACAGACAGAAAGGAAAGATGGATGAAAAAATTGTCACTGATTGCCCAGTGGAACTGTTATAGAAAGGAAGTCTCTCATGAACGGCAAGAAAAATCCGGAAGTGAAAATTTGAATGATACCTGAAACTGCTGGTTGTGACCCGCAACCCATACATTGATTATCAAATATTAATATCTTAAAAGTTTGAATAATAATAGTGAAGCCTATAAGTACCTAGGAATTAGCAAAGAAGATGGAAAGGTATGAATCTTCTTCTCCCCCCACTCAGCTATGGGTAAATAGCAGGACAGACCTGGTTCTATAGCCTTGGATGGCAACTGGTCTACTGCAGAAAGAAATGGCAATCTACTGCGGGGAAAAAATCTGTCTCGTCAGTCATATATCGAAAGATACATTATCACCTGAGCGTGTATCACGAATGGCACATAACTGAGATGGCATAGAGCATACCTAAATGAAGGAGAAGGTAAGAAAGGAATACTACATGCCTGTGCGTCTGGTACTGAATACTGGGCTGAATTAAAAAAACAGAACATCAGCCATAAATACCTTGGCTGTCCCTGTGGTACAAATACAGTCTCCAGATCCTTAACTTGACCATAGCTGACATTAAGCGAATCGACGCCAAAACGAGAAAGTTTCTCACTTGCTACTGCATGCATCATCACAAAGCTGATGTTGATCTATCTATGTGCCCAGATCCGAAGGAGGCAGAGGATTAGTTCAACTAGAACTGTCTTACAAAACTAAAACCTTCAAAGATACCTGGAAACTACAGAAAACTGGATAGTGATATGTTTCAAAGAACATGAAAGTAGTAAGAGACTTTATTCCGTAATAAAGGAAGCCAACAAGTTCAAAATGGCGTTTCAAATGGGTGTAGAAATAGTAGTAAATCACAATACACCGACTGAAGCTGCAAAATACTTAAAAACATAGCAAAAGCAAATGCAACTGACCAGATACAGAAACGATGGCAAGATAAACCGCTTCGCGGTCAATATTATACCCGTACCAAACAAGCTGATGTAGACAAACCCCGTACACATCAGTGGCTACGTAGTGCAGAGTTAAAAGTTGAAACCAAAAGTTTTATCCTTGCTGCACAGGACCAATGCTTGCTGTAAAAGCACACATACTAAAAAAAATTGTGTTAGCCGAAAATCATATACTGTGATAAATATCCAGAAACACTTGATCATCTTGTATCAGGTTACACGTTATTGTCACCTACTGAATATAAAACACGGCACGACAGAGTGGGCCAATATCTGCACTGGAAAATCTGCAATTTCTACAGGAAAGAAACTGAAAGAAATTGGTATGAACACCACCCAAACCCAGTTACGGAGATAGGACCTGTAACAGATTTATGGGACTACACAAACAGACAGAATAATCAAAGCTAATCGCCATGACATTGTTATTAGAGACCGCATACAAAAAATTGCCTCCTTATTGATAAAGCAGACTGCAGTGTATCTTTGAAGATCTTCAAAAAGCTAACAAAATACGAGGACCTTGAAATCGAAATCTCAAAAATGTGGCACATGAGAACATCAAGAATCCCTGTTGTAGTTGGAGCCCTCGGATTGGTTGGAAAAGATTGCAATAGACTCGTTGAAGGGATTCCTGGTAGCCCATGCCAAAAGAAATACAAAAAAATTGTTCTCACGAGTACAGCTCACATCTTACGAAGGGCTTTATCTATGTAGAATATTTGTTTTTAATTGCCCAGTGGAAAATGGCATGATGCCATTTCTGACCTTAGGTTTCTGAGTGGGACCCGGAAAGAAATGAGTACACGCCAGAAATCAAGGGAAATAATAATAATAATAATAGTAGTAGTAGTAGTAATAATAATAGTAGTAGTAGTAGTAGTAGTAATAATAATAATAATAATAGTAGTAGTAGTAGTAATAATAGTAGTAGTAGTAGTAGTAATAATAATAGTAGTAGTAGTAGTAGTAGTAATAATAGTAGTAGTAGTAGTAATAATAATAGTAGTAGTAGTAATAATAATAATAATAGTAGTAGTAGTAATAATAATAATAATAGTAGTAGTAGTAGTAATAATAATAATAGTAGTAGTAGTAGTAGTAGTAGTAGTAATAATAATAGTAGTAGTAGTAGTAGTAATAATAATAATAGTAGTAGTAATAATAATAATAATAGTAGTAGTAGTAGTAGTAATAATAATAATAGTAGTAGTAATAATAATAATAATAGTAGTAGTAGTAGTAGTAATAATAATAATAATAATAGTAGTAGTAGTAGTAGTAGTAATAGTAGTAATAATAATAATAATACGGATCAGACATACCAAATATGGAGAGATATGGTAGGAACTAAAATACGACCCTATCTCAACACAAACATGCTTGCCAATGTCCGCATGGGCATCATGCGAAATAAAAGGGTCTCAAAAACAGAAATAGATAATATAAAACTAAATATAAGACAATATAAAATCAGACATAACCCAACCATAAATGAGGGAAGAGTATAAAATTAAAGCAGTAAATGAAATTCCACCAATCAAGAAAATACTTAAACAGAAACTGCAATTGAAGGCACAGAGAACAAGACGTTATGTAAAGCGCTGTAGTTTCTATCGACAAAATAAGATATATTCCAAACAGACTTCAAAAGATTTACAGGGAAGCTGGAAAAGCAGCTATCGAAGTCAAAATGCTAGCATTTATTGAAGAAGTGCAAAACTTTGGGAGGATATTTGGAATAATCCAAACGAATATAATCCCAACGTAGAGCGGATAAAACGAGAACAAGCGAGAATGAAGGGTAAACCTGTGCAAGAATGGAAAAATATACCCAAGAATACTGTTAGGCAAGCTCTAACAAAATCCCCCAAAATGGAAATCCCCAGGAAATGACACGCTACACAACCTTTGGCTCTATTATCTGTCATCAATCCATAAAACTCTTGTGCAAACTTTAGCAGTGCGAATTAATAACCCCAATGAATTTCCAGAATGGACCACTGAAAATATTACATATCTCCTACCAAAAACGGGTGAAACAGATGATCCAAAAATAATTATAAGCCAATAACGATAAAATTATAGACTAATAACATCTGTCCACCACATATAAATTGATCACGTCTGTCTTGACGAAATGTAGTTACTCTTTTCTCGATGAAAATAAAATTCTTCCCCGGGAACAGAAGGGATGTCGAAGAGATTTATATGGTTGCAAAGATCAATTAATAGATAAAATGATCCTGGAAAATTTAAGGAAAAAACAGGTGGAAACTCAGCAGATCATGGATAGATTAACTTAAAGCCTTTAATAGTGTGCCTCACCCTGGGGTTCTTAAGGCTTTGGAAATGTACAAAAGTCTTCCCGGTGATAGTAAATTTCCTTAAATATATAATGGAGCTGTGGAAAACCACATTAGACCTAAATCGCACCAGAGGTACTGTTACTTCCAGTTATTTGAATACCCGACGAAGAATCTTTCAAAGAGACTCCCTGTCGCCCCTTCTGATCTGTCTGCCATTAGTCCACTTTTCGCATGAACTAAACAGTAATAACTATGGATACAAAGTAAAAAAAGAAAGTGTTTAATCACCTATTCTACATGGATGATATTAAACTCTTTTTAAAAGACAAAAATGAGATGATTTGGGGGACTTCTTGATGTTATCAGCCTGAGGAGGCGATCCCAGAGTTCAGCACCTTTGGAAAGCGCATGAACACAATACCACGGGTTGACCCAAACCTTGTGAATAAAATTGGGTAGACAGAACTATTTAGGGGTTGTCGATGGTTGTGCTAGCACGAAGTCACAACTCATCGTGACCGAGTAAGTTTAAGCCTACTGGCCTTGTTCAGGCTGTTGATCACGCCAGAAAATGCACTCTCTCTCGGAAACTGTAACTAAGGCTTGTTAAGCATAGTTGAAGTATAAACCACAGGCGAGTGTCGAATAAACACAAATGTGCCTGAGCTGTCATCTGCAACAGGGATTGACTAGCCGCCTTCGTGGACAGGCGTACTCGGATATGAGCGGCCAGCCGTAGAGATAGATATTTTAAAAGGCGACATGATTCATGATATCCGTCACACAATTTTTGCGTGTGACTTGCACGCGTGTATATAATGTATATATGTGTGCTGTACCCGACTGCTTTACAAGTACTTGCGTCGACATTTGATGTATACACACACACACACACACACACACACACACACACACACACACACACACACACACACGCGCGCGCGCACGCACACACACACACACACAATTTGACTAATCTGAAATAAAACATTGAAATAATACATTCCCTTCTTACTTGGCATGAGCAACCCCTAACTTAGGCCGCGCAATATAACCGTTAAGTGGAAGAAAATTAAAGGAAATAAGATTAAACACTAAAAAATAAAAAAATCAGATAATTATATGATTTTATTGAAAATTTCGGAAGTTATTCGTTAATAAATAATATTCTTTTCGATTTCTATTTGTATTATAGAAATAGTTTTAGACAGTATTTACATTAGTCGGACTATTGTCCTCATCTTTGTCGCCATATTTGTCACACCGTTTCGGCCGTTGTACGCCCCGGCCTTCTTCAGGTGGTTGGAATTTCGAACTGAACCCTTTATTTCGATCACTTGAGGACACATGGCACAGTGGATAAAGGCGTTGGTTAGATCCAGTGACAGACCCAAAGAGTGTGAGTTCAATACCCGGCTAAGGCAGTGGAGAACTTTCAGAGGGAAAATTAGCAGGAGATAATCTGATAACTGACATCCATCAAACATGGCACGTGGAACAAGAACAGTCTACCCCAGTGATCGAAATAAAGGGTTCAGTTCGAAATTCCAACCACCTGAAGAAGGCCGGAGCGTACAACGGCCGAAACGTTGTGACAAATATGGCGACAAAGATGAGGACAATAGTCCGACTAATGTAAATACTGTACATAATACCTCATCTCAGAAATAATGTAAATAGCGTCAATTTTGTTTTTATTGTTCAATTTTGATCTGCATGGACGGATCCTTGTCACTTGCATAATTTCCGGTCGATAACCGTTCCTACCGAATCGTATCTCTTTTGCGCATTTGTTATATAATAGGTGGTTTCATCTTTGGAATTTATTATTATTATTCTGCGCATGTGCGTACGTACTTCCGTTACACTTTCATTGTATCTGACATTGTATAATCAAATAAGATGAGACTATGTGCGACTTGATCTCAAGTAGAAGCTATCAGAATCTACTGATGTGAAAACCCAATGAGTGTATGAAAATAAAGCATAATAAGATAAATGGAATTTCCTTAACTGTAAATTGAAATCATGCAACGAATCGCCATGTTACCGTGTTGCCAAGAATAATGAAAAGGGCCTGCGCATGCGTAAAGCAATTAGGAATTAGTGAAAAGCGTAGCGAGAAGTAACTGAAGGAAAAAAGAAAAGCAATAAACATTGTTGTAGCGTAATCAGACTTCGAGCTGCGCTTAAGTTCACACACACGAGCGAGCACGCGCACACTATGCACTTATACGCTCTGTCATGTCCAAACATATGTATACAAATATTTTCGAAGATGCGCATCTTCCTTCTTAAAAATATATAATTTTCATCCAGAAATGATCTTGGAAATTGTCACTTTTATCATTAAGGAATTCTTTGCAGTTACAATGACAAAATAAATAGATATTGAGAAATATGCTAGCGCGAAAACTTTCAGCACCTTTTCAGCGTGTAATCACTTGTGAGACGATTAGTAGAAGATAAAAAAAACTTCTCTTCAGAATATTGCCAACCATTTACGAACAGTATTTCTAGCTATGACACCATCTCCATAAATGGCACATATTTCTTTTGCTGTATATAGTATTTTTCCATTCTGGGAACAGAAGAGCATAAGTGACGAAAGGAAATTCCTAAACTTAATAGAAAAGCACTTCCCTGAAACAAACCGATTAGCAAAAATATTCAACAAAAATAAGGTTAAAATCAGTTACAGCTGCACAAAAAACCCACAAATAACAAAAAGCCACAACAAAAAAGTAACAACCTGCAATAATGCAACGAAGGAACTTGAAATGCAACTGCAGAAATAAAACAACATGTCTACTCCAAGGAAATTGCTAACAAACGAATATAATATATAAAGCCAAAGTAAATGCAAACAACAGTACAATGTACTACATCGGTGCCACTGAGGGACCATTCAAGAAAAAAACAACCACGACCTTTCATTCTCCAACAGAAAATACTCAAACAGCACTATACTATCCACATACATATGGCACCTAAAAGACAGAAATATTACACCAAGAATAAGCTGGAAAATATTGAAAAACGCAACTGCCTATAAAAACATTACAAAGAAATGCCTACTTTGACTACTCGAAACAGTAGCAATAATTTCACATACCCAACAAAAGAAATTACTATACATAAGATCAGAAATAATTTCTAAATGCAGACATGAAAACAAATACCTATTATCATAATTTATGCCAAACGGATAAAAAAAATTCTACCAAACACTACTTCATAAACCACCATTGACCCTATGAATATGAAAAGAGAAACCATTGACACCATAACACCATCAATTATTTTCTAGTTCAAACTACCATCATAATAATTATAATTAATGTTATTACCATTCCACCACCATTACAACAATCACTTCTACCACTTTACAATAACTATTTGCTGCTACAGTTGTTATTATCATCACCGCTCCCACCACCATTACTACCGCATCACAATTATCATTGCCGAATTAGTCCACAATTACTACTGCACCACAACTACCATTACCGTATCAGTCCACAATTATACTTACTTCTCCCTCCCCCAGCAAAATTAATGGGCAGTGAAATTGATACACTATGTTGGTCATCTCTACTTTAGATTTGATGGGGTTATCTTAAAGCTTGTGTCCATATATATATATATGTATATATATATATATATATATATATATATATATATATATATATATATATATATATATATATATATAAAAGTGGACATGGAAGTCAGCACTTAGAGGCGACAGTCTGTTTCATGCTAGTGCAATCGTCAGGTGACTAGTGCTGTTATTTTTCTCGGCTATTTATATAAAGGTCAGTGGTGCATTATGGGTAGTCTATTTTGTCGGTTACTTTGTCCGGAAGTCGCTTATTTGTTTATTTATTTATGTCAAATTATTTTGCTTGTTTTTTGTTTGTATTTTTTTTTTTATCTTATATATTTATTTATTTTTTTATTTTATTTTGATCGGTGTTTTTGGTTAACGTAGTAAAAATTTGTTTATATAGCTTATTGTTGGTAGTCTATAATGGCCGTCATTTACCGGAAGTCGCTTGTTCGCTTATGTATTTGGGTCAAATTGTTTTGCTTGTTTTTATTTATTTTCATTTTTATTTTTTATCTTATATATTTGTTTATTTGTCATTGATTAAATCTATTTGTTGAATTTTGGGGTGTGATGTTGTGGTTTGTTCTGACTATTATTTTGGTTGGAACAGTTTTTAATTTATCTATTTAGGTTGGTTATCTTTATTTGTTTTTTCTAAACGGCTACTTTATCGTAATCGGTTGTTAGTTTATTTATATATTTGGATGTATTTAGATCGATTTATTATACTTGTTGTTATTTATTTGTTATACTATATATTTTTGGCTTTGGGTTTTTTAAGTAACGTAGTATATTATCTTTTATTAATGTTTTTTTTTTTTTTTTTATTTATTTATTTATTTATTTATTTATTTATATAACAGTTATAACTTTCGTCCGTTCTTTTGTTTTGATTTTATTTCGCATATTCTAACAGGTGTGGTTTTGTGATTTGTTTGGAGTAATTTATTTTGCTTATTTTATTGTTGTTTGTTTATATATTTATTTATTTTTCTATTTTAAGTTACGTAGTAAAAATTTGTTTTCATGTCTGCATTTTGAGATTAGCTCGGATCTTATATTTAATAATTTATTTTGATCTGGGAAGGTAATGATAGCTATTTTTTCCTTCAAGCAAAGTTTGCAAGTTTTTGATAGGTTGTTGTAGGCTGATGATTTTTTCCTTATTTTCCAAGATATTTTTGGTGTGGTGTGTGTTTTGTTTTTTATTTCCCAGATATACTTAGAAAGCATTGTGCTGTTCGCATATTTACTATTTGTGAAAGACATTTTGTGTACATAATTTCTTTGTTTCCATGGTCCTTCGGTTACTCCTATGTATACTTTTTCTTCATTATCTGCTGGTTTTATCGTGGCTTGGTAGATTACGTTGTTTTGTAAACAATTACCGTTTAAGGGACATTCGTTTTTTATTCTGCAGTTGCACGTGAGTTTAATTTGTTCGTGTGGTTTGTTAATAATTTTCCTGTTGTGCTTTTTTATTATTTTTGCCATGTTCTCGGTGCAACTGTAGCTGATTTTTACTGTGTTTTTGTTGAATATTTTGTGTAGGGTGCTTGATTCCGGGAAGTGTTTGTGTAAAAGTTTGAAGAATATTTTTCCTATGTTTGTTTTTACGTTTCTGCTGTACGGTGGGTTGAACCATATGATATTTCTTTTCCTGTTGGTCTTTTTTGTGTTCTGTGGTGAGTATGTGAGTGTTGCTGGGAATCCGCTATCTTTTAGGGCTGTTTCGTAGTCTTTCTTAGCTTTGTTAAATATAGATTCATCGGAAGAATTGTCAGAAAGCCTGCGGTTAATCGATTTTGGTATCTGTTTGATTATAGAAGGCGGGTGGTTGGAGTATATGTGTATGTACTGTGGTTTATCATTCGGTTTTCTGTATGGTTTGTGTGTGCCTTTTCTTAGGTTGAAGGTAACATCTAGAAAATCTACTTCGTTTAGGTTAGTTTTTATATCTATCTCGAATCCGTTATTTTTGAAAATTTTAATTATTGCTTTTCTAGTTTTATCTGTGTTTTGTTTGTTGCAGTTTCTTAAGATTATGAGACCGTCATCCCTGTAGAGCCCTGTGTCATTTCTATCTATTATTTTGCTTAGTTCGTGTAGTAAAGAAATACCTACGATTTTGCATGTACATGCACCGTCAAAGCTTCCCATTGTAGTGTCAAATATCCCATCTTTCTTTATCCATGCTTCTTCATGGTGAAATAATAATGATTTACGGGAGTGCTTAATGATGTCGATTTCGTTTGGTTTTATTATTATTTGTTCCTGAGCTAAGTTGATGGCCTTATCTAATGTACGTTCTGTTATGGATGGGTAAAATTCTTTTATGTCTAATTGTAGGAAGTGGCAATTTTGCTTGTTATTTATGCTGTTGAACCAGTCAATGGTTCTTTTTGTGTTTTTCCACTGGTTTACTCCTAACTTCTTCCTAAGTTCAGAATTAATTCTTTTTTAGTATTGTTTTACTTATTTTACCTAGTTCGCTTTTGGCTGGGTTTATGAGTCTGCATGCAGGGTTGGTTTTGAAATTTTCTTTGTGGTCTTTTAGTGTGATAAAGGCTTTCGTCTTGCTCATGCAACTTATTTGGTCATCTAGGTCTAATTTTTGAGCGATTGCTTTAGCTTCTTTATTTATATCGTGTTCTATTGTTTTGGGTGCCTTTTTGTATGTTTTGGTTATGTTGTTCTTTAGTAATTTATTGTGCGTAGGAGGGGTTAGTTTGTATAAATTTCTTGTTTTGTCGGCTGCGATAAATACATTTGTTGAACTGTTTATTTTAGCTATATCTTCTTTTAGCTTTTTCTGGAATGCATCTTGTTTTTTATGGAATTTTATGTTTCTAACTAGGTCAGTTAAGTCCTTCTCGAAGTCATCTAATTCTTTTTGTTGCGGGGGACATTTTCTTGTTTTGAACCCGTATTTTTCCTTGAGTGTATTATTATTATTGTGAAGATCTTGGTTTAAAAAATGGGCTTTCCATCTCATTCTTTTTATGAAACTTTCTGTTTTTTCAAATAATTTTAGTTTATATATGCAAGGGGAAGGGGTGGGTATGTTTTTTAGTGAGTAGTCGAGGCTAAATTTTTCTATATCCATACTGTGTTATAAATGTAGCGAAAGTGCTCTACTGATAATCAGGAGCTGAATATGAAGAAATATAGTCTTAAAGTGTGCTATATTTATGGGATAAAGTGCTCAATATCAGAGATAGAGCGTGTGTAAATATAAAAGTGGACATGGAAGTCAGCACTTAGAGGCGACAGTCTGTTTCATGCTAGTGCAATCGTCAGGCGACTTATATTTACACACGCTCTATCTCTGATATTGAGCACTTTATCCCATAAATATAGCACACTTTAAAACTATATTTCTTCATATATATATATATATATATATATATATATATATATATATATATATATATATATATATATATATAAATTATATATATATTGTGTATTTAGACAGCAATTCCTCTTTTATACATATATCGTTAAAGACGACCGGCAAGGTACTGCAATTAATCTTTTTATTTAATTTTTCTTTTGTTCGTACAGGTATTTTCTCTTCTGGACACAACGTGTGTAAAAACTTTACAAACATTCTGCATGACCGAGGACTTTCGGCTATACTTTTAGCCATTATCACGGATGATTTTATTTTTTTTACTTTTAACTGAATATATGGGTTCTGTTATGCATGTATCTAGAGTTATAGGAATGTTTTATTTTCCAAACACGATCAGCACATTGTGGCCGTGTTCATAGTTAATGTTATTGAGTGTTGACTTTACTTTTTTATTATTAGGGATTCCATTATTTTAAATCTTGTTTTACATGTGGACAAGATTATTATGCATGTATTTTCCACTAGTATGTTTCGGATGGAGTCTGGTAGGTTCTGTGTGTTTAAATGAGTCCTAATGGAGCTATGGTCGGGTAGGTGTAACGTAAGTCGTCTGGGTAGGCATGTAGTAGCATGACAGATCTAATTATTCATGAGGTTGGTTTGATCAGGAACACAGTTCCTTAAGGGGCATCTGAACTGATAAATAATGTTGGTTCTTTGTAGTTTTGATTTTGCAGGTGTGCTGTTATTTTTGATAATAAGGTTAACTGTTTTAAATATTTTGTAATAGATAATTAATTTAATTTCCTTGTTCGTGTCAACTGGGGTTGTTTACTTATGATATTTTTTAAGCAAGATGAATTTTTACTTAGAAATATCATAACGTTGTACTTGCATTACTGGTAAACATATGGCATTCATATTTTTCTGCAATATGTTGTATTCTTTTAGAACGTAAGCGATCATTGATCTCCACGACTTTTGTTGCCATTCGTAATCTTACTCTCTTTATTACCCACCTTCGTTCCGCCATCTTTTCACATAAGCTGGTCACTCGCTGCCTTCCCCTAACCTTTTCCCCCTTGATATGTCACGTTAGTGTCAAATTCTTCCAGGCCAGGTAATAATTTTGTAGTTTATATATATATATATATATATATATATATATATATATATATATGTATATATATATATATATATGTATATATATATATATATATATATATTAATAACAAAAATATAGTCTATTAGTAATTAAGAGTAAAAATAATATTTTAAAATTGTAGTTCAATATAACGTATTCTAACCCAAACACCGCTTTTAGAAAGAATCTTTATGTATACAAGTACGAATTTAACGGAAAAAAATGCCAAAAAACTTTTTGTCGTTGATAAAAAAAACAGACGACATGCATTGACTACCATTCGTTCATGCTTAGAATATTGCTGCCATATATGGTCCGGTGCCCCTGCTATTTACCTCGAGCTCCTTGATAAAATCCAAAGACGAATCAGTAATATTATTGGTCCTGAACTGGCGGCTCGGCTTCAGTCACTTTCTCACTACCGTAAGGTTTCTTCTCTGTGTCTTTATATAATTTCATCGTAATTGTTCGGGTGAGCTCTTCGCTATGTTACCTAGATTTTTTTAATTTAAGCGCAGTATTAGACTGTCGTCGACATCTCATCAGTTTACAATTGAGATGGCTAGATGTAACCGTAAGTCCCATGCTAACAGTTTATTCTCTTGCACTTCTCGCTTGTGGAACTCATTTCCTGTTCCAGGCTAGAAAGCATGGAACCGGAAATGAGTTCCACAACTTTGCCAAATTTAATCTGCCAAAATTTAATTTCAATCACTTCCAGCTCATTAGTAATATTTTGTTCGTAATGCTTCCACACCCAGTAACATCTTGTGTCTTAGTAGCTTTACTGTTTTGCATGGGGTGAAACGGATTTAAAAAAAACAAAATCAAAAACAAAAATACCCCCCCCCCCCATAAAAAAACAGTGACATTAATATATTCCGGTGGAGAGATCAAGAAGTCCTGCCTAAAAGAATGCAATTCAACAAGAATGGAAATTACATACCCTTTTTTTAAATTCAGTTTGTGACTTTTAAAACAAGTGAGACTTAAACATTAGCCCAAGAGAGCACCTCGTGAGAATACAACTCACTACTTAGTTGCAATTGTTCTCGCGAGACAAGCTTACTAACCATTACAGCATATCGAATTGCCTATATATCAGGTACTACCACTAATTCGGTATAAATCTTCGATACCTAAGTTTTAAAATTAATTAAAATTAAAAATGAAAACGCATTCTTGAAGATTTCTTTTTACCTTTAATTGAAAACTAAATAATTAAATTTACTTTTTCCAGTAAGCAAAATACACTAGTGCATTTCAAATAGAAATTATATAGATTGCAATGTCAGTTATTTGCTTGCTTTCACAAAATTGATTACAGGCGGCCATTTTCTCACATTTTAACACATTTGTAAATAAAATTTAATTATCGGGTTCAGAAATCTTCCAAAAATAAAATGTGACACGTTATTTGAAGAAAATTAGCAAATTTAAAGTTAAATTAACCTAATTTGAAAACAAATATTACTTATAGCCTGAAAAACGTAGCATACAAGCATTTCGTAACCACGGGTCCGGTTTTTCTGAGGTGTTGATTGACAGCTTGGTATGGATGGCCAGAATTGACATAAATTTGCGAAATCTAAGTGAAAGCATTTTTTAAAATGTTTAATTACCTAGTAATTTTTACAAATTAACATAATATTTTCAGTAATTATAATAATAACATTTAAAATACTATAAAATTTTCTTAAATTTTAAAATTTAATAACTGAGATATTAATCAAATAACATGATAGAGGTAACTCAATAATTTATGAAATGTTATGGTATCTTAATTATTATTAATTTATATTTTTAATATCTTTTTTTTTAATTTTAAAGTTTTAAGGCTTTGAAGGGATAATGAGCAAAGCCTATTTAGATGTAATCATGCAATGAATAATGGATTGCAGAAAAGCGAATTTCTTTGTAAAGAGAGGACAACTCTTATAACATGTGACATTCTAATAATAATGTCATGTATAGACTACCATATTTGCAAAAATAGGAATGTTTAAGCTAAAAAAATTAAATAAAAATATTTTTAAAATCTTTGCGCAGAACGACTTATATTAAGCTTTTCAATTTTTGATTCGTAAATATAGTCCCCACTTAATTACAATACCACCTAAAAGAAAAGAAGCAAGGCAGAATTTTAAACGATTTTTAAATTATTATAATTAAAATTTAAAAAAATGAAAAATTCTTGTAAAAATTCATTATTCATCAATTTTTTCTTAAGACAGTAGTACCCTTTATATATCTTATTTATAAGATCAATTAAAAGCTTTTCTAATTAAATAAGGCTATAGTTTTATTACATTTTTTAGTTTACCTTTCGGAGTAGATTTTCGGAAAAACAGTAGCAGTCTGAAAAAAAATCGGATGATCTATATTCTCCAAGGAGTCCTATTTTTAACTAATAAAAAAAATTTATAAAGAAAATTTAATTTATCGAAATTTCATGAAATTAAGTAAGTGGGTGGTAATATTACCAAGATTTTCTAAAACAAAAATTTCAAAAATAATTTCATTTATTTGTGAATAAGGCCTGAAAGTTTCACTAAAATTTGACAATTATTTGATTTTTGCCAGAATTTCGAAATCAATGTGTTTTTAATCGAAAAAAAAACACAAAAACACTAAACGTGAATATTACGTCAATCGCTGACTTAAGAAAAAACAAGATTTTTAACCAAAATTTCGAACGTGTTAGAAAGGATTAAAAATTAAAAAGAAATAATTAAAAATACTTTGGTCTTTGCTTTTAATAATAATATAAACACTTATAATAATAATAATAATAATAATAATAATAATAAAATTTTTTAAAAATTAAATTTAGGGTCTTTTTTAATTAAGCTATGCTGTTTTTTTCAGCGAGCAAGTGGATGTATGTACCTACTATATATATATATATATATATATATATATATATATATATATATATATATATATATATATATATATATATATATATCAAATATGTGGTGCAGTTTAATTTATGCATCATTCATACAAAAAGTAAATTAGTAAATTTAATGGTATAAAATGGCGAAATCCCTTCGCTAACTAAATTTTAAAGATGAATTAACCCACTAATATAAGCATATTTAAGGAAGAAATAATACAGATTATAATTTTAGAAACAAGGATCATAACATTCATTGAGTGATTAGTGGGTTAATGCATCTTTCAAATTTACTTAGCGAAGTAAATCATTTTCATCATAAGTTATCCAACATTGCCTGATTAGGAACAATTTTTAAGTTCCGAAACATAGATATTTTTGTGTAGCGATGTATAATATTTTATAATAAAAATATTATTATTATAATATATATATATATATATATATATATATATATATATATATATATATATATATATATATATTATTATTATTATTATTATTATTATTATTAATCCATTTAGGAAAAAGTGTAAGAATTTGGCCAAAGTTCGGTCTCAAAACTACCGGTATTTTTACACAAATTTGAAATTTCTTCTTATCTGTTCTCAACTTTTCTAAATACTCAACTCTCCTTATTTTTGCCCCCTCCTTGCACCCGCCTCATTATTGTCCTTCTTTCTATCCCCACTCCCCTCCCTCACTACTTTTCTTTTCTTTTCTTTTTTTTCTCCGACTCCTTCTTGACAGCGTTTGTTTTTTTCCATAGCACTCCTACTGCCAATCTCTTTACTCCCACCCAATCTCAATAAACCCATCTTTTCTTCATTTCCTCTTCTTTCCCGCTCTTTTCATAATACGACGTTATTCCGCGCAATATCGATTCTACTGCCTGTAATTACCAATTTGGCAACTCGTAAACCTCTAGATCGGAGGCGCGTCCTGAAACGCTGATCATCTGCCCAAGACTCTAAGATGAGAAGCGGCTAAAACCATCGGTAATTTGGAGCGGACATTTTTTTCTTCTTCCATTTCAACCGAGCATGATGAGTTTTACTGATTGGATGATCGAGTAAAATGGCCGGCCTCAAGGCGTTCAGTTTACAAGACTCAGAAAAACAGGAATTAAAAAAAAGAGAGAAAAAAAAATCAGGAAATAACTAACGTCAGCGACAACGATGGGCGCCACCACCACCACCACCACCACTAATAATAATAATAATAATAATAATAACAATAATAATAATAATAATAATAATAATAATAGCGTGTTTTTCTTCATGAACGGGGTTAGTTGGGGAGCATCATAACCGGATATCGAGGGGTTGATTTTTTAATGGGGTAGCCAAGGCGACGATGGAGTCATATCTAGATACTTGGGAACACCGACAGTCGGAGAGCATCTGAGTGAATTGAGTTAGTCATTCATGTGCCTGGTATACCCTTATAGACTGGGTGTCATTGATGGGTATATTGGGTATCGTATATTGGTTATCGTATATTGGTTATCGTATATTGAGTATCGTATATTGGGTATCATATATTGGGTATCGTATATTGGTTATCGTATATTGGTATCATATATTGAGTATCGTATATTGGTATCGTATATTGGGTATCGTATATTCAGTATCGTATATTGGGCATCATATATTGGGTATCGTATATTGAGTATCGTATAGTGGGTATCATATATTGGGTATCGTATATTGGGTATCCTATATTGGGTATCATATATTGGATATCATATATTGGGTATCGTGTATTGGGTATTATATGTTGGGTATCGTATATTGGCTATCGTATATTGGGTATCGTTTATTGGGTATCGTATATTGGGTATCATATATTGGGTATCGTATATTGGTGCTCCAACGTTGGCATGAAAGAGAACAGCATTGTTCCTTTAAATTTATTTTACTAATATTCACCCAATACATGTCCGAGGAGCCACTCAAGGTAGAGGTTTACTGTGTCGAGTTGCGTAAGATTGGCATAAGAGAGGAGAAACGTCAGGTGTACAGAACTGAAACAGACTTTAGAAGAAACCGGAAACCCAATCCAAAACAGGAAACAAGAGACAAATATCTGCTCCTGTTCAAATGACCGAGGTGGAGTGTAAACCGAGCGACAGTCGGTCCTATCTAGTCCTATTGGTGGAATAGAGAAAAAAACAAAAAAGTAAAGTAAAATAAATAATTAGTGAATAAAATTTCAGAGTTCAGACTCAGACGTTAGGAGTACAGAGCAGACACAGACTTTAGAATGAACCTAAAAAAAGAAATCATGGAATAAACCTCTACTCCTGTCCAAAACACCAGGTCCACTGTGTACGCTGTTCAAACCGTGCAAAATCTAAGGTATATTTGTGGGCTCCAAATGTATTCTTAACTGACACGTATAATTAGTAGTTACGATGTTACATCGTTGCAATTGGTTCCCAGAAATGGAAATTACTTATGATTCAACTGATTACATTTGTATTCATTTTCTTTTTGATTGGTTTTCTTTTAATTTTTCTCTCAATTTCTTTCTTCATGCCTTGATTCCGTCGCCCCCTCCTCCATTTCGCTTTCTTCAAATCTTTTCCTCTTAATATTCTCGTCTCGTTTTTTTTTTCATTCAAAAAGTGTAACTGTTTCCTGCTCAGAAGGATTAGGCAGAGAATGCCTTCTGACTCTTGATAGAAAAGCATGACGGTCGTACATGCTAACAGAACAGTAGTGTAGATAATAGCTCTATGATTTCAGTAACCCTTATCTTAATACCTGCAAAGAGACAGGTCTTTTTCTTTCATTTTCAATACATAACAATCGAATAATTTGAAATATTTACAATTGTGAAAAAATTGTGATACATTTCTATAGTAAAAAATAAATTAGCAATCCTTATCATTAAATTAGCAATATATTTGCCTTATACTTATAATTGCCTTATTTTGCACATAAGGATTGAGGATTGGGCAGAGAAAGTCGTCTGACCCCAGATAGAAAAACGTAACGGTCGCACATGCAAACAGAATAGTGATACATTTCCATAGTAAAATAATTCGCAATCCTTATTAAATTAGCAATACTTTTGCTTTATACTTATAATTGCCTTATTTTGTCCAAAGATTGTGCAAAGAATGTCTTCTGACCTTTGATAGAAAAGTATAACGGTCACACATGCAAATAGAATAGTGATACATTTCTATAGTAAAATAATTCGTAATCGTTATTATTAAATTAGCAATACATTTGCCTTATACTTGTAATTGCCTTATTTTGTCAATATTCTCATTTATTCTTGACAATCCTGAATTCATTTTCTATCCGCATTGATGGCGGTTTGCCCCCAGCATAAATTCTGGATTATTCTGCTTACCCAACTGTTCAAACAAGTCTTTGTGTCATACCGAATGAAAACCCTCTTGCATAACCTATGAAACGTAAGTATACATCCTTCCGTGTTTGTATTGCTCTTCCTGATGTTATTCTGAGCATAAATATGGCATTCTTTGTTCAAGTGTCTTTAATGAAATAGCATGGTTCTTGTTCAATTTCGGGTATAATTCTGCTGCATGCTCTATCCATCAGAATTCGGATGATAAGGTTTCTTATGTGGCTCATTAGACTGATTGTCCAATGGAGCTCACATTCGTTCGCACTGGGTTTCGTAGGCAGTACTATGAAAATGACTCTGCTTGTGTATTCCTCTACATAACCATTGCCGTATATTTAATTTATGATTTGTGTAATTCTGTCAATGTTGACACATCATCGAAGGCTGTCTTTTTTATTACAATCCTATCTGATCCTACTGTTTTGTTCCTGTTCAAAATAGCCAGTGTTGATTTCAATTCAGACCTTAATATTTTTGGTCCTTCCATATTTTTGTGCACGGCGAGTTTCCCTCTTGTGTTGGAGAAGTGTTCCTCGATACATTCGTTCCATTTATAAACTATTTCTTCTTTATCTATTGTCAGGGCCTCCCTCGGTCGATGAGTATGTCTTTTGTTCTGTTATTTCTTTCATGCATATCTGCCGTATCTGTGATGCTCATTCTTTCTATTTCTGCACACTGCCTGCATTTATTTCTAATTAGAAACAATTCAATAGATATTTTGTAAAAAAATTAACTCTTTTCTCTTTGAGAGAAAAACGTAAATTATTCATAAAAATAACTAAAGGGGAACGGGAAGTAAAGGATCGGATGAGGTTTTTTTGAAGGTCCAAAAGATTGCCAGCTACACGTCGGGGTGTGTAGAAGAGCGAGAAATTTGTAGGAGGAAAAGCTGATCGATGAAATCCGTATAGCAGAAGTTGTTTAGTGTCACCTACCTACCTTAGCGAGTTGTCGGAGCTTTGAATAAAACATCTACATATAATAAGGGAAACATGGTTCGCGTTCCTATTTCTCGACTTGGTTTTTGTCTTTCATCCTGTTAATGCGTGAGCGTGCAGCAGGCCCTTTCCCAGGTTTTCGATACACACTGGTGAGATCTTGAATTGGAATGCAACGTAAGGTAATCATTGGCCGGTTGGTGAGAAGCATGGGCGAGGGCTGCGTTGTTTATTTACAACATATCAGTTCAGTAAGAGGCAAAAGTTGATTAAGAATCTGACAACAAATCTAGAAATTTCAACTGCCTCTTTCTGAACACGTGGGCAGCGACGAAACATTAAAGAAAAATGGAAACAAAAGGGAGACTTATACGTAACACCAGAAAGAGGCAATTGGAATTTCTAGGGTGCATAATGAGGAAAGGGCTTCGAAAATTTGACACTCACAGGATAGGTTGAAAGAGGAAAGCAGCGCATTTCTAACGAGCTTGTGTAAATGGTTGGTAGAACAGGGATTAGGAGAGATAGCAAAATGACAAGATTTACTAAGAGCTACAAAGGACAGGAAGTCGTGGAGAGACATGCTTATGTAAATGATTTACAGAACAGAGATTAGGAAATATAGCAAAAAGACAAACTTTATTAAGCGTTACAAAGGACAGAAATTGTGGAGAGCCTTGATCGCCTACGCCTTGAAAAGACACGGTACATTATCAACATATCAAGCCTCTTAATAATGTCACTGATAATTTATATCAAAGCACAACAGGAGGTTTGAAATGTTATGTAACATTATTCTATGGCAGTAAATTCTAGGCATTCTCATCACAGATGAAGAAGCGTCTTGAGGCAACATAAATGTGGTTCTACAGAAGGATGCTAAGAATGCCATAGACTGAACATGTGACCAACGAGGAAGAGCTAAAGACAGTGGAATCAAAAAGTATATGAAAGAGCGTCAGTGGAAATTTCTAGGGCAGTTAATTCCGCGCCATTATCTATTACACCACCCATCTAGATACTGACCAGGCTCAATATTGCTTAGGTTCAGTGGTCATACAAGAAGCGGTGTTTCAGCGTTATATGGCTATAAGCCTACTAGGACAATTTTCCGAATGTAAATAATGATAAGTTCTCCTAGAAATTCGGACAGAAACTTCTGAACAACTTTTTCGCGTTAAAGGAATGCCGGATTACTGAGGTTCGTGTTGACAGGACAACTGAGTCAATTATACAGGGTGACCCAAAAGCAACAAATAGAATTTTTAACATTAATTAACCATACCATAACATTATCTAGAGTAGATATGAGAAATAAATTTTCACTAGTTCATAAAGATTATATCATTTATGTGGCGTCCATTTTCAGGTTTATTCGAAGGCTTTTCTAAAGTATCTTCCATCACTGCTCTGTGTTTCAGGCTCAAGTGCGCTAATGGTCTTCTGAATGTTTTCCTTCAGCTGTTGGAGAGTCTGAGACTTGTTGCCATAAAGTTTTTCTTTGGGATAGCCCCATAGGAAAAAATTAAAGCTTTTCAGATCCGGGGAACGTAGGGTCCAGTTTAAAGCGCAACCGCAAGTACTTATTTCTTATCCCAAAATTTGAGTGAGAAGCTAGATTTTGGCCTTAGCTGTATGAGCTGTCGGTCTATCTTGTATGGAAATAGGATGATGTTTCGTTGGAGTAACGTCCGAGAGATTCAGACCTGTTGGGGCCGCCTTGGGGTTGATGCGCTCGAATCTTCTTCTATACTCTCCCTTACTCATTCAAATACTCCTTCGCTTCTAACCGAACGTGGCATGGAAGATCACTTATTGAACCTTTACTCTCAAAACTTGGAGAATCCCTCACACCGTAATGCCAACGTTGAGTTGGATTTGACAGAAAGATTTCACTACTTATATTAGTTTTTTTCAAACTTCTTTATAAAATACCTGAAGGAAACCCCAAAAGATTAATAAACTAAAAAGGTAGTAAACCTTTAGATCCCATGTTGACATTTAGTCCACCCTGTATAAACGAATGACGAAGAAGGAACTACACTATTTACTTGTAGATCTGTGCTTTCACTTCTTTTATTCGTGTAAGTAATTAGCATCTTGAATATTGCTTACAGCTGTTTACAACAAACAAAGAAAAATATCTTTTCTCTTTAGGCGTTCCAAAGTCTAATTTTCTGAATATGAATATAGGTTTCTTTCAATTTGATGAACACGAAGACAGCAAGAATTATTCCTGCTTAAAGTGATATATGACTCCGGAGAAATCTTCAGCGTTAATGAACTGTTATAAACAAATCGAAAGATAAGTGTAGAATAAAAGAACCTCGCTAGAATGCAAGGATGTTATCTTTGCAGTTTTAAATTATTTTGTAGCATTTTGATGCCATTAAAAAAGACACCGTCAAAATCTTGCAAAATTTTACGCGTGCGCAAAAGTTTAAAACCAGAAATTGTTTTTCAAAACTTGTGGACTGATGCGACAGAATCACAAACAAAGAACTGTAGAAAATGACAGAAACCACATTTCTTGGGGACTTTCAACAGCAACAACAACTAAAAATGATATGACACATGTAACATAATCTAGATGCTGACGTTCCTCACGCCTTCAAACAAAAGGTTAAGAAGGAAACGTCTTTCAGTAATAAAAAGAGTGATAACAGTGGACTTGAGAATCCTATTTTAGTTTTACTAGAAAGATTTGATAAGTTTCAACCGACACTAGCTCTAGCTGTTCGGTCTGTGATTGCCGCATGTTTCCTTATAAGGAAACGGCTAATTTCACCATTACCGCTACCATTCAATCTCTCTCTCCCTTTATATATATATATATATATATAGCCAGAGGCAACCGGACGTCTAGCCACACTGATGAGCTGTGATACAGCGAAACAGTCTGTCTGTGGATGACAATATATATGCTCCTGAAAAATTTATTTCGGTTGAGCTCTCTGGGGAGGATGTGTGGGTTTGTAAACAGTGACTATTACGGCTAATAATGCAAGACTCTTCGGTAAATCGAATCGAGTTCTCTCAGTCACTGTGTGTTTATCTAAATATAAATACGCTTAAATTCACCTTCTTCTCTGCCGTGCGCCAACGGCTTCAGGGTAAAATTTCCGACTGACGCGAATTCAGCCGGTTTTCGATTCTAGCCAGAGGCAACCGGACGTCTAGCCACACTGATGAGCTGTGATACAGCGAAACAGTCTGTCTGTGGATGACAGTATATATATATATATATATATATATATATATATATATATATATATATATATATGAGGAAAAGTGTCTTTGGAACTGTTTTTAATATCAACATCTGTTTTTGATTTTTGAGATGAAGAAATATACGTTTATTTATTCGAAATAATGCTTTATTATATATATATATATATATATATATATATATATATATATATATATATATATAGTCCTAATGAGCCAGACAAACCTATCAAGGTTTTACTTAAGCAGATCGTCAGGGAAAACTGGCTAAAGAGGCAAATGAAAGGTAGGTTTGTCTGGCTCATTAAGTTTGACTAGGTCTGCTCTACGTTTGTATCGAGCACCTTTTAGTTAGTTGTTTACTTATATCGGGGTTTTTTCTTTGAGCCTTGAACCTGCATCTGTGCGATTATTTTCGACAGACTTTCATGTTCCTGGCTCATACTTTTTTTAAAACCTTTTTTTCCTTCGAGATTGATTTGATTATTGGCAAATTGGCAAATCAAAAATTCGAATGTTTTTCGAGACGAGTATATATATATATATATATAGTGGGTGCGAAATGTAATTTGTTGCCATTTTATATTTTTTATTTCACGCATGCGCGTTTTTTTGTTTTGATTTTGTAGACTGCACAGTATGGTAGGGTCAGTTGGCAACCGTTTGTGAGAAAAAAGAGCACAATGATGCAATTCACTCCGTCAAAAAATTGAAACGGCATGTACTGCTTGGCATTCGCGCCGGGTTATCCAATAAGAACATTTCAGAGTGTTTGGGTCTTAATCTAAGGACAGTGCAGAGGATACAGAAAGAGTTAGAAGAAATATCCAGTCGACATCATAGTTTTTGGAGTGGTCACTAGTGATTCCAACGTTATGCCTCCATTCATCTTTCCACAGGATGTCAGACACAACAGGTGGTAATACTGCCCTGAGTCAAGAGGCTAACTGCCTGAAGACCCTATGTATGGCAAAAGGACTCTGCATCATGACACAATCTCTGCAACCACATCACTCCTTACATCTGGCCACCTAACTCCCCAAACTGCAAACCCCGGGATTGTTATATGTGGGACGAAGTTTAGCGACAGACCAACAAAACTTATTGTAACACCAAAGATGAACTGAAAGCAAAGATTATAGCAACATTCACCAACTTTGACAAGAAGACCGTTCAAAAGAGATTCCGAAGTCGTCTGGAGATCGTGGGTGAAGCCAATGGCGTTTTTATTGAATAAATTTACTCTTTAGTATTTCAAGATATTTTTGTGTAATTTTGGTAGATATATCTGTTAAAATGAGATGTCAGTGATATTTTTAATTTTCCGTAATTTAGACGACAATTTATCCCTCGCACCCTGTATGCATATTATGACTGAAGTTTTAAATAAATCAACCTATTTTGATAATACATCTCAAAAACATAAATTAGCAAAGTAGTACGAACCCAAAGAAAATAGTGTTTTGTCCGTCGGGATGAATGTTGCAGATGTAGTATCTGTTCCGTGTCGGAGGCCTTCTCTCCTCTCTTGCTTCCCCCACCCTCCGTTGCGTAATATCAGTTATGTTGCGGTGGTATGACCTACTACGATTAGCTTAGACAATCTCTGATCAGTTTAGACAAGCGTCCCGATTGGAAACACTGAGGTCCCCACGTTAAAAACCGACTTTGTGTCACAACCTGACTCAGTTGGATCAAGTACATCACGGACTTCAGTAATTCTGGACGGTCGCTTGGCGGATAAAATAGTTGCAGGTACCTAGTCAATGTGTGTTCAAATAGTGGAATGTGTATTTTCTGAACCAAGGATGGGAATTTTAAATTTTTTTAAAATCTAGCTGATTTCATTTAGATTCTTTTTCTTTCTATCACTTTTGTTATAAGATATCCCACATTGTGATAATAGAAGTTCTGCCAAGAACGCTGAAGTGTTGTGAGAGTCAGGGCGCAAATTTACTGGAGATGACCTTGCGATCAAGTCACTCTAGATGTATTCGTCGTAGTGAATTGTTTTCTCCTTTGATCAGGGTAGCATTTTTTATGTCAGTCTCGTTACGGTGGGTAATCAACGCATTTGATACATTGTTTCGAAAAATGTCGCTTTTGTGTTCATACAATCTTTTATTCAGATGCCTTGGAGGTTTCTCTTATGTATTTTTGTGACAATCATTACAGACGATCGAGTAAATTCATCCTTCAAGTTTTAGCTTATTGTTTTGTTTAGTATTGACTATATTTTTATTGTCTTAGTTTTATTGCACTTTTTTATTTTACAATTCAGAGCAGTAACTGAGTGCCCCGTTTTGCAATAAAATAAAATAAATTAAAATAAAATAAATAAATGAATAAAAAATTGATGGTTTAAATTCTCCAAGGAATTTTGCGTATAATTATTATAAGCATTAAACGTTACAAAAATTAATTTCTCAAAATTTCATGAAATTGTGCATGTGTTTGTGTTTGTACGGGGGGGGAGATAGATGTGAAAAATGTTTTATCAAGATGTATTTTATCAACATTCCTAAAATAATTCCATTCATTAGTGAATAAGTTATTAAGGTTTCATTAAAATCCGACAATTATTTGATTGCAGCAAGAATTTTCAACTAAATACGTTTTGCTCCGCGAAAAGACGTTTAAAATTCCAATATTAATTATATGGTCCGCTGCTGACGCAAGAAAACAATATTTTTAACCAAAATTTTGAACGTTCTAAAAAGGATAATTTAATAATCAAAAACCCCTTTTTTTCTTCTCAATGATAAAGATTTTGACGATTATACTTTGTTTTGTTTTTTTAAGTTTGGGACATTTTTTTTCATCATGTATACTCACTTTCTAGCGATCTGTGGAGGTATATATATATATATATATATATATATATATATATATATATATATATATATATATATATATATATATATATATATATATATACATACATATATATATATATATATATATATATATATATATGTATGTATATATATATATATATATATATATATATATATATGTATGTATATATATATATATATATATATATATATATATATATATATATATATATATATGTATGTATATATATATATATATATATATATATATATATATATATATATATGTATGTATATATATATATATATATATATATATATATATATATATATATATATATATATAAGGTATGCTATATTTATAGGTAAATGTGCTCAATATCAGGCATAGAGCGTAATTAAATATAAAAGTGGACATTGAAGTCAACACCCAAAGGCGACAGTCTGTTTCATGCTAAACGCAATCGTCCGGCACATAGCATATACAGGATGCGATGGAAAAATTTTCGCCTGAATTACGCAAAAATGAAAATAACATGTGTCTTTTATACATTTGTTCTTTGGGCACTTCCATTTTTTCCTTCTTAACGATAAGGTCGCGGTCAGAATTTTCTTGGAGCGATTGATTAATACGATGTCACATTCTGATAATGATAGTATACAGGGATATCAGGGGAAAAGTGACATTTTTCACCAAAATCTTCCGCAAAAGAAATCCTAAATAAATACCTCAAAGAGTAAAACGTAAAATTTTGGAATCACCCATCGTGCTAACATAATGGGAATGGAGGTGGATCTGGGTTTGATTGCGTCAGCTGGGGAAATAGGTCAGATGTTGAAAGACCCGAAACCCCGATGATCCCGGTTATAAGAAATCACTGACGACACCTCCCCAACACATAGGAAAAGCGTTTTTATGCGAACAATAGACGCTTAGTTTCACAGTGTTCAGCTGACAATTTAACGTGATGAAGAATTCTCTTTAAATCACATCATGATCCGAGACGAGAAGTTGCTTTTTTATTTAACTCTAGTAGATTCCGTTGAGATCGTGATGTTGAAAGCTTTCATTGATGTAACCCCGATTTTCTTTGTTTACTATTCTCGTGATAAACATAAGGTTCATCACCATTTGACTACCGTGATAATGGATGGCCTTATTTTTCTAGCAACAAGAGAAAGAACATTTAAAAACTGATTGATTTTCGTTTCCGTAAGTTAATGTGGAATCGTTTCCTAACTTCTCAAGAAATTATGGCATCGAATATAATCGAAAAAGCTCTCGTCATTTGTTTGTTAATTACAGGACATTTCAAGACTTCAATATTGTTAAGCATGGTAAATATATCTCAAACAAAAGTGCTCAATTCAACATACACAGCTCATATGACAAAAACAGACCTTAAGTTGTTATTGATCCGACGAATTTGCTCAAGATTTATGCTTTTCTTAAGAGAATAGTATTTGGCGGTTATTTTCTCTGTTGCTAATCTTTTATTTGTTTAGGTTGGTTGCTAAGAAATATTTTGATTGTGTCTTGTACCCCAATGAAAACTGGCGCTGACCTTGCTCTGAAGTCCTGCTTTCGTTGAATTTCGTTCTCAAGATTCTGAAATATATTTGTTTTCATCATTTTCAGGAAATTAATATCTTTTAGAATAGCATCAATGCAAAGATAGATCTTTACAACTGTATCGTTGGTGAAAATCCCTGTTAACTTGATACACTAGAATGTGCTTTTAAAAAAATATCATTTCAACCAAAGCAAGGCGACAATGCCACTAAGATTCAAGAGGTTACTGTTAGGAAAAGAGAATAAGATGTTAGTGATTGGAAAAGACAATAAAAGAAGAAGATTCAGGAAGACAGAAGATCGACGTTGCATTTACACTTTTGAAGAACGTCGGTAGCAGGGAAGCAAGAAACTGGAAGAGAGTTCCACAGACGAGGAGTATTGGAATAGAACTTAAAGTTACATCTGGCTATTTCAACATTAAAACGATGAGACCTATTTGCCGACCTAGTAGTACGCTTAAATACCTGCGGTCGAAGTAGCAAGGAGAGCTCATTGAAACAATGGCGATGAAAATATGTATAGAAAAGACAGAGGGAAGACACGTTACAACAGTAGGAAAGTGACTGAATCGAGATGCCAGGTTAAGATTGATAATATTACAAACCCTTCATTGGGTTTTGTCGAGGATCTCGAGATATATAGCAGGAGCACCAGACCAGATCTGGCATACATTTTCAATGCACACACCAATGGTAGATTTATAAATGTGCAAGACTGATTCTAGCGAGAAAATTACCTGTCATGAGACAGTGAACCAACTTTCCTAGCAGCAGACATAGCAATGGATTCAATATAACCCTTCCACTTCATGTCTGTAGAAAATGTGAGACCAATAAGGTTCAGTGAGTTTCTCCCCTGGAGGTTAGCATCAGCCATGCTGATGGAAGGCAAAAATGGTTCACTATGCTGATTAAAAGATAGCACTTTTGTTTTGGAGGCGTTAAAATTTACAAGTCATTCCTTGCCCCAGTTAACAACTGATTGGAGGTCATTTTGCCGAGCAGCTGCCAGTTTAACTTTGTCGGACCTATCGGGCTTACTACTAAGGCACTACTAAGTTTATCATTAGCATAAGTACCTAGTTAGGAATTGATGACATCAGGAAGATCATTGAAGAAGATAAGAAACAACGTTAATCCAAGGATAAAGATTTGGGGGCTTCGTATTAATTTGAAATGATCTAAAAGCATGGCTGTCCAACTCGACTTTCATTACTTGATTTGTTAAGAACAATTGGATTAAGTCAAATATTCAACCAGAGACGCCGGAAGAACCTTTCAGCTTGCGAAGAAGGCCATCATGCCAAACCCTGTGTAACACCTTCGAGGTATCTAAAGCCATAGCCTGAGCCTCGCTGTTCTTATCTAAAGCTGATAGACAAATTCAGTAATAACCGTTAGCACATCGGCGGTTGATCCAAAGAAACAAAAACCATATCTGCAAGAAGGCTGTGTGAAACGAGATGCTTAACCAATTCAAAGAGCCTCTTCTAGCACATTGTCAAAAAAGTATAAAAGATAAACAGAACGATAATTCAAAGAATCAGAAGGCTCGCCGGATTTTTTTAAGACAAGAAGGGGATTTGCAACAAACTGAAAAGCAAGAAGCAGCAAGGCATCTCTCTTATTTTGATAGCCTCGAAAGTCTAGCAGTTTGATCTTTCACTTCTTTTACATGGAATTGATGAAAAAATTTACTGTATTTTTATAACATCACTTCATGTATATACATATATTCAATCATCAGACTATTTTAACAGATTTCTATGCTTTTACTCTACCTTTCAGTCAAATTGTATCATAGATCATTACATGAGCGATTCTAATGTTGATTCCATAAATTCTTCAATAACCTTTGTGATCAGACAGAGAGTGGTAGAACATCCTCTCAATGTTCCATAATCTTTTGCAGTGTCGTATTTGCTTGTTATGAAGTGAAATCTTCGGTCGACATCCTTGTTAAGAAAAGAAGCTAGTGGCTCGTTTGAATGGCGTGCTGGAACAGGTTTCCAGAATTCGACAATTTGTAATAAGGGATTCTTTTAAAACAACATCAAGCACCGAGAAAAGAAGGTTTTGATTTATTTATTTAGCAGATTTCGTTTCGGTTGAAATGTTGAAAACTTTCCATGGTTTAACCGCGATTTACTTTCTTTCCTGATCTCGCATTAAACACATTCACATTCATATACACATTCATTTCCAGTGCTTATCTTCGGCAGAAATGGCCATTTTGTCTGTCCAACAGAGAACGTTTCAACGCTGACCAATTTCCTATGTTGAATAAAGAAAAGAAGCAGCAAGGAAGATCATTGACGAAGATAAGAAACAAGGAGAGAAAACATGTATGGGATCAGCAGTTGTTGATGTAGGGGATAGGTGATTGCACCACGTGATTGAGTGAAATTAAGGAATCGATTTACCCGAGGAAATTAATTTTCCCTCAAGAAACGAGACGGCCCCTTGTACCTACAGCATCCTAGAACAAAACGAGAAAGATAGAGTAAATTCTTTATTTTTATAAAGCTGATTGCCATGCCGTTTTAGAGTTTGTTCTGACAGACAAAATGTGAAGTTAGGTGTTGGAATAACCACACACCTAATTTGTAAATTTCTCCTAAGACTTGTAAACGATGTACGAGGCTGGGTGTTGAAAATTTCTTGTTTTTTGAATGTTTAACGAACACAAAGTGTTGTGGATTCCGGGATGAAATCCGGTATCAAATAATAACAAACGCCAAGAATAAATATAGGAAAATAAATGTATTAACGTAATAATACAAACTTGTAATACAGGTTAGTAGTTCCAGGAATGTGGGGATAGTAGACAATATATATATATATATATATATATATATATATATATATATATATATATATAGTCTTTGATATCGACGTATCGCTGTATAACTTCTTACTGTGTCTACGTGCTAGCTCACTGTGACTCTTACCCGCTACGTTCGTACGCTTGTTCCTTTCGACGTTCGACCTCTCTCTCTGTCTCTGTCGGGTATCCACTAGCAGTAGTATATGTATACCCTGGGTGAGTCCATTTGTGTAAAAAGGGGAAGACTCCTCAACACTAAGATACGATGTGCCGAATGCATTGAACTATAGGTTGAATATTTGAAGTAGCATGTACATTTTATGACTAGAGATAATTCTTTTGGGCCGGATAGAGAACAAAGAGAAACGCTGGTATATGCAACATCCTATCAAATGTATTTATTGAACCAGTTAATTATTTCATAGCAAAGTTTGTCGAACTTCTGGCATAGTTACGGTTACTCGGAGTAAAAAAAGAAAAAAATAACGAAGAAAGTATGGAAGTATGAACATATGGAAGCCCAGTAACGCTGTAACCTGATAATTTCCCTTGGGATGTTCACAACTTGTCAGTGTTACTATTAAGCCCTCTCTTGATTGGTTCAGTGCTGACAGATATTTGTAACTTTATATCTCTTTGTATAGTCATACTATACAGTATGAAAATATTATCTTTAGCTGAGAATACTTACCAAAAACATGAAGATGGCAGGTGCAACATCAAATCGAAATCGTTATCCTAAGTATATGTTTTTATTTTATTCTATGTTTTTTTTTTTACAATGTTCGCCGAATTACTGAAATAGGAATCACCTAACCACTCATCATGGTAAATTAGACGCAAGTCCTTGTTAAATGACGGTATTAAACATGCGTACGGGTGAGTCAAAGCCATCACTGCAAACACCATTACTTATACCACAGTGCTTTTACATCGTCTAAAGAATGCTACCAATGATGTTGGACGCTATATCAATGCCTCTAAAACTGACTTCATAGGTTTTAACTAGTGAAGCTCAATATAAACTGTCTCAGGTGAATTAATAAAATCTGTCTAATCTTTTAAAAACATAGGAAGCGAGATAAATTCTACTGAAAAGTATGTGAATATTCGCATAGCTAAAGCCTGAGCAGTCTTGAATGAAATGGATGTAATCTGGAAATCTGAATATACCAGACAGTCTCAAGAGGAGATTAAGCCACTGTAGAGGCGGTTTTAATGTATGGTGCCACTGCCTGGACATTAACTAAAACACTACAATCTAAACTCGATAGAACCTACATTCGGATGTTGAGAGCTTTACTTAACATTTCTTGGAGACAACATCTAACTAAATCACAGCTCCATGAACCCAACCCTAATATTTCTACAATCTTACGCGAACGCAGAATGCGCTTTGCAGGACACCGTTGGAGAGTAAAACAAGAACTCGTGAGTGATCTGCTGTTCTGGACACATTAGCATGAAGCAAGACGAGTTGGTCGCCCAGCAACCACTTGCACTGCTATGACACAGAATGTTTCCCTAATGACCTTCTGACCTTGATGCAGGATCGTGATGGTTGGTGTGATAGACTCATTAATGCCCGAACTAACTCGACCGGATAAAAAAATAAAAATAATATGTGTAAGTAGAGGCAAAAATTGTTGAATCTCCTGCGGTCAGTGCCGCAAAAGCGTTAGGAACACCCACTGCTAATCTGGTATTGAAACCTCGCGAGACGAGGTAAATCTGGTTCAGGTTGGTACTCGAATACAAAACAGATACTCTCAGCGCCGAAGAGCCAAAGACTGAAGTAAAACTGAACTGCTGAATTAAGAAAGAGAAAGAAAAATAATTTTTACAATCAAATAAAAAAAAGAAAAGAGAACAAACGAGTAGACACAAGGAATTTAAAGAACGGTATTATTATTAACAATTTTGTTTACAATATGTGATTTGATGGTTTATAGTTGTAGCAGGCAGCATCTGGAAGAATCGAGCCTTTGAAGTCGTCTAAGCGCGGCTGGTAGCTAATGCTTCGGCTAAGTAGCGAACATACTGAACCAAAGCTGCACTCGCTACGGTCGTCCGGTGACACATACAACCGCCGTCCAGTACTTTCTCTTCTCGTTTCGCCCGATGTGAGGGACCTACAAAACAAACAAGAATTTCATTAGTTTCAGAGACATATTTACTTAACCTAGTAGAGCACAAGTTTGGTGTCCTCGGCTAGAATCGAACTCATTATGCTAGTAAAGATACATAGCATAAACTTCTTTCATGTGCCATGTTCCTTCAGGACGTTGGCGATCATGACCCCGATATTTTCCTGTCCCCTGTAGCGCTTAATAAATTTTGTCTTTTTGTTATTTCTTCCAAAGCCTGTTCTACCATCCATATACTCCAGTCCATAAAGTATGTTACGCACTGCTTTCCTTTCTTCCTCTTTCCCTCGATCTGTCCTATGAGTATCAGGTTTTTCAAATCTTCCTTCCTCATTACGTACCCTCAACTGTCACAAATTTTAAAAATATCACAAGACATCATGACCAAGGGCTTGAGTGTATTGTCTTTGTTCAACCACTGATCATGGCAGATTGTGTGCTGTCAACCAGAAAATGTTACTAGGGTCCTCTCAAATAGAGCAAGTTGGCTCTGGGCGAGTTGAACAAACACAAATGTGCCTGAGCAGGCGTCGACAACAGGGATTACCTAGTCATCCTAGTAGACGGGTATAATGACGTTTTAATCCATTATTGACGCTTTTTATCATGACGTTTCGGGTAGATAGCTTATGACGCCTTGTGCAAAACCAGCAAAAACAGTAATAAAGATTCTTGGCGGTGTTTAAATTGGCATCCGCGTGATCTTGTCTTCCATGATCGTCGTTCTAACCTCTTCAGTCATAGAAGCATTGACTATCAAAACGGCCGTCAGTCTGCCACCTCTTTCTCTTTGATTCTGCACACCAACTTTGTTTTACTATTTAGGATTAGTTATATTATAAAATTGTTAGATGGACTTTTCTGAAAATCCGAGAACTCAAAAGTAGGCAGAATGTCATGCAACCTATGAAGCATGAAGAACTCAAGAGCGTTATTCATAGTAAGAAAAAATGGAACCTTCTCAAACTGAAGAAGAGATGAATTGATCATTTAGATGAGACGAGTTGAAAATTAAGAGTTGATACATCTATTTTAAAAATCATTACATTAGATTCATTTACTTTCAATCGGATTTTTCATGAGCATGAATCTCCGATCTGATGAATTACTTAAAAGGTTTATATATATATATATATATATATATATATATATAAGTGAACATTGACGTCAACACTCAGAGGCGACAGGCTGTTTCATGCTAGACGCAATCACCAGGCGGCCGGACGATTGCGTCTAGCATGAAACAGCCTGTCGAGTGTTGACTTCAATGTTCACTTTTATATTTATATTTACATAACTCTATTTCTGATATTGAGCACTTTATCCCATAAATAGAGCAGACCTTAAAACTATATTTCTTCACACACACACACACACACACACACACACACATATATATATATATATATATATATATATATATATATATATATATATATATATATATATATATATATATCAGAAATAGACAAACTCAAGTTTCCAAGACTATAATTTATTTCCCCAGAAAATATATTTTTCCTCGTTCATCAGGTCACATCTCTAGTTAATTCTTTTGTAACTAGAGATGTGACCTGATGAACCAGGAAAAATATATTTTCTGAGAAAATAAATTATAGTCATGGAAACTTAAGGTTGTATATTTCTTAATTATTTAATTAATATTTGCTCTGGTTTTACATTGAACTCTCTGGATCACATCCTCTTTGGAATCACATGGATTACCAAACCCTTCATTATCTTACTATATATATATATATATATATATATATATATATATATATATATATATATATATATATATATATATATATATATATATATTGTCATCCACAGACAGTCTGTTTCGCTGTATCACAGCTCATGAGTGTGAAGTGTGGCTAGACGTCCGGTTGCCTCTAGCTAGGATCAAAACCCGGCTGAACTGGCGTCAGTCGGATATTATATATATATATATATATATATATATATATATATATATATATATATATATATATATATATATATAGGCAGCGTATTTTCATTCAAACAGGTATGGTTAAATAATTTAAACGTATCATGTCTATTTATTTTAGATTTAATCCTTTCAAGGCCACGAATTAATTTCTTGGTGGTCGTAGAAAATTGATTAAGAAAAATACCAAAATTTTCTTTCAAATATTTTTTATTTTCCCAAGTACTTTCAATCTCATCTGAGGTTTAAATTGTCTGTGGATGTGTATACGTAGTTTCGTAAATTGAAAATATTTTTCACTGTTCGTTTTACTGCGTTTCGTAGTGTTCCAGGGTAAAATTCAAATTCATTAGGTTTTATTTTCCTATGCAAGGAGGTAACTTTTGTATTTATTTATTATTATTATTATTACACACACACACACACACACGCGCACACACACACACACACACACACACACACACACACACACACATATATATATATATATATATATATATAACTTTGCTTCTACAAATATTTAAGAACTTTCTTGCTATACTCATAGTTAACTTTATTTATTTGGGATGTATTTTATAGATGACTGGTACTTAATTCTTTTATATTTAATCCTCTTTTAGGATTTTAAGTTTTTGCCTATTATTATTTTGATGGAGTATTTATTTATTTTCTACTAATATCTGTTTAAACTGTGAATGTGAACATGAGTGTTCCTTTAAATGCTCTGAGATTGAACAATGCCCATCAAAGTAAAACGTAAGCCTTCTCGTCAGGATCGTTGTTGTAACACCAACAAACGTACTAACATTTTTTATCAGAAATGCAATCTCCCAAAGGACATTTAAATTGATATACAATTTTGGTCTTTTGTAAGACGCTAGTTAACTGAGAAAAATTGTTTTGGACGACTAGGTTGGTTGTATTAAGTTTAGTATAGCATATAATTAATTTTATTTTTTTTACTTGGATCAATTGGGGTTATATTAGTGTTTCTGAGTCTTTTTAGAATTTTTTCCTCCTGCTTATAGTTAGAATGCATTTGATTACGGTTTAGTAGTTTGATATGTTTACAGTTATTTGATGATGTATTATGTTCATTTTTTTATGTTTATATTGCTAATAGCTCGTCTAATTTGTTCATCAATGCTGTAATTAGGATGATCTGTAATCATTGTTTTTAACTCAGTATAGAAAATCTTTATTGTTGAAGCGTTTGATTTTGTATGGTTTATTAAGTTTTTTTTAATAGCTATTTTCTAATAGTTAGGACATTCACTTTTATAGTTGAGAGTGAACGTGTTTATGGTAGTTGGTTTTTTATATGGATAGGTATTAAATGTATTATTATTAGTGTCTATCAAGCATCAAGAAACGGGATTTTATTGTCCTTGTTAAGTTCATATGGAAACTTAAGCACGAAGTATCTTTTTAAAAGTTTTTTGTAGTTCCTGTATTTCGTCTGTGTCTTTAATTAAAATGAAAATGTCATCTACATATCTTAGGTAAATGGACGTTTTTTTGTGGTATTAAATACGTTATTTTCTAGGTTACTCATGTAGAAATTGCTAAATGTGTGTCCCAGAACTAGATATCATCACTTTGTACGCATATGTTATTTTGGTGATCATAAAAAGGAAGTTCTGTGATGCAAATCAAGAGTATTTTTTTAAAATATTAGGACGAATTTTTAATGTAGGGAGAGATGGATTGTTGTAGATATTCTTTATAATTATATCTATCGTTTTTCTGACTGGGACGTTGGTGAATAAACTTTCAACGTCGAATGTGGCTAAAGTTTCATTATTGATTTTTTTTTAGAATTTACAGTAGTTCGTGTGTCGATTTTATGCTGTATTTATTTGGAATGTATGGTGTAATTAGTTGATTACGAACACTCCAAATAGACATAATACGTTTAAATTATTTAACCAAACTTGTTTGAATATATATACCAGATGTAACAGCAAAATTGTCCAAATTGTGTAACAGCAAAATTGTCTAATTGTTAGATTAAGCTTTGGACCATTGTCTCTTAGAAATGATTAAAGATATCTTACTGAAATTCTCAGAGGTTTTTATAACATTATCGGACTCTACTTTGAACAATAAGAATGTATTTAGCTCTAAGTTGAAATGATGACCCCTATTGCTGTTGTGGCCTCCTGATCCAGTTTTCCTTTCTACTGTTCCCTATTTTTAAAATTTATTCATCGTTCTCTTGATGGTTCTTAAATGGGCTTTGAAGATGAACACCAGAGTATATGAATGTTGGTACCATTACTGAAGGCCCAAATGATCTTTTTCCTCTCACCATTGCTCGGCTGGGAAGACATAGTGGGGCTGATACAAAAGGATTTTACCTGCTCTCTTTTTAGCTGAATAGCTCAGAGGTTTTTTCAATGAGACTTACGACAAATGGTGTCAAGATGGTCAAATGTCTTATCTGACAACCTGGAAAAAAGAAACTCAAATAGTGCTTTTTTTTTTAGATATTAATCATTTTGTGGGATGGATGGACAATTATCTCATGCTGTTACACGATTTGGACAATTTTGCAGTTACGCCCAGTTTATATACATACATACATACATACATATATATATATATATATATATATATATATATATATATATATATATATGAAAACACTGAGGTCAACACCAAGTGGCAACAGTCTGTTTCATACTTGAATGCAATCTTCAGGCCTGATAATGGCGTTCAAGCATGAAACAGACTGTCGCCTCTTGCTATTGACCTAAGGGTTGATTTTATATTTTATATTTACATACATATATTTACCTATCCCTGATATTGAGAATTTTTACCCATAAATTTGGAACAACTTAAAACTGTATTATTATCACACACGCACACACACACACACACACACACACACACACACACACACATGCACACGCACACACACACATACAAACGCGCGCTCACACGCACACACACGTGTGTGTATGTGTGTGCGTGTGTGTGTGTGCATGGGTGTATATATGTGTGTATGGTTTAAAAATTGGGGGAATAGTATTCAAAATCGAAGATAGAGTAGGTAGAGACGTATATACAGATGTGCACCTTTTTAGTTTGTTTATAGCCATCCATCTGTATATTTTAGTTTCTATCTATCTATCTATCTATGTATCTTAGTCTGATCAATATCAGTTGTCATATAGGGCATAAATTCAAGGAATCGTCCGTTTATCTAAATAAGAGGAGTAAAGCGGAGGTGAGGAGAGTTAGCATTTGGCCAATTGCTAAGTGTACATTCGTGTAGTAAACCTTCTATTTCATTACTTACGAGTGTCTTCCTTATTTATTTCTCTCTCTTATCTTGAAAACACACGTTACAACAGAAGGAACTGGAAGAAATAGTTTTATTCAAACTTCGAAAAGGACATACACATCTCATGCACTCCTATCTATTCAAGAATTAAACTCCTCCATTATGCAACAGATGTCAGGCGCTTCTCACAGTTAAACATTGCCATCTTCTCAGTCAAACCCAAGCAAAATATTACGAAGTAAACAATACAAAAGAACTGTTTCAAAACACTAAACCAAATAATATCGGTAACTTCTTAGAGGAAAGCAAACTTTATTTTAACCATTTCACCCCAAGCAAGACAATAA
>OZ038506.1:35967914-36157914 GCA_964036315.1 Acanthosepion esculentum
GGCAGCCATATCACCAACACACGTCTATGGCGCAATATAATAAAATAGTGATAATACAGCTGGAGCGTGAGTGTACATATGCACACACACAAACACACACACACATGCACGCACGCACACACACACACACTCATATATATGCTTGAGTGGATAGATAAGAGTATAGCCTCCTTTCACGTAGGTTTGCTAATAGCAGAGGTAGCAAAAATGTTTAAACATTGATTCCGTAGTTTACAAGATCCCGTTCGAAAGTGTTTTCATTAGTCAAGACTACTACATCCAAGTTACCTCTAAATCCGGAATGTCTATCAACGTGGCTGATAATTAATTCAATAAGATATTTTAAAACCCAAATCAGACATACGCAAAATAAGGCCTGAAATCAGAACATTTATTTCTGACACTACAATAATGCAAGTCTGCATTGCAGTCAATAAATGGTGCAGTGAGCAGCTTGAAATGCATAATTGTTGCAGATCCACCCTATAGCCTCGATGAAGTCCTGTCAGACTTGTGGTGGTTTCTAAAATTGTAAAACGCCTGTGAAAGATCAACATTTTTCAACCGACGCTGAATCTAAAGTCATTGTACAGAATTGTATGAAAAATAAACCAGCAACATTTTTTCATGGGCAAAATAAAAATTTTCATGGCAGTTTCATTATTCTATCTAGTGTATAGAAACCTTATTTATTAGTCAATACATATATATATATATATATATATATATATATATATATATATATATATATATATATATATATATATATATATATATATATATATATATATATATATATATATATATATATATATATATATATAGATATATATATAGATATATATATAGATATATATATATATATAGAGAGAGAGAGAGAGAGAGAGAGAGAGAGAGAGAGAGAGAGAGAGAGAGAGAGAGAGAGATGCACAGGCACGGTGGGGTAATGGATAACGGCTTGGATTGAGGAATCGGAGAGCCGAGTTCGAATTCCAGTCGAATCCATTACATTCACTTACGTGCTAATACCCTTGGGAAAGGTGTGAATCCTCTTCTTCTCCCTCCAACTATGGGTAAATAGCAGGACAGACTGGGTTCTATAGCCTTGGATGGCAACTTGTCTAGGAGAAGGACAACTCTGAATTCAAAACCTGCGGAGGGTCGTTTGGGGACCTTGTGGCATCCGTTGCACCAGGTCCCTGTATTCGTCCCTCCAAAAAGTGTGGATGGCCTTGCACGAAGCCTTCACCACTATAATCAAATCCTGTGCGGGTGTCGGGCTTTCAGTTTCTGGGAGCTGATCTGTCTGACCCTCATACGTCGAGTTCGACGGGAGAGTCCATCATATATATATATATATATATATATATATATATATATATATATATATAGAGAGAGAGAGAGAGAGAGAGAGAGAGAGAGAGAGGGGGGGGAAGGGATGAACTTTTAAAAATTATTAATCCGACATATTTTTATTATCGAAACGTTATTTTTAGTGAGTACTTGTATTTGAGAAAACGCGCTGCCCTTTTTTTTTTTGTTTCGTCTATCGACACGAATATTCGAGAAATCTTATTAGAGAAAAATATGCGCTCTCCGGCAGGATTCGAACCTGCGTTTCCCTAGGTGAACCCGTCATAGATCTGACGTGCATTGTTGACAAATCAAAGCGTAATTTAAAGGTACTATTCAAAGAAAGAAAGAAAGAAAGAAAGAAAGAAAGAAAGGGAAAACGGCGGAGGCGATAATACTGTTATGCTTTTAATGTCTGTTTCAGTGAAATGTAAAACTTGTCAATTTTGTATTTTTTTAAAATTTTTATCCTCTTAGTTCTTTAAATAATGACGTGCATGCCATTTTTATTGTAATATTTTTCTAGTTAAGCTCATATATTTAAGGAGGCAAAAGGTTAATTCCCAACTTCCTTTATGGTCGTGGAACTCGTAAGTTTGTTTCAAGACCAAGGAAAATTCTTTGCTAAGGTGTTTTTTGTTTTTTTAAATTTATTTTAAATAGCGGGTAATTTTCCTGGTTTCCGGTGATAAATTACCCAATGTCTGAGCACTTTCACTTTTCATAAGCCATTACCAAAGAGGGTTTTGTTCATAATATTTATGCATTATGTTTTAAGTATATATATATATATATATATATATATATATATATATATATATAACGCTCAATATCAGAGATAGAGCGTGTGTAAATATACAAGTGAATATACAAGTCAACACTTAGAGGCGACAGTCTGTTTCATGCTAGATGCAATCATCGGGCCAGGATGAGGAGTTAGGTGATAAGATGTAAGAGGTGATGTGTTCACAGAAATTGTCTGACAGCCATGACTGGGATGTCTTGCTTGTGCGGCATGGTGCAGAGTCCTGTTGTCAGAGATAGTGTCTTCCAGCAGCCGTACTCTTAACCCAGAGCAGCACTACCTCCTCATGGCACTTGACGTAGGCCTCGGTGTTGAGTCTGAGGTCCTGTGAGAAAATGAATGGAGACATAACGTCGCCGTAACTAGTGATCACACCAAACACCTTCGTAATCAGCATTCGACTCCTCCAACTCTTTCCGAAACCTCTGCACTATCTCAGATTGACACTCAAACACTCTGAAATGTTCATATTGGAGTTCCGACGCGAATGCCAAGCAGTGAAGCATGCCATTTCCAAATTTATGGCGGAGTGAATTGCGTCATGGTGCTCTTTTACTCACAAACGGTATCCAATTGATTCTACTATACTTATCAAGTGATGGTGTTGATCAACAGCATCACTTGATAAGACACTAGAAGTGTTGAGCCAAAATGGCTATTTTTGTAGTGATGTTATAACATGCTTATGTTATAATTTTTGAATAAATATTATTTGCTCCACTTTGTATTGAGCACTTTAAAAAAATAATGGTTTTGGTTATCTGAATTTTATTCCATCTATACCAATCTTATATTCGGATATATATAAATGAACCGCATCTATGTCTACATTTTCGGCTGTATAGTAAACGGATCTGTGTCTATCTATTTGACGCTACAATAAACTAGACATATATCTACAAGTTGATGTACAGTAGGCATATCCTAAATTCTTGAATACGGTCTGTAGTTTTTACCAACGCTCTTAATAATTGATCGTATTAAGAGTTGAGTTTTTACTTATTTATTTTTATTTATTTATAAGAACTCCCAATTATTTTTAACCGTATTTTGCAGCTGGAGGTGCAAATCGAGAATTACGAATATGTCGACTTTTCAGCAACATTTAGACTGACTACACTAGCACCTACACAACATTTATTACAGCAGTAGAACTAAAATAGCTAGAATCGAATAAAAAACATTTGGACTAAAAACATTTCAACAGTTTCTACAGAAAAGAAAACACTTGTTCACATACAAGAAAGATATAATGAAAAGGAATTTGTCTGTATTACTTAACAAAATATGTATTAAAGATGAATTGCAACCTAAACACACGACTACACACACACACACACACACACACACACACACACACATATACATATATATATATATATATATATATATATATATATATATAATAGAAAATAGAGTATAATATATATTTTAAAATAAAAAATCCACATTTCAACCAAAAACGTTTGCGGTTTATCTTCTTTTTATTATATACACTTTTCTCTCGTTGGAACAACTATAACCACTTCCCTATATATATATATATATATATATATATATATATATATATATATATATATATATATATTATTTCGTTCTCTCACGTGGTATGACGTCATAGAGCCGCATCACGAATTTACAACCTGCGCCTGCTATTCCGCGGCCGTTATCGGCGCATAGCAAACTGCTATGTAAACATAAAATGGTGACATCTTTGATTGGTGAATATCTTTGCTGAAATGTATATATACCGACTCTGATGATGATTCATGCGAGCCGAAAGCTAAGATCGAGCAACAGCATAAAACAATATCTAAATGTTGGACAGTTTTTGTCTTTAATTTCTCACGAAATTAAAGCGACTATACAAAGCTTAGAACGGTTCATGATCAAACATAATAGACATCCGTTGTCTGTTATATTTAACAATATATGTTTGAATTTATATATATATATATATATATATATATATATATATATATATATATATATATATATATATATATATATATGCATGTTTCATTAAAAATGACACACAAGGTACTACGGTTAAGTTTGTTATTTAATTTTTCTTGTGTTCGAACAAGAGCTTTCTTTTCAGTACAAAGGGTGTGTAAAAACTGTCCAAATGTTTTATAGTTCCGAGCGCTTTCGGCTATACCTTTAGCCATTATCAAGGATGATTCGATTTTTCAGCTTAATTGAGTGTGTGCATTATGTGTATGTTTTAGTGTGTTGTGGGGATGTTTTTAATTTCCGAATACGGTTAGCACATTGTGGCCTTGTTTGTAGTTAATATTGTTAAGTGTTGTCTTTTTCTTTTTTATTATTAAAGCTTCCATTATTTTTAATCTTTTTTTTTTACAAGTGGATGAAGTTATTATATTTGTGTTTTCTAAGAAACATTCTAGTAGAAAACACAAATATAATAACTTCATCCACTTGTAAAAAAAAAAAGATTAAAAATAATGGAAGCTTTAATAATAAAAAAGAAATTCGTTCGTTAAATATGTCGGACGAGGAAAATTCTATTCGTTTTTCATTTAGTTTTTTCCAGCGTTCTTACATTTGTTCGTTTGGTGGGAGTGAGCAAGTAGAAAAACTGTCCAAATCCAAGCGCTTTCAGCCACTTCTTTAGACATTTTCAAGGGAGGTTGATTTTGGTGGTGTTAGCTTATTTTCATGTGCAGAATCTGTGAATGTATTGTTCGTGAATTATAATAGCTGCGATTTCATCGTGAGTTGGGCATGGCTGGAATTCGAGTGGGCGACTTTCTATTTTTGAAAGATTTTCAGCACATTCTTAAGAAATTGAGTAAATAAAAAAGACAAATGGTATTGGAGAAATATGACAAGATGAAGTTCGTGCGCTGAAGTCGCAAAAGAAAAGTGAAACTAAAAATCGAGCAAATTTGACAGCTTCGAGCAACGTGAGAATAAAAGAAAGTAAGAAAATAAATTGCTGTGTACCTCGTTGACAGGTGGTACTTCTTGGCGAGTTTGTTACTTTTATAAACATCATCTAAGAAATTAATCTCATATACATATATATGTACTTATAGCATATCACGCTCACATTCAACTCACGCTGAAGGCACTGGTTCTGGTTCAATCAGTGAGACCAGTCCAGGTAGTATTTAGACTGGCAACAGAACTTTGCACCATGCCACACACACAGGAAAACTCAGTCATAGCTGTCAAACAATTTCTGCAACTATATCGACCCTTACATCTGGCCACCTAACACCCCACATTGCAACCCCGTTGGTTATTATGTGTAGGGCGCAGTTGAGCGATTGACAAATCCAGAAGACACGCAGGAGATTCTGAAGTCGTCCGGAGGGCGTGGTTGAAGTAAATGGAGGTTTTATTAAATAAATTTAGACTTTATTATTTCAAGATATTTTGTATAATTTTCGTAAAAATATCAGTTAAAATGAGATATCAGTGTTATTTTCATTTAGACGACAATTTATCCATCGCACCCTGCACACACGCGCGCGCGCGCGCACACACACACACACAGTCCAGGTAGTATTTAGACTGGCAACAGAACTTTGCACCATGCCACACACACAGGAAAACTCAGTCATAGCTGTCAAACAATTTCTGCAACTATATCGACCCTTACATCTGGCCACCTAACACCCCACATTGCAACCCCGTTGGTTATTATGTGTAGGGCGCAGTTGAGCGATTGACAAATCCAGAAGACACGCAGGAGATTCTGAAGTCGTCCGGAGGGCGTGGTTGAAGTAAATGGAGGTTTTATTAAATAAATTTAGACTTTATTATTTCAAGATATTTTGTATAATTTTCGTAAAAATATCAGTTAAAATGAGATATCAGTGTTATTTTCATTTAGACGACAATTTATCCATCGCACCCTGCACACACGCGCGCGCGCGCGCACACACACACACACACACACACACACACACACATATATATATCATTCACCAGTAGCACGATATAAATTAAAATTTAGATTACGTAACGGCCAGTCTATACTCAGCACATGAAGATTGCGCTGTGCATAAAACTTTGAGCCGTGCTACCGGTGAGGGATAATATATCATTATATAATTTATTAATATATACTTAATAGCTCTGTTTTACGACATCGATCACTGTTTTGTTAACACTAGCTCTATACTATATGTGATATATATGCACACACACACACACATATATATATATATATATATATATATATATATATATATATATATATGCGAATATATATTAGTAATTTTCGTTTAACTTATCGCACGCGATTAAACTGGAAATTCCTATTTATCATGTAAAATAAATGCTTTTTACCCCTAGAGAATTAATGGTATACCCCTATATAGGTACTTCCACTAATTCGCTGAAAAAACAGCAGACCATGATGACAAAGTTCCCTAAACGTTCCAAAAACAAAGTTTTATCTTCAAAATCTTTGTTATTATTAAGAGGAATGACCAAAATATTTTTTTATTTTATTAAATTGTTTTAATTCTTTCTCGCACTTTCCAAATTTTGGTTAAAAATTTTGTTTTTCTTTCTTCGCTGAGGTGTGTGGGAGGGGGGAAGATTAGACAGAAAATTTTAGCATCGTTTTTGCGTTAAAAACAAAAATCAAATAATTTTATAAAACTTAATTTTGATGAAACTTTCAGGACTTATTCACAAATGAATTAAATTATTTTAATATATTTTTTAGAAATTCTTGGTAAAGTTTTTTTTTCCATCTGTTACAGACTTCCTTAATTTTATGAAATTTCGCAAAAATTAAATTTTCACCTATTTAATATTCTTGTTAGTTAAAAGCAGAACTCCTTGGAGAATTTAAATCATCATTTTTGTTTTGTAAAACAGAACACAATTTACCAAAAATCTGTTCTGAATCGTAAAATAAAAAATGCAATAAAACTAGGAGATTGTTTAATTAGAGAAGTTTTTAATTGTTTTTAATTGTTTTTATAAATAAGATATATTAAGGGCACTATTGTCTTACGAAAAAATATTTTTTGGTGAATAATGAATTTTGTTTTAATTTTTTAAAATATTAATTAGAATACTTTATTAAGTTTTAAAATGTATTCTCTATTAATTCCGCCCTTTTGATGATATTATTATTAAGTAAAAACTATATTTACTAATTGTTGTGGACCCAGAATAGGTCCGAAAAAAAAAAAAAACTCGACCTCAGCAATTTAGTGAAAACATATTATTAAACAAAAGAACGAATACAAAAGTGTTGCACGTCCGACTGACGGCAAAGTACAGTAGTCAACTCGTCAACTGTAGACAGCGATATTTAAATTACACGACAGAGTTTTTAAAGAACCAAATAAAAACAAGAACGTGGAAAAATAAAGCTAATAAACGCGTAAGAAGTCAAACAAAGAAATACGAAAAGTTAAATAAAACCAAGGGGAGGGTCAAAACACAAAAAGGAAATGAACAGAAAAGAAAATACTAATATGCACGAAAAACAAGCAAAAGGAAAAACTGAAAAAGTAAAACGATTCGGAAAATAACAAAATCAACTTATCAGTTCAAACGCAGTAACGCTGGTCGCAAATGAAAAGCCAATAGCGGTCTTACGTAACGTAAATAGACTTTGACTCCACAACTGGACGACTCTCCAAATGTAGACAGCGATATTTACTGCCCCGCCCACGAGGGAAAGATGTGGCACAAGGCCGAGTTTAACGTGGGTAATCCCGAGGCCGTAGGCTCGGCCAAAAAATGCCCGTAGAAACTGTAAAAACAGAATCGGGTTGGTCAACCTCCCCGAACGAGACTCTATCCTTCGGCGGAGCCTCGTCCGGGTTCCTCTCTGCTCAGAGGCAGAGAGTTCGACCGTCTTGCTGTCATTGGTGGACAGCAATATTTACTGTCTCCCCCCCCACGAGGGAAAGATGTGGCACAAGGCCGAGTTTAATGGGGATAATCCCGAGCCCGTAGGCTCGGCCAAAAAATGCCCGTAGAAACTGAATCAGGTTGGTCAGCCTCCCCGAACGAGACTCTGCCCTTCGGCGAAGCCTCGTACGAGTTCGACCGTCTTGCTGGAACAAGTCGCAACAAGGCTGTCAACGGTTGGATAGCTCTGCTGAGAGGCATAATCTCCCCGTATAGGACGAGTCCATTTAGTCCATAAAGGTAGGCCCCATAACACTAATCATAAATGGAAAAAGTTTAATACAAATCATTTAACGGAAATATTTTGAAAAGAATTTTGATTTTTTTTTCATATAAAGTGTCGATTTTTGTAGATTCGGGCACCCATACACGACATTATCAGAAAATAATAGCTATAAATATAATAAATTTAATCTAAAGTATTTAAAATTCAATAAAACATTAGATTACGAAGTATATTTTACTAAATTTTTAAGATTACTAAGTGCTTAAAATTATATATAAAAGGTGCTCACGTTATATTCTTCAATTATTTTTTACGGATAACGTCCCCGTAGAACAACATTAGATAAACATCCATCTGTCATTATGCCGTCAACACGTCAGCAGCTGAAATAAATAGCTACCGCCGTGTTGAAAAAAAGTATTTCTGCCACATTTTAAACTTAAAATAAATAACATTTCTTTCAAATCAGATTAATTATTCTTTAAATCAGCTAATATTCTTCAAATAAATTTTCAGAAAAATGTATTTTTTCGTAGATTTTTTTGATAAACAAAATTACATTCTGATGACAGGTTGCTAAAAATTGCACTAAAAATTAATAATTTCAGCAATTTAAAAAAACTCCTTTCAATTAATTTAAATTAGTTTTTGAAATACAGCAAAATATTTTGCTTATGAGAAATATTAATATTAAATCTAAATTATAAATTTGATCTATTAGTCTGAAATTAAAAGTAAAATAAAAACTTCAAGGAAGATTTTTTTTATTTTTAAAAACTAATTTTAAACTTTAGATGGCCCTATATATATATATATATATATATATATATATATATATATATATATATATATATAATTTTAATAGATTTATAGCTTATTTTCGATGTCTTGCTAATTCACATGTGAGAAGTATATATTTTTTCTTGGTTTCATCAAAACATTTTATACATGTCACTATCTAAAATGGATGGAAATCAAAGGGAGAGAACTGTATTTGTTCAACTTACCTTTTATGTACTCTAAGGGCCAACCTTTGTAACATCCATTTGTTGATTGCCAACTAAGTATATGTTCTAGCCATTCTGTAGTGAAAAACTGGTAATAGCCTTGCATTCCACATAGAGCCGCTGTGAAAAAACAAAACGCAAGCATTTTATTTTCATTACAAACTATGGCACAATATTTAAAAAGATGGGGATTTTAGAAAATTAAGAATAAAATAATATAAAGATAAGTCTTGAGTAACATCATAAAGGTGTAATACTTGTAGACATTGTGAAATCTGCTATAGTTGATGAGATAGAAATATCCAACACTCGCGGCTTGACGATTGCGTCTAGCATGAAACAGCCTGTTGCCTCTGAGTGTTGACTTCAATTTTCACTTATATATATATATATATATATATATATATATATATATATATATATATATATATATATATATATATATATATATATTATAGTGCAGCGAGTTTAATTTAGAGTTCAACCGTTCGTTGACTGGAGAAAATTTAGTGTTGGATTTTTTTCTCGACTATTTATATATATGTGTCAGTGGTGCATTGTGGGTAATCCATTCTGGCGGTTATTTTAGCGGGAGTGGCGTGTTTATTTATTTATTTGGGTTAATTTAGTTTACTTGTTTTTATTTTATATATTTATTTTTTTCGGTTTTCTATGTTTTATTAACGTAGTAAAAAAAAAATTGGGGGGGGGGTTGCTTAGGTCGCTTATTTAATAGCTTGTTTTGGTCTAGGAAGATAAAGCTATTTATTCGTTCAATTTTTGGATTGATTGCCGTAGTCTATTCTGCTATTCTGGCGGGAGACAGTTTTTAATTTGTTTATTATTTTATTTTCATCTTCACACACACACACATATATATATATATATATATATATATATATATATATATATATATATATATATATGTATGTGTGTGTGTGTGTGTGTGTGTGTGTGTGTGTAAAGGTGCTCCAACTATTGCCTCCTATTTTGTTATGTTGAGTCAGAGACCGGTGTTGGTGGTATGGCTGTAGTGCTTGAACTTCCCGCCAATAACACATATTTTCCCTTGGTGCAAGTGGTACTCTAGTAAAATGGCATTTGATATGTAAGTGCAAAGTAAGTACAGGTGTGTTCTTGAATTCTTCCATGAGAGGAAAAATTGGCCCATTGACGTTCTTGAACGTTTACAGAGACGAAATCATGGGCGTGAGCACAGTGAGGTGATAAATAATAGATTTCGATAATGGAGACAGTGATATGTGCAATCAGCCTGGTTCTGAGCGACCTTGCATAGATGCTTGCCCAGCAAATGAAGAGCTAGTCTTCATTTCTGGCGAAAATACTTCACCAGTGTGGCAGAATCTAGCTGAATATTTGCTTTATCCAACGGTATTACACTGTTCCCTAAAACCCGTTGTAGTGTCTTTGGAAATAAATAGGAGGCAGTAGGCGAGTGGTTTGAACGTTCGCTTTCCAACAACGAGACCAGGGTTCGAATCTCACAAGAGTCGATTTGTCAGGACGGAGGCATTCCCAGAGTGCGGCACCTTTAGAAAGTGTCTGAAAACCTTACCACGTGTTGAGTCAATTGGGTAGACGGAACTTGGTTGCGGTAGCTTGGTTATGTTTACGTTAGCACAAAGACACAAGTCATCGTGACCGATGGTTTGAGTGTACTGGTGTTGTTCAAACTGGATATCATGACAGATTATACGCTTTCTTCCAGAAACTGTAACTAGGGTCCACCTAGCATATTTTCAGCCCAGTGGATGTTGAACAAACGCAAATGTGCCTGATCAAATAAATGTTAGTGGGCAGACGGGTGTGCTCGGAAAACGATAGTAGCAGGCCATTATATATATATATATATATATATATATATATATATATATATATATATATATATATATATTACATGAATCATTCATACAAAAAACCGATATTGAAGTTAATGACATAAATGGCGAGAATCCATCTTCGCAAACAAATTTAATAAATTACATTAACCCCGAACCTGTAGATGAATGTTATGTTATGATCCCTTTTTAAACGGGGTTAATGTAATTCATTAAATTTGTTTGCGAAGATGGATTCTCGCCATTTATATCATTAACTTCAATATCTGTTTTTTCTATGAATGATTCATGTAATGTAAATTGAACTGCACCACATACTTGATATATATATATATATATATATATATATATATATATATATATATCATCAGCTGCTTAATATTGATGGTGACCACCTGATGAGATGTCTAAATTAGACATCGAAGCAAATATGCATTTTTGTCGTAGTAACTTGCATGTTCCAATGTAAGAGTTTATAATAAATATCTATTGCTCTACTCTTGTATTGAGCTCTTTTTAAATTAATGTTATAAACGTTTGAATTTATATTCTTTTCGTTCTTTTACATTTGTATATATATATATATATATATATATATATATATATATATATATATATATATATATATATATATATTTAAAGACATTTATATTATGTTTAACGTTCTTTTTATATAAATATATAATATTTATATAATATAAATGTCTTTAAATAAATTGTCAGGCCATGTCCAATTCTAAAATATATATATATATATATATATATATATATATATATATATATATATATATATATAGAGAGAGAGAGAGAGAGAGAGAGAGAGAGAGAGAGAGAGAGAGATAGATAGATAGATAGATAGATAGATAGATAGATAGATAGATAGATAGATAGATGGTCTTCTTTTGTCAATAAATGCCAATCACCATAAAGAGCTCATTATAGTCATTTGAGCTCATTATCAATTGCGTCATTACTATTCATATAATCAATCTTCTAATCTGGGCAACCGGGTTGATAAGCTGTAAAAAAAACAAATCAATTAATCTAATTTGAACATATGTCAGAGGACAGAAAACGAAGTTTTACTGGAATAGGGTTAAAATAGCTACATTAACTTACATTAACTTTAACGATTTTTTCATTAGAAATTCGTTTATAAACAATCTCATAACTATGGTATGGTATTCACCCAGTTCGATAATGATAAAAAAACGTCGAGCTTCCTCGACTGAAGTTAAAGTCTGGGACAGAGTGTTCCTCTGATGGAATCAGCGACGACGTATCCATAACCAAGGCGGACCTTCAAGTTGGAGAATATCGGCTGGCGAGGAATGAGCTCCGCTAAGTCTTCCTGCCCAAGACACGCCACACATGAATGAATACTTCTGCAGCTTTCAAACGTAGATATCTGTAGGGAACTGCCCAAGTGCTCAGATGACTAGCAAACCTACGGCAACACTTGCTAATGAGACTGATGATTATGATGAGGAGGATTATAAACGACTGTAACTTAAATTTGACTAAAAGTTAAGCAACTCTACTACTGATATCAATGTGGTTAAAGTAAGTAAAAAAAAAAAAAGAAAAGAAGAAAAATAAAATTAAACAGAAACGTTATTCTCTACTGTATTCAAGAATTCTACCAATTCAACTAGATTAGTTATATTGAAATGTCTTTATTTATATTCGGACTAATGTCTTCATCTTTGTTGTTACTATCACAACGTTTCGGCCGGTGTCTGTCGATGTGAGTAACCTTCAAGGAATTTAAAAAAAGAGATAAGAAAAAGATTCTGTAAAAGAAGAGGGAAGATAAATGAATGAAAAAAAAAAGGCAAAGAGAATATGGAAAAATAGTTTTATATTAGAATTCACCCAATGAAAGAAAAAACACTCAAGGCGGAGGGTTACATTAAAATGTTAGTGATGAAGGAGGTGCGTGATATAAACGAAAGCAGATGTCGTAGAAAATGAAGATTAGGAGGATAGATAATGATTGGCTCTTGACATGAAGAGGTTAAGATTGTAGCGTTCAGAGAAGCACCCCTGCGAGAATATTCCATAAAGTGGCAATTCTTTTGAAAAGCTGTGTGGAACATTCTTCTTACTTTTGGAACACAGGCAGAAAGAAGACGGTGATACGGCTCCATGGAAGTTTCATAGCATGGTATACCTTTAAAGGTCTGAACTGGTGAAACTAAGGAAAAAGCGATACCCTGACAACGACGCGCCTGTTGGGGGATGAGAAAGAAGTGAAGCATGAAAGAGAGAGAAGGATATGTTCACAGAAAAATGGAAAGAGACAAGAAAAAATGGATAGAGAGAGAAAAAGGAGAGTAGGAAGGAAAGGGAGAGTAAGATTAAGATTGATAGGAGAGAAAAATTAAAAGAGAGTGAAATATGAGAGAAAAGAATTAAAAGTTCAAAGAGAGAGTGGGGAAGAGAAAGGACGGGGTGGGATTCAAACCCAACCCACAAATCGAACATTTCAAACAGGCATTATAATCAGGTAGCACCCAGTCCAACCCTTGAGGCGACGCAATAGATTAATGCCCGCCATTCTTACTGATATAAATATACGACGCGTACACGTATATGAGAAACTGAAAATATCGGAGAGACCTTATCTTGTTCCTGGCGGGTGGGTAGCTCGAGATGGGATTATAAAAGTTACAGAGCGTCCGAACATCCCAAGACTAGCAGTTAAATCTCTAAAAACAAAGGTATAAAAATAAATTTTTATTTTCCGAATTTATAGTCGTACTCTCAGAATAACCAGATCGATACAAATCACAACGTTTGTCTGGAAGTTTCGTTCTCGATATGTATAAGTCGAAAGTTTATCACGGCACCATTTCTGGCTTACAAAAACCAATTCGTATTTCAAATGTGTTACAGGACCAAAAGTTATTCTCTTATTCTTCTAGACTAATAGGTATTTCATTTGTTTTATTAGACTCAACGATATCCTCTTGTCCTTCTAGAACTACGTTTTTTAATTGTTTTAAAAGACTAAAAAAATATTCTCTTGCCCTTCAATACCAATACTATTTTCAATTGTTTTATAAGACTAAAAGACATTCTCTTGTCCTTCTAGACTAATACGTATTACAACTGTTTTATCAGACTAAAAGATATCCTCTAATCCTTCTAGACCAACGTGTATTTGAATTGTTTTATGACAGTAAACATTATTAGCTTGTCCGTCGAGACCAATAAGTATTTCAATTGTTCTATAAGAATAAGATATATTCTCTTGTGCTTCTAGACCAATACGTGTTTGAATTGTTTTATGAGACTAAAATATATTTACTTGTCCTTCTTGAACAATACGCATTTCAGTTGTATTATAAAACTAAAAGTTATTCACTTGTCCTTCTAGACCATTAAGTATTTCAATTGTTCTATAAGACTAAAAGATATTATCTTGTGCTTCTAGACCAATACGTGTTTGAATTGTTTTATGAGACTAAACTTTATTCCCTTCTACTTCTAGACCTATACATATTTCCATTATTTTTTTAAGACCAGTACATACTATCTTGTCCTTCTAGACCAATATGTATTTCAATGGTTTTATAAAACTAAACGTCATTTACTTGTCCTTCTTGAACAATACGTATTTCGGTTGTATTATAAGACTAAAAGATATTCTCTTGTCCTGCTAGACCAATACGTATTTCAATTCTTTTACGAGACTAAGCTTTATTCTCTTGTCCTTCTAGGCCTATACGTATTTTCATTGTTTTTTTTCAGACTAAAAGATATTCTCTTGTCCTTCTAGACCAGGGGTGGGCAATTACTTTTCTTAGTGGGCCGCATTGTTACTATGGACATGGCTACTGTGCTAGATGCTTTTGAAGAGTGTATATTGAAAAATGTAACGTCATGAAAAAGTGAAAAATTTTCATGGTTAGTTAATTATTAAAAACATCTTGCTAGTTGTAAAGTTTAATTACAATTCACTATAATGTAAAAATTGTATTATAGCATAAATAATTGACAAAATGCAAGAAAAACGTATTGTAAGTACAATAGTAGGTGTATAATTAATGAGATTGATGTAGTCTACTGCAGTCGTTGACTAATTTGCTTATAGCTGGCTTCAAGCTGCTTGTGCTAATTCTTAACACTGCTTGAAGATTTGAATTTGTCAAAAGAGATCTATCTTTATTTTGATAATTTTCATACTTGAAAAAGTTTGCTCACATATGTAAGTGGATGCAAACAGAACAAAGAATTTTCTTGAAAAGTCTTTCAAATATTTGAAATGCTCTGGATGAAAAGTTGCATAAAATTCAATTAAAGATTTTATTTTCAAAGCTATACTTCAAAGAATTGTCATCTTGGAGGACTGTGAGTTCCATTTGTAGTTCATTAGTCGCAGTTTCAATGTCAGTTGTGAATGGAGACGTCAGCATGTTGAACTGCGACTCCATTCCTTTGAAATCTGAAAATCTCTTAGCAAATTCTTCCTTCAAGGCTGTGATCTGTCCACTGTATTTTTGTGAAGATATATATTCAACAGACTGATCTTTGAGAATGGGGAAGTGAGTGAAGTTTTGATCAGACAGTTGTTTAGCAAAAATTGTAAGCTTTGTCTGAAAGTATTTTACCTCCACAAACAAATCAGGAGCAAAGACACTTTTACCTTGAAGTTTTGTTTTGAGCTTATTCATTTTTTGCAGGTATCTGTAGCAAATGCAAAATAACACACCCATTCTGCATCCTTTTTATTTTGGTGGAGAAGTCACAAGCCATACCCTTTATTTCAAAGAACATGAATATCTCTACTTTGAGGTCCCATACACTTTTCAAAACTTTTCCAAGACTTAGCCACCTTACATTGGTGTGATAGAACACATAAGAAAAATCAGACTCCATTTCTTGCAACAAATTTTGAAACTGTCTGTGGTTTAGTCCCCCTTGATCTTATCGCATTTAATGTACTACTGGATCAATCACATTTTTAAAATCCAATTTTGCTTTGCAAAGACTTTCTTGGTGAATTACGCATTGAATTGAAAGCAACTTGTGTAGAGGGAAGTTTGACTGAATCTTGTCATTTAGCCGTTTGACACAATTTGTCACAGTTAGTGCAAGTGCTTCATCAGTTGTTATACTCACAAATATATCAAGGAATAACTGCGAATTTTTCACACAATACATAAGACTTTCATAGAAATCATTCCCGGTAGTAGTGTCTTTGAGACGCTCCATTAACAACAGTTCTTCTGTGATGTTGAGATTTTCATCAGTACCACGGATGGAAATCAGCAACTGTGCAGTATCTACCATGCCTGTGCTCTCATCTAAAGCGATTGAGAGCCACTTGAATTTATCTGCTGTATCCAAAAGTTTTCCATGCAAGTTTTCAGCAATGGCAACTATTCTACGAACAATAGTTCTCCGTGACAATCAAACTGCTTCTACTTTTGACTTTACTTCTAGACACACAGTATCAATTGCATCAATCATACATCCTTTCTTAAATTCTGCATCAGAAAATGACTTTTTATGTTTTGCAATCTTATCTGCCAATATAAAACTTGCCTTTGTTGCAAGCTCTTGTGTAGATGTACATTTAAAAAGTATGAGTTTTTGACGTTTCAGTTTTTTAATCATGTCCGTTGCTTTGTTTTGAAGTTCTTGCGTGGAAAAGTTTGTCTTTTCAAATGTCTGTCTTTTCAAAATGTCTTTTCAAATTATATTCCTTGAATACTGCACAAGTATTGTGGCAAATCAGACACACAGCGTTTGTACCATTTTCTATAAAGAAATACTTTTCAGTCCATTCCTTCTTAAAAATACCGCATTCAAAGTCAACTTTACGTCTTTTAGAACTCATAATGGGTGACTGCTTTTTCATTGTTTTAGAATCTAACTTACTAAAAAATAGAATCAAGTTTTAAAAACACCGCAAAATGGCGACTCTCACTAAATCTCGTTTGCAAATATCCTGCAAAATGATACTTAAACTAAAATTTGAATGAAAGCGGAATTATTACAAATGTTTCTTACGAGAAGTTTTTAAACAACTTGTAAATGACCGGAAATTTTTTTATTAAATTTGTAAATATAAAAATAATAGAGGGCCACATTAAACGACTTGAAGGGTCGGATGTGGCCCACGGGCAGTAATTTGCCCACTCCAGTTCTCGACAATTAATTATTTCAATTATTTCATAAGACTAAATATATTCTCTTGCCCTATTAGACCAATACGTATTTCAATTTTTTATAAGACTAAAATTTATTCTCTTGTGCTTCAGGACCAAAACGTATTTTAATCGTTTTATAAGACTTAATTATATTCTCTTGTCCTCCAGACTAATACATATTTCACTTCTTTTATAAGAATATATTATATTATCTGGTACTTCTAGACCAATGTGTAATTCAATTATTTTATAAGACTAAAACTTTCTGGGTATTTAAAAATAAGATTAAAATATATTTCCTTGTCATTCTAGACCAATAAGTATTTCAATTGTTTTATAAGGTAAAAAGATATTCCCTCGTCCTACTAGACAGAAGGTTATTTCAATCGTTTTAAAACAACAAAACATATTCAGCTATCCTTCTAGACCAATGGTTTTATAAGACATAAATTATTCACTTGTCCTTTTTTACCATTACATATTTCAATTGTTTTATAAGTCTGAAATGTATTTTCTTGTCCTTTTAGGACTAAATATTTCTTTTGTTTTATAAGACTAAAACATATTTTGCTGTCCATCTAGACCAATACATATTTCAATTGTTTTATAAGACTAAATGTATTCTCTGGTCTTACAAGACCAATACGTACTTCAATTGTTTTATAAGAATAATTGTATTCTCTGGTATTTCAAGACCAATACATATTTCAATTGTTTTATAAGACTAAATGTATTCTCTGGTCTTTCAAGACCAATACGTACTTCAATTTTTTTATAAGAATAATTGTATTCTCTCGTCTTTCAAGAGCAATACATATTTAATTTGTTTTATAAGACTAAATGTATTCTCTGGTCTTTCAAGACCATACGTATTTCAATTGTTTTATGAGACTAAAATTTATTGTCTTGTCCTAGACTAATATGCATTTCAATTGTTTATGAGGCTAAAATTTATTCTTTTGTCCTTCGAGGCCAATTCGTATTTCAATTATTTTATAAGACTTAAATGTATTCTCTTCACTTGCTAGACCAATGCACATTTTAGTTGTTACAAAACTCTAAAATATGTTCACTTGTCCTTCTAGACCAAGGCGTATTTCAATTGTTTTATAAGACTAAAAGATATTCTGTTGTCCTTCTATACCAATACCTATTTCAATTGTTTTATAAGGCGGAAAGGCATTCTCTAGTCCTTTTTTACCATTACGTATTTCAATTGATTTATAAGACTAAAAGTTATTCTCCTGTCCTACTAGACCATTACGTATTTCAATTGATTTATAAGACTAAAAGATATTTCCATGTTCCTCTAGAGCAATACGTATTTCAATTCTTTTATAAGTCTAAATGTCATTCTCTTGTCCTAGAAGAATACGTATTTTAGTTGTTTTTAAAGCTAAATGATATTCTCTTGTCTTTCTTGACCAGATGTATTTCATTTATTTCATAAGACTAAAAGATAATCTCTTGTCTTTGTAGACCAATACTTATTTCAATAGCTTTATAAGAGTCTTGTCCTTCTAGACCTATTCGTATTTCAAATTGTTTTATATGACTATAATATATTCTCTTGTCCTTCTAGACCAATACGTACTTCAATTGTTTTATAAGTCTAAATATATTCTCTTGTCCTAGAAGAATACGTAATTCAATTGCTTGTATAAGATTAAAATATATTCTTTTCTCCTTCTCTATCAGTACGTATTTCACTTGTTCTGCAACAACAAGAAGTTTCAATTTTTTATATCTGCTGAACTCATTTTTTATCCGTATGTAGACTGTTTGGTGCCAGTATAGGTTCTTGTCAAAAGATTACCGGAAATATTTTTAAATGTACTTCACTAGGAAATCATTGCATTGTAATTATTTATTTTAATCAAATAACTTATTGTTGTGGATTCCGGGAATGGAATCCTGCACAAATAAATAAACAACGCCAGTAATTGAGATAGGAAAATAAGTGTATTAAACGTAAGAATACAGACTTGAAGTGAAGATTAGTAGTAGGAATGCGGGTTAGTAGAAAGTATATGTACAAATCTCTGTAAGTGAAGTCGTAATTATCTCTCTCGCTGGACTCTCGTATAACTCTCTGTGAACACCCTGTGTACTGTCTCCGTATTTCTCACCGTATCTCCACCCGCAGGTATTCTCTCTGTCAGTATAAGTATACTTTGGACGAGTCCATCTTGTGTAAAAGGGGTCTGCCCCACAACACTTATATGTTCAATTCATTTTAACAATAACTATATTTGTTTTTAATTATTTCCCAAACACTCCATTTATTTGAACTTCCTCTTTTATTAGATTTTCACTTTTTTTTAGCACTCATTCCGTTTCTTATTTTAATTTTTCCGACTTCCGCCATTCTTTTCGCCTTTTCTTTTGCCAACCAAGAGTAATTTATCGTCTTACAAAAGCAGTAGATATTACAGTTATATTAAAGAGGAATAGGAACCAGTATCGAAAGACATTAAACATACACACACGAAAATGATTCGCCATGTTTCCGTCTTGTTTCATATTTTTATAATTATGTAAATGTTGGGAAAAATTCGGACGGAAATTAAATTATACGACGTGTTGCCGAAAAATTCCCGGTTGTATCCCACTTTAACAAAATCAGATGAAATGATCAAACATCAGAATTTTTCTTTTCCGTTAACCATCATCCGAAATGTAATTAATGTATATTTTCCAACAAAACTAATTAGAACGCGAATAAATAATTAATAATAACTCAACGGGGAGACTTTTGCAGGTAAGAAAAGCAATGATTTGCTTAATTTGCTAATGGCGTATATTTGCTTTTATTTTTCGTTTCCTGGAAAATCGATGGAAATTCGAAATAATATTAATATATAAGACTCATCCTGTATTCAACTCATACAATTTCTAACTACGCACGTGCGCGCGCGCACACACACACACACACACACTCTCTCTCTCTCTCTCTGTCTCTCTAGCACACACACACACATATATATGTATATATATATATATATATATATATATATATATATATATATGTATATTAAGACTTTTTTATGTTTAACATTCTTTTTATAGATACAAATATTTTAAGTAAATGCTCTGTTTATAATAAACAGTATTAGACAACATTTACCGGCCTGAATGTCCGAGAAATTTTCATAGAAAATCCGAATATTATCTATGAAAATTTATCGGACATTCAGGCCGGTAAATGTTGTCTAATACTGTTTATTATAAACAGAGCATGTACTTAAAATATTTGTATCTATAAAAAGAATGTTAAACATAAAAAGTCTTAAAATAATTGTCGGACTTTGTCCATTTCGTACGCACCGGCACACACACACATATGTTGAATGTAACAAACGACAAATGACGAACTTTATATTTTTATTCATTATATTAATGCTCTATCTCTGATATCGAGCGCTTCATTGCAAGAAATACTTGGCTTAGATGTCTTTTCTCTCAGTCTCCCGCTGACTGACAGCGTTTTTAGCTTCACACTATTTTTGTTTTCGCTATTGCCTTAGCTCCATTTTCAGTTGAACACTTTTGCTCATTTTGGTTTTAGTTTGATCACTTTTTCAGGACATTCATTTTTGCTATTACGTTTTCTAAATAAAAACAACCTTGTACCAATGAAAACTGCATATATAAAAGAAAAACGAGAAATATAAACAATTAATTGCTGATACCCTTGACGAGTGGACGGAGTGTTGCATAAGGGTCAGTCTTCGAATCTCTAGAGTCGAAATGCTGAATGTAACAACAATCAGCTAAGTGATAAACTTTATAATTGTATTAATTTATATTATATATATACATATATATATATATATATATATATATATATATATATATATATATATATATATATATATATATGTGTGTGTGTGTGTGTGTGTGTGTGTGTGTGTGTTCGTACGTACAGAGTCTTGTCTAGGGTGGTAGACAGCTACCCGACCCCGTTTTTTACTGGGTCTACGGGGAATTTTTGCCCGAGCCCACGAGCTCGGATACCCCACGTTAAATTCGGCCTTGTGCCACATCTGACCGGGTAGGACGGTTGACAAATATCCTTGCTTCGGGAATTAGTTGGAGATTCCTCTCCAGCTTTGCTGGTCGAACGCTCTGCCTTCGGGCAGAGAGAAACCATGACGAGGCTATGCCGAAGGGCAGAGTCTCGTCTGGGGTGATAGACAACTACCCGACCCCATTTTTCACGGGTTCTACGGGGAAATTTTGCCCGAGCCTACGGGCTCGGATTTCACCCCGCATTAAAAACGGCCTTGTACTACATCCTGCCACGCGGTTTGGGGAGGGGAGGTACATATCCTTGCTTTGGGAATTACTAACCCGCTTCCCGGTCTTTCAGTAGTGTATTTTCTTTTACAATTAAATCTCTCTTCTTTCATCTACGCCGCGCGTGTTGCTGTCCTTCACTCGAGTACCACCTCTGTCTGTTTGTTACCTCTTTAAGGATACAACAATATATATATATATATATATATATATTATGTCGTATTTTATTATCCAGATATTTTTTCTGAATAAAATCGGTATTAACCAGCCGAAAGAAATTTCAGTATATATATTTATATTACTATGAGTTGTATATTGTGTGAGTTCAAATTCATCATACCTTTCCTTATTAAAAAGATTGATAATCTTTGCAGTAGTATCAAGTTTTTATAATGAAAAGAATCTGAATACAAAATAGATATTTTTATATAAATATTAAGGTTTTTGGAAAGTAATTACATTTTTCCAGTAAGCATATAAAAACAAATTCAAGTTAAGTTTATTTAAATATTATCTTTAAAAAATGTAATCACCTACATTTTTTATGACAACAGCCTATAGGGGAGACAACTTTTAAAGAAATCTGCGTTTAAAAAAATAAAAACATTGGAAGACTGTTTTAAACATCTTTTCTAAATGCTCTGTCATTTAGGAAATATTCTAGCGATTGAAATAAATGAAAAATTTTTAAGTGCTAAATAACACTTTTTTTCTGATTACCAAAGAAGAATACTTATGACCAATACTTGCTAGCAATAAATATCTACAGTGATCGTCCTAGCAACTTCACATTTTTTGCACTGCATTGATAAATAACGGGTTTTGAATGTCAACAGTCAAAAAACAACAAAGGCAGTGGCTTTCACAAAAAGATAACCATTAGTAATTCCCATCAAATTCTATCCGATTTCATTTGTCTCGCGTTCGGTTACAGAAAGAATATATTAGTTACATTTTAAATTAAACAAGGATACTTCCACGGTAATTGCTCTGAGGAGTTGCGTTCGCTTGTTCCCAGGCCTCGTGAATTTAAACGCCCCACCAGGCTGGCATCCCGCTCCCAAACTGTTAGATGTAGACGTCTCTTCTACTCCAATAGCTTCATGTCTCGCACATCTCGCCTATGGAACTCCCTTCCCTATTACTGTTTCCCTGACAAATACAATCTCCAACGGTTTAAATGTAGCGTCAATCGACATCTCCAGTTGCCTTGATCTATCCACTTCCCTTCTCCACATCCTTTCATTTTTCATTCCTATCTGCTCTCGCTCCGGATCTTTTGTGGCCCCCTTGCCTTGATCGACCCACTGCCTTTCTCTTTTTCCACATCCCCTCCCTTGCCACTCCTATCTGCTCTTCCTCCAACCCTTCTTTAACCCCTTGCGTGATAGTGGCCTCCGGCCTTGCTTGGGGTGATATGATTAAAAAAAAATACGTCATTGAACTAATGTTCTTGTTTACTTAGTATATAGAGGACCGTGGTGTGATAATGTGAAGACATATCAGAAGGTTAAACTTTCCTGCTAGTCGGTCCAGCTACATAGGAATGTTGGATTTTAATGAAGTCCAAAGAAGATAAAGAAAACAAACAAGACCGATACATATATGCAAACAAATATATATTATGGGTAAACAAATGTATTAATACGCAGAGACATGAAAAGTTACAGAGTGTTTGTATGGAGAAGTTATGTGTGTGTTTTGTGTTGAGTGTCCGTACGTATGTATATTGTTTTAGCGTGTTCCCAGAATTTGGGAAACGCTGTCTCTGTGAGAGGTCACATATTGGTGTAAGTGGAAAAAGAGAAAGTTTTATACCTCGCCTCCGCACGAGGTAGCGGCTCAAGGCCTGAGTCGAAAAGAGATTTTTCCTCATCTCCCCGCGAGATGGCCGCCCGAGGTGTAAGTCGGAAAAGAGAAAAAAGAACAAGAGGCGAAAAGTCAACCAGTATTTTTACTCGTGGGAGAGAGACCCCTGTTGAAGGATTAAGGAAATGAGGAGGAGCTAACTCCGACAAGTATCAAGAAACAACAAATTCCTGTTTACTATCACATAACTGTTACGGGTTGGTTGTGTATAATACATGGCTTTTCATGGGAAAATTGAGGTGCGTTCCCGGGACGCACGGATAGGCAGTTTACGGCGTCGTTTTAGATTTTTATGCATCATGGATACAGGTGGCGCATATCACAGAATTTCCGCATGAGCAAAACCAGGAATCCGTCATCAGAATTCCTTGTTTTGCTTCTGGTAGAATATAAAAGCTGTCGTCTATTACGAGATTCTGGAATATGGAAGGACAACCACTGCCGACGCTTATTGCCGAGTAAACGAAGTATTATGTCGAAGGTCTCCTGCTTTGGTAAACAAAAAAGTTGCATGACAATGCAAGGGCGCATTGCGCAAAAGATGCTCAAGAAAAAATAATATCGTTTGGATTGAAGATACTTCTACATCCTCAATACTCAACAGTGTTCAGGCGAACTAGATTTCTTACTTCCACCAGTTCTAACCGTGACAGCTAAGATCCGCCCTGCCGCACACATTGCAGCGAACCACCCTCATTCCCTTCCTATTACATTGGTGAGATGTAAGTTCCACTCGAGCAGTTTCTCCTCATGAACCGCTGCTTTGTGGAACCGACACCCAAAAGGATACTTCCCCGATCACTACAATCTCAACCTGTTCAAGTCTAGGGTTAACCGTTATCTTCCCCACGTATCCACATTACGCTGTAATCCTCTACTTCGAGTGCCTCTCGAGCCTTGCACAATGTGAACATATCGTTTGTGGCAGGACATTCACAGAGACATAAACAAAGATGAAGTTGAAATGGGACATTTTGGTGGGATGGGCAAAATTCAGATTACTTTTGACTTGGAATCGAAAACTTACCTTCCCGTCGGATTGCAGTCATTGAAAATGAAGTTGATTACACTTTTGATAAATAATATTGAAATAAAATTCAACTAACATTTTTTTTAAATATATTTTCTGGTAAAACGTATTTACTTTCCGAAAACACTAATATATGCATTTTTTATCAATTTACACCCAGTAAGGCGATAATGCCACTAAGACGCAACGAAGTGAAAAAGAACGAAAAAACTTTAAAAGGAACTGGAAACCCAATCCTCAACAGGGATTAAGGGATAAATCTCTGCTCTCGTTAAAAAAAAATGTTAAAAAACGGGAAGGAATGTGAATCGGACGAGAAGCAAACCTATCTATTCTGAACGAAAATGAAATATAAATTCAAACAATCAATTAAAGTTTAAGAATTACTAACCAATTAAGGTTAGTAATTCTGAACTGCTAGTAAAAAACATTGAATGCCTTCTCATCTCACAAAAAGAACATTGTTTTGGCCCATAAGATCTACGATGACCACCTATCACAACAGTTTGCAATAGTCCTTACTAATGTTGCCAATGGGCGCGTAGGGATGCAAAAAGCGATTATTCCCCTTTAGTAGAGACGAAATCACGAGGGTTACGTGATAGCCGGTGATTGACATCGAACGCCAGTTGTTTTTTATCACGTCTGGAGGGAAGACGTATTTGCCCACGCCAGTTGCTATGTAGGCTGACAAGAAGACGAACGCCACATGAGCACAGCGGTAAGGCATACAGAGGAAATCACATGGTCTCATCAGCCATATGGAGGACACCACCAGCTGTCCGTTTTCACATTGGGAAATATTACAAGTAAAACCCTCTCTGTTTTCTCCCTTTTCACACTGCTTGTTGTATACATATGTTATAATTCCTCTGTGTGAAACAGATTTGTGATAAGTATGTATATATCGATATAAAAATTTGTTTGAGACAAATGCATATTTGTCATTCTTTTCTTTCAGCTATTCCGTTTTGTTTGTGTATTAAGGTGTTACTAAAACGCGATGTACTAATGCATATAATGGGAAAATATAAACTGGAAATAATCTATCTTTCCTAGCACCCCCATTAGTTGTAACAGTTTTTGCTACTACTATTGCCTAGCCGGTAATGTAGTTATCGGAGAATAGTTCATCAGCATACATTTTATGCATAAACTCAATTCTCCATCAACCGTCGTGACATGACGGTAATGAGACTTTTTATAAAGATATCTGGCTATGAGACGGAGAACAGGAATGTTGATTCATGTTTTCCCCAAGTGTATTAGTATTAAGTGAACATAGACAACATCAGCGAAGATTCGAATTTGAATTGCATTTCACATCTCCCAGTAATACCCCCCCCAAATAAAAGAAACACTTGATTTTGTTAAGTAAATAGTTTCAAAATTAATTCAAATCTCTCGGACAACCAAAAAATATAATTTTTTTGCATTTGAATGTTTGTAAAATATGCTAAATCGAAACCTTTCCTAAGATCAGAAAAGAGTAAAATTTTGTCAAAACGGTTATCAGCGGAGGGAAGGAAATGGAAACACGTAGTGACCGGAAGTACTATAATACCCATCCATCGCAGTAAAATATTGAATAGTGGATGAAAGAGACTTCAAACGTTGAGATAAAAAAAAAATTAATAAGCACTGTGATGAATTTTTAATGGAGGCTAAATTATCTCCCTTGGATATTTTTTCCCGATTTGCCTATTATTAATTTTGAATAGTTTCCCTAATTTCTTTTTTCTTTCAATATTTGCATTCACAAGTTTGTCCTGTCTTTCGCAGACACCCAGAGACTTCAATTCTATGATTTAAAGGTGTTTCTTCCTGTCATAATATTTATTTATCCTTTTTGCGCAGTCGTAACATTATTAGGACATTAATTCCCGAGCTACTAGCAGCAACAACAATAATAATAATGATAAATAATTTGATGCTACATCAGGTATTGTAATCATGGCTTCTGATCTTAATCAATTGGAGGTGTCAACATGTACATATTTTGTCTAAGTGAATTAAGATGGACTTCAGTAAATATCCCGTTCAATATGGTCCGGTGCACCTGCTATATATTTAAATTATATTGAGACCATTGTTAGGTTAGCTGCTAAGAAAGTTGGCTCACTGTGTCGTGCTAGATAATTTTTCTCTTCAGAATATATCTTACATATTTATAAGTCTATTTTTTGTCCATGATTACAATATTGATGCTACATATAGGCCAGTGCTCCTGCTATATATCTAGAGATCCTTGATAAAATCCAAAAGAGAATCAACAATATTATTGGTCCTGTTCTGGCATCTCGGCTTCAGTCACTTTTCCACCTCCGTAAACTTGCCTTCCTGTGCCTTTTCTGTAAATAATTTCATGGTAATTGTTTGGATGAGCTCTTCGCTAGGTTACCTAGACTTTATGCATTTAAGCGCAGTACTAGATTGGCAATAAGGTCTCATCAGTTTACAATTGAATTGGCTAGATGTAGCCGTAGGTGCTAACAGTTTCTTTTCTCGTACTTCACAGCAGTAACATGGATGAAAAATAGCGTTAAGTTTTTAATTTTTGATCTTGAGAAGGTGTTAAAATATTCTTAAAGCCTGCTCTGTAAGGAAAGGTAAGAAGGAATGAAGGACACTAAATGATAGAATTAATTGTCTAATAAACGAAAGTGATTCAGTGTTTTCCGGAGAATTTTTATTTTTTTAAATTTATTTTGTGTAATTATATTTTAATTAAGTTATTTATTCTAAATATTTAAAGGTCTTGAGTTAGCCGTTTTCTTTTGATTTTTAAAAATGTTCATGGTCATGTCTATTGGCTTAAGAAAGGATTATTTCCTTTAAGAAAGGAGATATTTTTTGAAACATCCACAGCGGAAGTTAACTTTTAATAAATAAATATAAATTTAACAATATCATTTATTAACTTTCGCTTATTAGGCAATAAATTAAACTCTCTCTCGCTCTCACACTCTCTCACACACACACACACACACACACACACACACACACACACACACACATATTTATATTTTATATACATATAAATATTAAGGTTTAATGGAAGCTAAATTATCTCCCTTGGCATTGTTTTTGCTGTGTCGGCTGACAAGAAGACGAACGTCACATGAGCACAGCGGTAAGGCATACAGAGGAAATCACATGGTATCAAATTACGTTGACCAGCCTCGATATTCGAGAGTTTTAATAAAGGAAATGTTCTTTCCGTCAAAGTTTAAACTTGCGTTTTTCCATACAAAAGAAGTCTCACCCTCATGACCAGTGGCTTTTAGGCCGTTCAACGAAAAGAAGCTTTCACGGAAAAAAAGGTTTAATTACCCTATTTAAGAAATTCACATCGAAGTTCATAACTTTATTTTCATAACTTTATTTTCGTATCCGAAATTTTCATAACTTTATTTTCGTATCCTAAATATAAACAAAGTAATTTCTAAGGAGCTAATGGAATTTTATTTATAATGCGACATTATTTCTTATTTTAAACATTATATTTAGGATACATGTCTTTGAGTAGACATCCCTGTTTATTAAAGAGTGACTATATATATATATATATATATATATATAGTTGTATGGGTATTAATTTGTGACACTGGGTTTCATAAGACGCAAACTCATATCAATATAAATGAATATGTTAGCTCTATCACTGATATTGAGAACTTTCCAATAAGTACCATGCATATATATATATATATATATATATATATATATATATATATATATATATATATATATATATATGTATATATACTCGACTCTCCCGTCGAATTCGATGTATGAATGTCAAGCAGATCAGTTCCTTGGAAACTGACAGCCCGACGCAAGCACATGAGATTTGATTATAGTAGTGAAGGTTTTGAACAGAACCATCTACACTTTTTGAAGGGCCGAATACAGAAACTTGGTGCACTACGTGCCACAGGGTACCCAAACCCAAAGTTGTCCTTCTCCTTGACCAGTTGCCATCAAAGGCTATAGAAACCAGTCTGTCCTGCTATTTACCCATAGCTGGAGGTAGAAGAAAAGGAATCACACCTTTCACAGTGGTATTAGCACGTAAGTGAATGTAATGGATTCGACTGGAATTCGAATTCCGATTCCTCAATCCAAGTCTCTTATCCATTACTCCACAGTGCCTCCTATATATATATTCTAAATGCGGGTGTGTACCTGTGTGTGTATTAAAAACACAGAGAAAGATAGATGTGAACATATGTGATAGATATTGATTTCATTTAGGAATGACACAGTTTATAATTGCACGAATGCATTGACTGGAATTTAGCTGTGAAGATTGTGTACTACCAAATTGTCAAAGTGCACTGTATGGATTGAAAATCAACATTTGTATTTCGTAGCAAATATTTATTTTTCAACATAGTCTCTTTTGTAAATGTATAAGGATGTGCTGAAAAGGCATCGGACCGCCACACTTCCAGAAATCTAACCATATGATTAAATATTAAATTGTTTAAGATCCCTTGGTTGTGCCAATAACTTTCCAGCGCTCGCTCGGAGCTCTACTTAATTTAGCAATTAACTTTAATTTTATATACATCGGACATTTCAAATCAAAATTCACCTAATAGAGTGCTCAATAGAGTAGAGGAAATATAATTTATTCGAAAATTATAACATAAATATGTTATAAAATCACTACAAAAATAGCCATTTTGTTTCAACACTTCTGCTGTCTTATCAAGTGATGGTGTTGAATTTAGAATAAAACCCTTTATTCTTATTATTTTCCAGTGCTGCAAGATAAATAATCGACCTTGCAAAAATATCCTCAACACTATCTTTCTAATAGCATTTGACCATAACCGCTACTTCCTACTTTGCCTACACGAAAAGGCAGGAATAATTTCAAATACCCAACAAAAGAAATTATTAAATATAAGATTAAAATAATTTCTAAATGCAAACATGAAAACAAATACCTATTATCACAATTTATACCAAACGGATAAAAAAATACCAACCAACACTACTACATAAACCACCATTGACCCTATAAACATGAAAAGAGAAACTACTGACACCATAACACCATAAATTATTTTCTAGTTCGAATTAATATCATAATAATTATAATTATTGTTATTACCATTCCACGACCATTACTACAATCACTTCTACCACTTTACAATAACTATTTGCTGCTACAATTGTTATTATCATCACCCAATCCCCCACCATTACTACCGCATTACAATTGCCATTGACGCATTAGTCCACAATTACTACCGTACCACAATTGCCATTACCGCATCAGTCCACAAGTATACTTTCTACACCTCCAGCGAAATTAATACCACCACATAAATACTAATAAACATTATAAATTGGAGTTTTTACCATTTACATAAGCGCAATCACCAAAAACAAGCAAATAACGGGCTTTAAAATAATAACAAAACAGCATTAAAAATAATAAAAATAATAACAATTTTACCTACCATAGTCTTGCACAGACTACGCAAAAATGAAAATAACACTGACATCTCATTTTAACAGATATATTTACCAAAATTATCTTGAAATACTTAAGAGTAACTTTATTCAATGAAATCGCCATTGGTTTCAACCACGGCCTCCAGACGACTTCGGAATTTCCTGCATCTCTTCTGGACGGTCTCCTTGTTTAAGATGGTGAATGCGGCCATAATCCTTGTCTTCAGTTCATCTTTGCTGTCACAAGGGATTTTGTTAGTCTCTCGATCATCTGCGCCCCACACATAATAATCAAGGGTGTTGCAGTTTGGGGAGTTAGGTGGCCAGATGTAAGGGGTTATGTGGTCGCAGAAATTGTGTGACAGCCATGACTGGGTTCTGTTGCTTGTGTAGCATGGTGCAGAGACCTGTTTCCAGACATAGGGTCTCCCAGCATCTTGACCCAGAGTACCACTACCTCCTCAAGGCACTTGATGTAGGCCTCCGTGTTCAGTCTGAGACCCTCACAACAAATTCGAGAATTCGTTTCTTATCACTGAAGAGTGAGTTTTCCGAGCTTCCGTACCTTCATAATCCCAATTAGGCACATCCAACTATTTCCAAATCATCTGCACTGTCTCAGATTGCCACTCGAACATGGTGTTCTTTGCCTCACAGACGGTGCCTCCTATACTGAGCTTCTTATATATATATATATATATATATATATATATATATATATATATATGAGGAAAATATGAAAAAAACAAAATGCGAATATGCAAGTTTACTGTTTTAATGTCGACGTCAGACGTTTCGGTATAGTAGACCTTCTTCAGGACATAGTTATTAAAACACAATTTTAAATGTCGTTTAATTATGTTTTAATAACTATGTCCTGAAGAAGGTCTACTAGACCGAAACGTCTGACGTCAACATTGAAACATTAAAACAGTAAACTTGCATATTCGGATATATATATATATATATATATATATATATATATATATATATATATGTGTGTGTGTGTGTGTGTGTGTGTGTGTGTGTGTGTGTGTGTGTTCACACAATTATTTGTATGTTTGTATGTGAAACAAATTAAGAAAGGTTGAGTGCAAGTGATGATCTTTCTCGGTCACGAGTTGACTTCCACCCCCACATGCGAGGTTATGTTGAAAATACTGCAGGATATGAATACAGTATCTATAGCCTTTGTTCTTGGGTGCTTGTCAATATGAGATGATTGTAATTCAATCAAATATTGTCATGGACGTTGTTTGTTCGATAAAGACGCTTTGTTAGAACTGGAAGCTAAAACATGTAAAGCAATTGGAAGTTGGCAGTTTTATGTTCTTTTTTTCTGTGTTTTGATTTGTTGAAATGCATGAAAACCGTGCGAATTTAAACATTTTATATCCATGTACGCGAAATTGAACCCGTTTCTGAAATGTGAAAATCTGAATTCTTCAAAATATTCCATTATTGTAAGACCTTTACTATTATTATTTTATTGACCTTTACTAGAAAAGAAACCATTTATTATGTTCCGCTAAAAGTTTTTTTTATAATCGAGTGAAAATAAAATATATATTCAGTAAATTCTACACAAATTCGGTTTTACTGGGTTTGGTAGAGAGATTATATTTAAATACGATTCTTTGGTGTGCCGTTTTCTGTTCGGGACGGGGGTAATCCGCATCATCCTGTCCCTAAATAATATTATCCTATCTCTAAGTAATATCTTCTTACTACTGCCCAGTGGATAAAAACGTTGGTTGAAGTAAACCAAAACGTTATTTCACTTAAAGTCGGAGGGACGAAAAACTTGGAGAGTTGAGTTACTAAAGAGAATTTGAAATACCAAGAAAAGGCATGGCACGTGGAATTAGAACAATCTACTCCCGTGGACTAAATAAAGGGTTCAGTTCGAAATTGCAACGTATATCGCCTGAAGAAGGCCGGAGCATACAACGTTCGAAACGTCGTGAATATAGCAATAAAAACGAGAACAACGATGTAAACAGTTATAATATCTCATGTTAGAAATATAGACAGACCGATATTATTGCTTATTAAGTCATATTAAGTTAATTCTGTACATACAACGTGTGAAAGCACGTGCGATACCCTGCCCACGTCAGCCGCCAATCAGGGGAGGTAACACAGTTTGGGTGGCTAAAGTGGTACTGCCACCCCTGGTGCCACCAGAAGTATTTGCCACTGGACAGGGTATTGTTTTTTTTTATATGTGTCAGTCTCCTGCGATTTCTTTTTACAACTGCAACTGAAATTTTCAACGTTGTGTTAAAATACACAACGCGCTCGAAGCGACTGTTATTAATGGCGTAGAATGGAAGGTAACGGGTGTGTTTCATGTCGGAAGTAGCACTGTGTTGCGAGCATGGTTTTATTTAACTTTATTTATTTGGGATCTTGACCAGATCCAATTCGATGCGGATACACGTGTTTGAGTAGACATCACCATTTTTTTTTCTTTTCAAACCAGTTCTGCTTTAGACAACTCAACTACGTACTCTTTAATATTAATCGTTCCCATTCTGTTCGTGTTCTGTTGTTGAGATGGAAGTTCCATTTGGACAACTTCTTTCTAAGAACGGTTACTTTCTGGAACAGACTCCCAAGATGATGTTAATGTTAATGTATGCCCACAGGGTTGAATCACCTTAATTCCTCTCTTTATTCCATTGGTGAAAAGGATGTTCCTCTCGGAAAGCTCCTTCTCAACAACCGTTACAGACTCCTGCGTGGATGCTTCCCCGAACACTACAATTTTAATCTCTTCAAGTCTAAGGTCAACTGTTATCTTTCCTACATATCCTCATAATCTGGACTTATTACCTTCTCCGATGTTCATGCAACAACCTCATCGAGCAAAATTCTACCTTGTGATACTTGGGATTACTATTGGGTAAACAAATACGAAAAAAATTTTTAATCTTCGCTAACGAGGTTAGTTATTAAGTATTTATTGTGTAGCTGCGGGATTTATATATCATATCGCTAATTGTATTAGCTATAAACCAGACCATGAGCAAGTCCTTCACATCGCATATATTTCCACTGTCAGTCCGCTCGTGATAAATGGGTCGGTAAATATCGGCAAACTTCGCTATTTTCCGTCATGAATCATAGCGGAAAGATAGCGATCTATCGGCACACCCCGCCTACCATCATCGTTTGCCTTGAACCATTTCTTTTTCTCTCCTTTCATCGTCGTTGCTACCCTGGGAGCAACGACCCAACACTTTCGATGCTAAGGCACGTGACCGTTTTGGAACGAACATCCATTCAAAGTTTCTTTGGACGGTTGACATTTTGCCGCCAATCAAACGGCCACGTGACTCATCGGATACCCGCCAAAAAGTATCTATGAGTAAGAGACGACCTGCGGGCATCGAGTCGGGAAGACGTGTTTTTACATCTCTCTCTCTCTCTCTCTCTCTGCACATAAGCTTCAACCGTCTAGACTTCGGCAATAGACCTTTTCATAGTCAATTCGTTTGCCGAAGCTACCTTACATCAGTATAGATTTGGTCTTAGCCCAACTTTCTGACCTAACCTCCTATCTAGAGCAACAAGCATTTTCGTCACGGACCTCAGTATCGAACGAACCTGCCTAAACAACAAGTAAGTAAAGAAATCCGCAAGCTTCCCCATGTGGTACCTATACTTTCTGGATTCCTCCCTTTTTTGGTCTATACTTCTTACAGGCAACGAATGCAGCTCAGTAATCGTCCTCGGTCGAAATCTCACAACCGACCGAATTAGTTCTGTCACTAAGTTTCTTCTGTTCTTTCCTTTTCTACTAAAAAAAGGCATTCCTAGGTAAAGTTACCTCCCTTATACTATTTATTCAAAAAAATAAAAGAAGGAAACTTTCTGTTGTGGATTCCGGGATGAATCCGATATCAATGAATAACAAACGCCAGGAATGGATAAGGAAAATAAATGTATTAACGTAATAATACAAACTGGTAATACGGGTTAGTAGATCCATGAATGCGGGTTAGTAGCACTAATATATATACAGTCTTGGTATTGAAGTATCGCGGATGACTAATTACTGAGTCTACGTGCTCACTGTGACGCTTGAAGCCGTCTCCGTGTGTGACTTACTCTACTACTACTGAACTCTACCACTCTTCTGTCGTTCCATCTCGACTCCTACTTGACTGTTCGGGTATTCACTGGTATATGTATACCTTGGGTAAATCCATTTGTGTGAAAAGGAGAAACCCCTCAATACTTTCCATGTAACCTTTCTCCACGTTTTGGACTATTTCTTCACCAAGGATACTTGGCGCCAACATTACTATATTTTGGCGCGCAACAGCCTCCGACCATTAACGCCAGCCTCACATTGTGCAGATTTGATTGAACCGCCTTTCCAGAGACCAAGAACTCTATTTTGCATTCCCTCCCCTACTGCACCCTGCCAAATTTGTTGTTTAAAAAAATATATCTTGTTATGCCTTTTCTTATCTAATGGTGTTTGTCCACTTTTTACATTGCTAACTTGTCATGAACCATTGATGTTCTAAGGGAATATCAAAATACTCTTATACGGAGAAGTTTGGTAGTCTGACACAAAGCCATTCGCAAGAAACCGCACTAGGCAACCAGGCTCCTTCTATAGATCCCAACTCCAGTTGAAGTGAGTTGATTGACTTACCTTGTTCCATGAATAAATCATTTGATACTGGCGAGAATCCTTTGGCGGCGAAACTTTTAGCTTCGATCAGCATGTTCACGCAAAAACTCTCAGTCAATATGTCCACCGATGGTTGCCGGAACTGCATGACCTTTTCATTCATTTGTCGGCTGCATCCAAACTGGAATAGAAATACGAAAGCCAAATCGTTACTTATATTCTCGTTGTCAACACTGTTTTACGCACACACACGTGCGCACGCACACACACACACACATATATATATATATATGCGTGTGTGTGTGTTGAATAAATATATATATATATATATATATATATATATATATATATATATATATATATATATACTGGTACCTCCACAGGTTCGCCAGGCCTTATGATTAAAACGAATTTTTTAAAACGAAAAATCTTTCTTGAAGCTTTTATTTTAGTTTTAATTTCAAGTTAATAGATTAATATTTCCAGTACTCAAAATACTTTGCTGTTGGCACCTAAAACGATCCGCTAAAAAATGAGCTCACCATGATGAAAAAATGCCCCAAACTTAATAAAAACAAAGTTCTATCATCAAAATCGTTCTGTTATTATTAAGAGGAAAGACCGAAGGATTTTTTTATTATTAAATTATATTTTTGATTCTTTTTAGAACTTTCGAAATTTTGGTTAAATATTTTTTCTTTTTTTTTTTTTCGCCACGGGGGAACCAAAGGTTAGTGTAGGAACTTTATATGTGTTTTTTTGCGGTGACAATTGATTGGGAAATTCTTGCAAAAATCAATAATTATCGGATTTTAATTAAACTTTCAGTATTTATTCACAAATGAATGAAATTATTTTAGAAATGTTTCTTGTTTTTAGAAAATCTTGGTAAAACCTTTTTTTTTACATCTATTGGGGAATATTTTCCTAATTTTTATAAGAATACTTGGTAGTTAAAAATTTAATAAAAAGGCGCTCACGTTATTTTCCTCAAGTAAATTTTTACAGATATGTCGCCCGAAGAAAAAATAGCAAAACTTCTGGCTGTAAATTAAGCTGTCAACCTGTCGACGCCTTAAATAAACACCTAACTCCGTGTTAAAAAATGCGTTTCTGCAAAGTAATATTTGTTTCAAAGCAGATTAATTAAATTTTCAATCGGCATTCCTCAAATAAAGTTTCTGAAAAGTATATTTTATATTAGAAAGATGTTTTAATAAAGAATTAAATTCTGCTAACAGATTTGATCCTAGGCAGATAACCGAGGAGTGGTTTTAATTACCTGGCCTTCCCACTAAGGTAAGATGTGACACAAGCTCTTTTTTATATATGGAACAATGTCAAAATTTGCCCAGTCCCCGCGACCACTGTCACGCTGACGTTGATATTACAACGACCACATGTCTTTGAGTACAATGAGAATGGTTCTTCCGCAGGATTGGGATCCTTAAAAATAGGGAACATGTATCATCTGAAATAAGAACAGATGCCACGTTTTGATTCCGGTCGAGAAGCAGGGGGAGATAATTTGATCCCATGCAAGGTAAACAGATACTATTTAAGGCAAAGGCCAAGGGAGCAATATCTAAGCAGAGTTCACAGACATCCAACGCAGAGAGTCAGGTAGCAATACATTGATCGTCGATAGAGCGGACAGATACTATATGTAGCTTAGCCGGGGACTCAAGGTGGCGGCATTTTGATACTAAGTAGTGCGTACAGACACTACATTGATTCAAAGAAGAGACCCGTGAAGTGGAATTTTGATCGTAAGTAGTGTGGTCAGACACTACACTGAATCAAAGAAGAGAATCGTATAGCGGCATTTTGACCGTAAGTAGTGCGTACAGACACTACATTGATTCAAAGAAGAGTCTCGTGGAGCGGAATTTTGATCCTAGGCAAATCACACAGATACACTTGGTGCAATTACTCATATAAATGAACCAATCAATTTTTACGGGTACTCTACTTAACTTTATATTGGTAGAATATTCAAGAAGCAGGGAGCGATAATTTGAACCCATTCAAGGTAAACAGATACTATATAAGGCGAAGGCCAAGGGAGCAATATCTAACTAAGCAGAGTTCACAGACATCCAACTCAGAGATGCAGGTAGCGTTACACTGATCGTCGATAGAGCGGACAGATACTATATATATCTTAGGCGGGGACTCAAGTTGGCGTCATTTTGATACAAAGTAGTGCGTACAGACACTACATTGATTCAAAGAAGAGACCCGTGAAGCGGCATTTTGATCGTAAGTAGTGCAGAAGACTACATTGATTCAAAGAAGAGACTCATGAAGCGGCATTTTAATCGTAAATAGTGCGTACAGACACTACATTGATTCAAAGAGACCCGGGAAGCGGCATTTTGATCGTGAGTACTGTGGACAGACACTACACTGAATCAAAGAAGAGAAACGTACAGCGGAATTTTGATCGTAAGTAGTGCGGACATACACTACATTGATTCAAAGAACAGACACGTGGATCGACATTTTGGTCCTAGGCAGATCACACAGATTCTCTTGGTGCAAATACACATATAAATAAACAAATCAATATTTTACGGTACTCTACTAAAGTATATATTAGTAGAATATTGGAGAAGTAGGGAGCGATATTTTGATCCCATGCAAGGCAAACAAATTCTATATAATTCAAAGGCCAAGGGAGCAATATCTGACTAAGCGGAGTTCACAGACATCCAACTCAGAGATTCAGGTAGCGATACATTGATCGTCGATAGAGCGGATACATACTATATGTATCATAGGCGGGAACTCAAGGTGTGTCGATATCTTGATACTAAATAGTGCGTACAGACACTACATTGATTCAAAGAAGAGACCCGTGAAGCGGAATTTTGATCATAAGTAGTGCGGACAGACACTACATTGATTCAAAGAAGAAACCCGTGAAGCGGAATTTTGATCATAAGTAGTGCGGACAGACACTACATTCATTCAAAGAAGAAACTCGTGAAGCGGCATTTTGATCGTAAATAGTGCAGACAGATACAACATTGATTCAAAGAAGAGAACCGTGGATCGGCATTTTATCCTAGGCAGATCACACAGATTCTCTTGTTGCAAATACTCATATAAATTAACCAATCAATTTTTAGAGGTACTCTACTAAAGTATATATTAGTAGAATATTGGAGAAGCAGGGAGCGATAATTTGATTCCATGCAAAGCAAACTGATACTATATAAGGCAAAGGCCAAGGGGTCAATATCTGACTAAGCAGATTTCAGAGACATCCAACTCAGTGATTCAGGTAGCGATACATTGATCGTCGATAGAGCGGATAGATACTCCATGTATCTTAGGCGGGGACTCAAGGTGGCGACATTTTGATAGTAAGTAGTGCGTACAGACACTACATTGTTTCAAAGAAGAGACACTTGGAGCGGCATTTTGATCCTTCGCAGATCACACAGGTACTCTTGGTACAAATATTTATATAAATAAACCGGTCAATTTTTACGGCTACTCTACTAAAGTATATATTAGTAGCATAATCTTTCACTGATGGTTCATTGCGCAAACAACCTATCCGTTGTTTGTCTTCTCAGTCTTGTTTACGGATAAGGCAACATTTGGAAGAGATAGAATAACAAATTTACCCAACTAACATTTGTGGGCGGATCAGAATCCGCATGGTACAATACAGGCTATATATCAGGATCAGTTTACTATTAATATGCGGGCGGGAATTGTGTTTATGGACTTTTGCTCATGTTTTGGGGTGAGGAAAATTTTTTGATATACCCTACACACACACACACACACACACACACACACACACACACACACATATATATATATATATATATATATTGTCAATGATCCTGACAGAGTTATACATTAATGAAAATTGAAGAAAACGTTCATGAAAGTTTAAATTTTCGAAAAAATATCCGATAATGCATTTCACCCATTTCGGGCTTCATCAGATAGAAGAAAAAATGTGAATTGCCTGTATATGTAATTGTGTGTTTATTTAAATAATGAGATTTTTTTCACAAGCTGACGTTGCACATCAGTAAAAAAAAAAAAAAAAATAAGGAAAAGAAAATTAGTAAATGTTTTAAAAAGTCCTTTAACATTTTATGTCTTTTGCTTTAAGTGTCCGAGTTTAGAGATAGAAATCCATCAGTATGGGTAGAAAATGAATGAAAGATATGTTTTTTTATCCATGCGTTCTCCATATCGACAATATGTTATAAATTTGTGTAAATGATGCAACTGTTATTAATGTATAACTCTGTCGGGAGGGAAAGACGATGGTGGCCAGAAACCATCCATTGACCAAGAAATACTATTTGTTATATTTTTCTGATAATTTGTATAGATTTTTTATGCGAACAAGGGTTTTATTTTTAGGACATAGTGTGCGCAGAAATTGTCCAAATTAACAATAGAGTAAACAAAATCCTTTATAATGGGATATTAGATTAATCGAAAGCGCATGGAACGAACAATAATTTGGACAACGAGTTCGAATTCCAGTCGAATCCGTTACGTACTAATACACTTGGGGAAGATATGAATCCTATTCTTGCTATAGGTAAATACCGGAAGAGACTGGGTTTCTATAGCCTTGGAGAAGTCTAAGGTCTATGAGGACAACTCTGTGAAGAGGCGTTTGGGGACATTGTGACACAGGGTGCACCAGGTCTCTGTATTCGGCTCTTCAAAAAGTGTGGTTGGTTCTACACAAAACTTTCACCACTATAATCAAATCATGTATGCAGGTTGTCCGGCTATCGGTTCCTAGGAACTGAGTTACCTGACCCCCATATGTTGTAAAAGGTAATTTCCATTATATATCGTGGACTCTCCCGACGTTGACGTGAGAGTTCACAATATATCATGAAATGGATGTATGATGAAATGTCCGATAATTATTTAATATATTTTCTGTTTATACTTCATTTGTATAGAATTTATTTAAATAAATGCTCTGTTTTAATAAATTAAACAGTATTAATTACATTTACCGGCTTGAATGTCCGAGAAATTTCGTAGAAAATATACGTTCTCCAACAGGAATCGAAACTGTATTCCTATACGAAAATCATCATTTGATCTGACGTGCTATGCCATTTAGCTACAGAGAAGCGTCTTTGCCGTTTAAAGGCAATCACCACTCTTTCCAAAAAGAGTTCCTTGTAACGTACTTTTAATAAAAGACTTACTAAATCTACAAAATACGGAACAGCTTTGCGTCTTCGTTTCGGTACGGACGCGTGGCGACATTATTCTTAACTAGACTGATATTTTGTTTTCCGAAACAAATAGAAATCACAACGCACCATGACTGTATCTTTTTTAATAAACATTCTTTGATTTTCTGTTACTTATAATTCTAGCAGTTTTTTTAAAAATTCTGATTTCCTATTTGCTTCTGAACGAATTGCAAACTGTTCCACATTTTATGTCTGCATTTAAAGTTTCAATTTTCTCTGGAAATGCATCAAATAATTGTATTTATCTAAAAAGAATTAACAATATATATATATATATATATATATATATATATATATATATATATATATATATATATATATGGCAGCACTTCGTCAGCGTTCTTCACTTCACAAGTAAAATATATATGCAGAACTTTTGGAGAGATTTTACAATGTTGTGTCAAGAAAAGAATATATATATATATATATATATATATATATATATATAATTGATATTAATTTTTTCGAAATATGTAAACCACACTTCGGAAGAAACAGAAGAATTAAATAGTGCTCAATTTGCTTCAAAACAAAACTGCAATAAAATGTAAAAAATAAGCAATGTCTATGTTTCTCTCTATATATCTCTCTCTCACGCACACACACACAGACACTCTCTCTCTCTTTTTCTTCCTTTCTTTCTCTCTCTCTCTATATATATATATACTTAATAAACATAAATATATATTTACTGTCATCTATCTCTTTCTCTCTGTCTCTCTCTCTGTCTCTCTCTCTCTCTCTCTCTCTCTCTCTATATATATATATATATATATATATATATATATATATATATATATGTATATATGCAAACAGGGCACTTCTAAGTGATTAGATAGATTGTTTCGATAAGTCTATTACGATTGAGTAAGGATTTCGATCCTCACTTGGTGCATCATACGTGTATCCTTGTGCTATATTTACACTTAATTTAGTAAAAAATGAGTTCTTCATTGTTCCCAAATCTAAGGTCTGTTTGTCGAATCAGTGTACACAAGCACACACACACACACACACACACACACACACACACACACACACACACACACATATATATATATATATATATATATATATATATATAAAACTTTATTTCTGTATATATATACATATATATGTATATATATATATATATATATATATATATATATATATATATATATATATATATATATATATATATATATATATACAAATAAAGTTTTATCAACGTTAACTGAGAGGGTCTATTCAATTTTTTATTGTATTTTTCCAATTTTCGATGTACATCGGGGTCAGAATTATGAATAAACTGTCCGAAATCCATATCTAGTTCTCTTTTTGATCAAGTCCGTTCAAACGCCTGAGTCATTGGCAAGAACTGGTTGTTGTCAAGGTGACAAGCAAGATTTTGTTGTCTACATCCTGGCATTTTGTGAGAGTGCTAGGATTCGAATTAGTCCAAAGTGATGTCATGTATAAAAAGGTTCCATTGAGCTAGACCGCACCGGAAAAGCATGTATTAAATATTTATTATTAGCATTTGCGTATGTTTCATGCTTTGTATCCTGCAGAGCCGGGTCCAAACTATGGTCCTTAGGCCCTATAGAAAAAGTGTCATTTAATTTATAGCACTTTAATTAGTATATGAGATGTTCCTAGTAGGGCGATATTCTGGGTAACTTGTAAGTTGATGTTACCTGGGACACTGTTAGTAAAATTGTCCATTCCTTTTCTCACGAGGACTAGAGCTCCAATTACTATTGGTACAGTCTCAGTTTTCATTCTCCACATCCTGTTAATCTCCATCTCCAGGTCATTGTATTTGGATAATTTCTCGATTTATATGGATGTGTTTCTCTCACATATGATTGCCCGGTCTACCGCCGATGCGCTTACGGCCATCACTGAATATGTATATCAAGCACTTGATAAGAACGGCGAAGCTCGAGCTGTGGCACTGGATGTATCGAAGACGTTTGACAGGGTTTGGCATGTTAGCTTTCTAGGTAAGCTTCAGGACTACGGTATTACGGGTCTAACACGTTCGCTCCAGCCCCTCAACCTCCGACGTCTTACTCTCTGGGTTGAGGTGTCTACTCGGTCTTAACCGAACTTAAGGGAGTGACCGTAGGTCCCCTGAGCATCCGTAGATCATTCGACCGGCCCACTGGTTTAATCCTGCTTCCTGCCCACGTTGTGTTTCGTTTGATCCAGAAAGCAGAAGTGATGTTCATCCATTCACGGTCGACTGAAGATGTAGACACGGCTGGAGAGTCTGTACTAAGAAATTTAGAATGCGGCAAAAAATATATATATATATCTGCAGAAAGCCGGACAAACAATTATTCAATAGTTGAATTGTTAATGATTTTATATTGCAGAAAAGAATACTATAGAAAAGAAACGGGTTACAGAAAAGAAAATAATTGACGTGAAAACACTGAATTCTAGACAGAGAGAGAAGGTTGTGATTAGCTTTTGAAATCGTCTCAGTAAGATATACGACTATTGCGATGGAGAGATAAAAATTTCTATGCTCGGCTTAAAGTTTATAGTTGCGTTCCTCCTCGGCGTTAGTAACAGTAGTAGTAATCTTCGTGGTAGCAGAAGCATCGGTACTTATATTAACAGTACATGTTAGCGGGGGTTTTGTTCCAATCCCTGACGTCACTTCCAGTTTTCGATATCTCTCCACCCAGCTCGACTGCACTCGACGACAGACGAGCCCAAAAACAACCTTTTGATTATTGTAGCTTGTTCGAAGTTTCCGTTTACAGTGGTAGTAATAATAGTAGCAGTAGCAGTCTTAGATTGTTGGAGGAGTAATTCGCTTCTTCGTACTTATATCAACAAAATATGTTAGCGGGCGTTTGGTTCCAATCTCTGACGTCACTTCCAGTCTCCGACCTCTCTCTACCCAGCTCGGCTGCACTCGACAGCAGACGAGCCAACCACTCTGTCAACAGATTTCTGTGCGCGTTTAAAAAGATAAACCTGGCTGATCATAAATCGACCCTTGGCTCACACTCGATTATCACGAGTGCTGCCTTCAACCCAAAATCATGTGAATTTCAAAGTTCCTCATAGCCTTAGTAAGCTCTATTTCAAATTTTAACTGATAAAAATTATCTCGATCATCTTCTATTGTCTTTCTAATGACCCAATTCCAAATGGGCTAGATCAGATTCCCATCAGTAAACAAAATTGTTCTGATCTAATTTCGCTGTTCAAATCTACTCCAATTTCAATAATAAAAAAATATATGTGTGTGTGTGTTTGTGTGTGGTTCCCAAACTCTCTCTGTTACACAGGATGATTATGTGATTTGATCTAATCATTCCTATCAAATCGTGAAATGAAGGTCGTCCTGAACGGGCTCTCTTCCAGTTCCTTTCATACAAATGCTGGCGTTCCCTAAGGCTCTATCTTGGGTCCTACACTGATTTTCATCAATCATCTTCCTGATATCATCAGTTCTCAAGTAGGAATCGATGCAGACAACACTATCATTTACCCCTGTTTCAATAGTAAATCCGGCAATTCTGATAAAGTTAGCCTGGCTGTTGATCTCGAAAAGGACCTCCAATCAGTGGTTGATTGTGTCAGGAAATGGCCTGTAAACTTTTATACCACCAAAACGAAACCGTTCTCATTTAACCACCATAGAGAAACTTCCCTGCCTACTATCAGTATGGTTGATGCTCAACTTCACGAGAGCGCCTCATCGTACCTTCTTGGCCTCACGTTTTTCACTGAGCTGAGGTGGAACAACTACATTGAATCAATAGCTACATCTACTGCAAGGGAAGTTGGTTCTCTGTGTCATGCCAGAAGGTTTTTCTCGTTTCTACACATCTACAAATCTACCATTCATCTATGCATTGAATACTATTGCCATATTTTGTCTGGTGCCCCTGCTGTTCATCTCGAGGTGCTCGACAAAATCCAAAGACGGATTTGCATGGCAACATTTCTGACGACCTATTTTCTCTCGTGCGCCGACTACATGAATTTAAGCGCGCTACGAAGTTGGCATCTAGGTCCCACCCTTTTACTGTTGAAACCGCTTCTACTCTAACAGCTTCTTCTCTCCGACTTCCCGACAGTGGAACTCGCTTCCTCTTACTTGCTTCCCCGATAACTACAATCTCCAAAAATAACGTCAATCGTCATCTTCTGATGCCTTGACCGCTATTCTTCTTTTTATCCTTTTCTCTGTTCCACACCCGCCTCTTATACCCAGTCTTTTATCTTCACTCTCTGTAACCCCTTGCATACTAGTGGCACTCTCACCTTGCTTCGGGCGAAATGCTTTAAAAAAAAGAAGATGGTACTGCTATGTCAATAAGCATACACTTCCTGAATTTCTTGTCTTTTATGATAATATCAGGTCTGTTGGCTTTTATCTCCTTGCCAGTTTGAATTGGCATGTCCCAGAGGATAGTTACATCATTATTTTGGGTTACTGTGCCTGGTTGTTGCTCATACCATCTCTCAGTGGTTTTGATTTTGTGCTTCTTGCATATCTTCCAGTGCACATATGTCGCTATCTTGTTATGTCTGTGGGTATATTCCTGAGATAATATGGTCGACAGTTTCATCAAATTTTCCGCAGATATTGTATTTCGGGTAAGTTCCATCCTTGATTATGTGGCAGTGATAGGATCTGATTGCGAGGATTTGATCCTGAGCTGTAATAATTAGGCTCTCTGTCTTCATACCGATGCTCCTCAGCCACTGGTATATTTTCTGTTGGGCCAAATCTGCTTATTTCGTTCTTTTTAGGTATTTGCCATGCAATGTCTTGTCCTCCCAGTTTTCTTTTGTTTTTTTTAGTTTTTAGTTTTTTTTGTAACTTCATTTGGCCAAGTTGTTTTGCTTTCTGTTTTACTCGTTTGGCGTAGATGGTATTTGCTTCGGTGTTTGATGGTAAGATTTCAGGTATATTAAGCTGTTTCTTGAAGAGTTCAGCTATTTTTGTTGATGGAGTGGATTTGGTGTTTTACTATTGGTAGGAGAGGGTCATTAGTTTTTGTGTAGTAGGCTTCCAATACGATTGTTGTAGTTCTTAGAGTTAATTAAAGTTAGATTAGACCTCGGCCTCTTAAAGTTCTTGGTAAATACTGCCTACCAACATCTGATTTCGGGTGGTGTATCCTCATTTGGGTAAGCATTTTTCTGGTCTTGGCGTCCAATATTTTAATGTCATTCAACTTCCATTTGATAATGTTGAAACTGTATGTTACTACGGATATAGCTATGATGTTGATAGCCTTCATTTTATTGGCCCCGTTAAGTTCATTTTCTAGTATCAAACGACCTCTCCTATAATATTCTTTTCGGATCTTTTTCTTCATAAATGAATGTTGTATTCCGTCTACTTCATTAATTCCTAAGTGATTGTATGTACCATCTTGGTCTATCTCCTTAATCTTGTTGTTGATATCAAGGTCTAAATCCGTAGTTTTCGTTAAATTACCGCCTTTGAAAATGGCTTTGGAACATTTGTCGATTCCAAACTCCATCAGAATGTCTTCCCTAAAGGTTTTGACAATGGTAAATAGGTTTTCTGCTGGTTTTCATTATTGGCAAACGTTTTAAAATCATCAATATAGAATAAGTGATTCACTTTGCTATTCTGTGACTTGTATATGTAGCTACTGTTGTTCAGTAGGAAATTGAGTGACGCTGATGCAAGGCAGAAGAGTGGTGGTGAAAATGAATCTCCTTGTAAGATCCCGCTTTTGATGTTGATCGGTCTCGATGTTAATGACCCATTTTTATGGTTTAGGTTTAGTGTAGTCTTCCAGTTTTTTATGCTCTCCGTTATGAATTTGACGGTTGTGGGGCATACTTTGTACATTTTTAGGCTCTTCTTTATCCATGAGTGCGGAACATTGTCGAACGCCTTTTTGTAGTCGATCCATGCCGTCGATATGTTTGTTTGTTTATTTGTTTGTTTTCACCTCTTCCAGTATTGTTTTATTGATAATTAGTTGGTCCTTGCACCCGTAACTTCCTCTTTTACATGCATTCTGTTCTGCTTGGAGTAAACTGTTTTTTCCCAAGAAAGTTGTATGCACTCTCGGTTATGATAGAAGTGAAGATCATGTATATTGTTGGTAGGCAGGTGATGGGTCTATAGTTCTTCGGGTTCTGCGTCTCTTCTGTTTTTGGGAGTAGGTGTGTTACGCCCCAAATGAGCCATTTGGGGCATTTTTCTGGGTTTATGATTATATCATTGTATGCCCGTGCGAGGTCTTGGTGGGTGCTAGATAGGTTTTTTTTAATCCAAAGTTTGGCTATTCGGTCTATTCCTGGTGCTTTCGAGTTTTTGGTTTTGCAGATGGCAGCAGTTGTTTCAGTAATATTGGTATCCGTCCATTTTTAGCACTCTATATGCGTGTGTTGATGCTGTTGTTGCTTGATCCATGTATCTTTTTCATTGGGAATTTTGCAGTTTTTCCACATCTTACACCAGAACTCTTCGACTACCTGGATATTAGCTGCGTCATTTACTTCTATTGTATTTTCCCAGTTCTCTATATAGTTTCTTGGTATCTTCTTTGAAGATCTTTTTTTTTGCCAGAAGAATCTATTTCTTTTTACATAACACCTGATTCTCTTTGCCTTCTCTTGAGTTTGTTGTTTCAGCTTCTCTTTAACTTTTGGTACGTCGGTATTATTTTTTAAATCAAGGCTTCGTTTCAGTTGACCCCTTTTTTCTTTCTTACATTTTACAGCACTTGTCTACTTCATTTAGAAATGACAATTGTCCTCGTAGTTTATTTATTCCGGTTTCTATTTTTTCTTTCCAGACTGGCATTTTTCTTTTCCATTTACGTTGGGTTTTTACTTGTTCACCTATTGTTTTTCGGTTGTTGCCGAGACTTCGTATATAAAATGATTAATTTCTGTCAGGTTCATCGGTTTTTTCCATTTCCTCCCTTATTTTTTTAATTGCTTGGTTTGCAAGGTTGATGGTTTCCTTTAATTGACGGTTTTTCTTACTTTTGGAATTGTCGGCCTTTCATCGAAAGACAATCCCTGTACATTCTCCCATTTATATTCCCTTGCGTGTGTCTCCTCCAGACACACGCAGAGGAACTCAGTATTAACGTTTAATCTATTTTTGATGCTTTCGAGTTCTATTTCAGGTATTCTTTTTTTATCTGATAATGTCACGCCTGACATTGGCTAGTTTGTTGTCATTGATGTCTGTTTGAGGGGTGTTTTCCCCGCCAGGTATTATTGGCGGCTTTTGGCCGTTCTTGTTGTCGGATTTATCGTAGCGGTGTAAAAAGCTATCATTACTTCAATATACTCTACTCTAGATCATTTATTTAATGTCCTTTTTGTGGGATTTTCTTTTAATGAATATAGAGGCCCTCTGTGAAGATTTTCCTCGGCGTGGTTTTCTTCTAGTTCTCGTTGGGTAGAGTTTGCTCCAGTTGTAGACTTTTCAATTCTCACTGGGTCCTTGTTCACCCGCGTGACAACCGATGCGGTTTAGCAATATTTTTCGTAGTGCCAGCTTTATAGTTAGTTCTTAGTTACCCATACGTGGTGGCTGGTTCGTGGGAGCCAGAGCATATCCATATCATGGTGGGCCATCACGTTCAGGAGGCCAGGTTTCCACCTGCTATTTTATTTATTTATTATTATTTGCTATTGCTATTATTAACAACAACGGTAAAATCTTAATTTATAAGCGTTTGGATCCCAAGGAGACACGACATGCTTCATGAAACTTTGACATAACATCAATTTTCAACAGAATTTTCTTTGACTTTTTCTCTCTTATGTTCAATAATATGAAGCTATATTCAAATTTCACTAATCCTACTATTACATTAATATATTTTACCTTTAAATATAACTAAGATATAGATACTAATAATATTTAAAGAAAAGTTTATATGTTCCATTATTATTATTATTATTATTATTATTATTATTATTATTATTTTTATTTCCTTTGATATCTGGCGTTTACACATTTCTTTCCGGGTCCCGCCCAGGGACCTAAGGTTAGAAATGGCATCATGACACTTTCCACTGCAAAAAAATAAATAAAATAAAATAAAAAATAATTACATAGATAAAGCCCTTCGTAAAGTGTGGGCTGTACTTGTCAGAACAATTTTTTGTATCTCTTTGAGGCATGGAATTCCAGGGATCCCTTCAATCAGCCTACTGGAATCTTTTCCAACCAGTCCAAGGGCTCCAACTACAACAGGAATTGTTGATGTTCCCATATGCCACATTTTTGAGATTTCTATTTCAAGGTCCTTGTATTTTGACAGTTTTTCGAATATCTTCAAAGATACATTGCAGTCTGCAGGGACTGCCATATCAATAAGGAGGCACTTATTTTGTTTGTGGTCTTTAATAACAATGTCTGGGCGGTTGGCTTTGATTGTTCTGTCAGTGTGTATTGTGTAGTCCCATAGAATTGTAACAGGTCCTATCTCCGTAACCGGGTCAGGGTGGTGTTCGTACCAATTTCTTCCAGTTTCCTTCCCATAGGAGTTGCAAATTTTCCAGTGCAGATATTGGCCCACTCTTATTATTATTATTATTATTATTATTATTATTATTATTATTATTATTATACTTCAACTCATATTAAATATTTTAGACACACTTCATATTAAATATTTTAGACACACTTATATATATGTGTTAGATGTGTGTAAAGATTTCAAGCGAAAAACCGTTTATCAACTTGTATATGCGATCTTCAAGATTTCCCGAAGTAAAAGCTATCTTATTTAACGTAGGTTGTTTCTTTGGCATAAAAAGGCTTCTAGAATGTTGAGTCTTACTTTGCAGTGAATGCTTGATAGTATATTGATATTATCTACTAATATGTGATCCTGATATACAACAACTTATTCGAAAACTGGAAAAATATCATCCAATAAAGAAATAAACAGTCATTGTTTGATGAATTTAAAATAAGGTCTTTTAACAAATTCTTGCTACCTAGTCACACATAGACAAAGACACGCGCACACACATAATCACACACACAGACTTGTATTGTGTAGGAGTGGTAATAACTACTGTTTCTGAACAATAGAACTTAGAACATAAGTACAGGAATCTATAGTAAGAACTAACTCCTTGAAAATGGAGAATGAAATGAACGGAAGTGCATGGAACAGTAATCACTACGGACATTTACTACACTGATTCGTCCTCATAAAAAGCAAAACAGTAAGGATATTAGAAAAACTAAAGTAAAAAAAAATCATTTCCATTTCCATCACATTCAATAAAACGTGTAAAAGCAAGTTTGCTGTCCAAATAGATATATATGATAGAAATTATTAGGTGAATTTGATAATTATATTTAAGTAATTCATCGAGTCTGAAACCTCAACAGAAAGCACTGGACGGCCGTTTCGTCCTATATTTGGGACTCATCAGCAGTGCGCATCCACTAGCGAGAATTGAAACCCTGACAGTTAAGATAACAAGCAAACATCATACCAACTGTTCCAACGGGCATCAGTGACGAAGAGATAGTACATCAGACTTTTTATATATATATATATATATATATATATATATATATATATATATATATATATATATATATATATATATATATATATATATATATATATATATATATATATATATATATATATATATATATATATATATATATATATATATATATATATATATATATATATATATATATATATATATATATATATAAAGTGCTCAATATCAGGAACAGAGCGTGGACATAGAAGTCAACACCAACGCGACACTGCTCCATGCTTAAATGCAATCGTCATGTCCTGAAACAGGCTGTCGCCTCTGGGTATTGACTTCAAATACCACTTTATATATATATATATATATATATATATATATATATATTTGTGTGTGTTAGATGTGTGTAAAGATTTCAAGCGAAAAACCGTTTATCAACTTGTTTATGCGACCTGTATTTTTTAAATAATAGCACTGCGAGCTTTTGCACGCAGCAAATATACAACAAAAATTATAAAGCTCTTTGACAGGAGACAAAAAGTCTGGTGGTAATATTTTTATACACAAATGCCTCGTGTTGCCATCTTTATAGCGGCGCGAATTATTGATGCTGTCATCTGCATAATGGTAGAAACTTTATAAAGTCAGAACGGATGACGCCACTTAGAGAAAATACGCTTATTTTTCAATAAAAATGGACAACCAATTTTTAATGAATGAATGGAAGTTAATTATTAATTATTTAAGATATTGGTCATACTATAATAATAATAATAATAATAATAATAATAATAATAATAATAATAATAATAATAATAAATAATAATAATTGTTGGTTTCAATGGCAATTGGGAATGACTGCAAAATACTTTCCCCTCCATTTTTATAAGCAGATGCACAACAAATGCATGCTGGGATTTCTTCCTAGCCAATAAAATAGTCCGGTTCTCGGTTTCATCCGACTCAGTCCCAGTCTGTTTGCCTTGAAGTCAGAACGCTACGTTCGCTTGTTCGAACTTGCTTTTGTGTCAGCGTCAATTGTTAGTTTGTGGATTTTTTTCCATATTACAGTATTTTTTGACCGGATATGAGGTACTTACATATAAAGCTGATAATGTCATCAGAGATATCACAGATAGAATTACTAAACGAATATTAGTAAAGCACAACGTTATATATGTGGAGCACCCGGTGAAGATTAAATTCATTACAGTAGTAACTGTCGGTTACAATCACTTCAAGGCACCCAAAATATTTACCTTTACTTAGCTTCTTTAAGGAGAAACAGACAGCGTTCTCCCACAGTCAATAGTTATTTAATGATTGTCGGCGATTTTAAAAATACGCTAAATGCATCTCCTGCAAAGGAGTGATATTTCCCTCCAAATTGGACTCGGTATAAATCGGATCAAAGTTTTCCTTTTGATTCGAATATAAATCTGGAGTATAAAATTGGTCCAATGTTCATCGTTTGACTCGAGTATCTATATCTACCTATGTCTTAATTTATTGTGATTTTTATCCCATAAGACATATATTCGACATTAAGAACAGAAGTAGAGGTTTATCCTTTGTTTTTTTGTTCAGGATTGGGTTTCCCTTTCCTTCTAAAGTCTTCTAATTATTTTTCACTGCCAACAGCCCCTTGCGTATTAGTGGTATTATCGCCTTGCTTGCGGGGAATTGATTAAAAAAAGAATATATATTTTCTCATGCGTGTATGCGCGCGCGTGTGTGTATGAGAAAGTGAAAGAGAGTGAGTGAAATAATGTGTGTTGTGTGTGTAAGAAAGAGATAGATAGAAAGTGAGCGTATGGTGCATGAGAGAAAGAGAGTGCGAGTGTGAGTATGTGTGTGTGTGTGAGAGAGAGAGTGAAAGTGATATATCGTTACATTGAACCAATCTAACATAAACATTTCTGACAATGATGTTCATGCTGTAGAAGTGTTGAGATGGGGAGTGTTTCCACGTGAGTATATGGTAATAACGAACAAACACAGTCGTAGGGAAAAATACTGGTATATTCAGAGAGGTATTTACATCAGAGAGATTAGTAGTAGAACGAACGTAGGTTAGTAGTAACAATAAGTAATAGTAATAAAGTCCAACGGTATCTTCCGGTCGAGAAACGGAAATGTAACTGATCACTACAGAAGTCTCACTCTGCACTGCACTACACTGCTACACTACGGTATTTAACAACCCTCCCACGTGGGTCGAATGTGGCACAAGGCCGGTTTAAAGTGGGCTTACCGAGCCCGTAGGCTCGGACAAAAATATGCCCATTTACAACCCGTATACACGAGTTTAGGGACTGTCTACCTCCCCGGACGACACTTTGCCCTGCGGCAAAGCCTCGTCCGGGTTCCTCTCTGCCAAAGCAGAGAGTTCGACAGGAGCAGCGCACAGTCAGAGACTGCGTACACTGCTACACTACGGTATTTAACAACCCTCCCACGTGGGTCGAATGTGGCACAAGGCCGGTTTAATGTGGGCTTACCGAGCCCGTAGGCTCGGCCAAAAATATGCCCATTAGAACCCGTATACACGAGTTTAGGGACTGTCTACCTCCCCGGACGACACTTTGCCCTGCGGCAAAGCCTCGTCCGGGTTCCTCTCTGCCAAAGCAGAGAGTTCGACAGGAGCAGCGCACAGTCAGAGACTGCGTACACTGCTACACTACTCACAGTCTCTAGAACTACTGTTCTATTTATAATAATAGGATCAGTCTATTGTGGTTGTGAAGGTGGGTGCGCCCCGACAAGAAGGCCCGAGAGCCACTCAAGATAGAGGGTTACAAAGTAAGAGGCACAGCTTGTGCAGACATGTGTGGAAGACAACGGTTAACCCTAGACTGGAACGATCGGGAGAAAGCATCCTGTTTGGAGTCAATTCCACAAAGCAGTGGTTCATGAGAATAAACTGCTGGAGTTGAACTTACATTTCACCAATAGAATACAAAGGGAATGAGGGTGGTTCGTTACAATTAGCGGTGTATGGCGGGCCATAGCCGTAAAAGGTAGAACTGGTGGAACTAAGGAATGTAGTTTGTCTGAACACTTTCCATGGAAATAGCGATAAAGGTAGACGATAGCAAGAGTCAAATACTTTCTGGAGCGGTACAAAGAACTGACCATTTTTCCAGCGTCTGTAGCGATGGATCGTATGTACGAATTTCACCTGAGGTCTGGATTGAGTTTATGTACCAACACTCAAGTCACAGGGCCCCACTGTGACAATACTCGTTCATGGCGATTGGTGAAGGTTCTTGGTCCGATCGGCGAATTATTTAAGTAAAATTGTCTAAATCCTTCACAGGGCCAATGAGAAACATAATCTCTTCATGAGCCAATTGAGCTGAAAGTCTAGCACGTTAACTATCGCTCTAGAAAATGCAACGTGCGAGTAAAAGTATGAATGGGAATAGATTTAGATTTTAGTAGTTCTGGACTTTCAAAAGTAGCTGAAAAAGTCCCAAATAGTGAAATTGAAATTTTAGTAACACTGGACTTTCAAAACTAGCGGAAAAATTCAAAAGTAGCGAAATTGAAATTTTAGTACCTTTTAGACTTTCAAAAGCAGTTGAAAATGTCACAAATAGAGAAAGTGATATTTTAGTAGCACTGGGTTTTCAAAAGTAACCGATAATCTCTCGAATGTGGTTTGGAATGATCCATCTGATATTATAAATAAAAGAATTCAGGAAATAATCTAAAAAAGAAAAATGAAATTACAGTCATCCAATTCTTCTCTTCTCCACATCCTTTCACCTTTCATTCCCATCTGCTCTCACTCCAAATCTTCTGTAACCCCCTAGCCTTGATCGATCCACTACCTTTCTCCACATCCTCTCCATTACCACTCCTATCTGCTCTTCCTCCAAAACTTCTGTAACCACCTGCGTACTAGTGGCTTCCAGCCCTGCTTAAAAAAAAAAGAAAAAAAAAGTATATTACCTGAACACTTACTGATATCCTGCATCCATTTGATCTTATTTTGGTTCTGTGTCTAACATGAGATACTATATAAAGTTGATAATGTAATCAGATATATCACAGGTAGGATTTTTTTTAAAAAGTCAAGATTTTAGTTTGCTCTAATGATGACAGTAATTTTTAACTGTAGTCAGCAGGTTTATCATATTGTTTTACATTTGAAAGTCGAATGATACTAAATTTAGATTTGTTTTCATTAGTAGCCTAAGTTAGCCCAGCTAATTTTATAAGCAATCTAAATGTTCGTAAGTAGCGGAATTCAAATTTTAGTATTGTTTGAGCTTCATCTATCAACCCTAACTGCTAGAATCCTTTCCAGAATAGAAAAATATATGAAATTACTATGGTCAAACGTGGAGAATGCACTTATGACTTGGTTTTGCACCATTCCCACTCGTAAAACCTGATTATATTCTTGAGTTTTTATCTTTTGACGTTACTATTGTATTAAAATTTTTACTTCGTTTTTTGTTTTCAATCTAAGTAAGCGACAATATTTACGCAAAGGAATTAATTTTTTGTTTATTCTTCCTTTAAGATTAAAGTAATGTTGGATGAATGCCTTGAAAACTTTGACTCCAGACGGAAAAAAAAATAACATGAACATTTCAAGAGTGCGTGCAGATGAGAATGGCAGGGAATGTTTGGCGGGAAAATATGCAAAAATCTCCACTTTATATCCGATCAAATTGAACAAACTACATTTGAAAGCCCAAAGCTGAAGGATTTTGAATTGACTCAGATCTCATTATTATCAATAATTAGCTCAGCTTATTTCAAAAGTGACCCCAAAATTGGTAAATGGTGAAATTAAAAATTTAGTAGCAATCACTTTTTAAAAGTAGCTCCAAAAGTCTCAAGTGGTGATACTTAAAATTAAATAGTGCTGAGCTCTCAAAAGTAACTCTGAATGTTCTAAGTAGCTATGCTCAGAATTAAATAGCGTTGAGCTTTCAGAAATAGCCTCTAATATTCTAAGTAGCTATGCTCAGAATTTAATAGCGTTGAGCTTTCAAAAATAGCCTCTAATATTCTAAGTAGCTATGCTCAGAATTTAATAGCGTTGAGCTTTCAAAAATAGCCTCTAATATTCTAAGTAGCTATGCTCAGAATTTAATAGCGTTGAGCTTTCAAAAATAGCCTCTAATATTCTAAGTAGCTATGCTCGGAATTTAATAGCGTTGAGCTTTCAAAAATAGCCTCTAATATTCTAAGTAGTGATGCTCAAAATTTTTATATCGCTAAGCTTCCAAAAGTAATCCCCAATGTTCCTAGTAGTGATACACAACATTTAATAGTGCTGAGCTTTCAATAGTAGCTTCTAATGTTCAAAGTAATATACTTCCTCATCATCAGGTGGGGTAATTTGAAATTAATATTAGCTCAATCTTCAGAGGGGCATCCCCTAGACAGTACATCTCCTTTGGAAGTAGATTGCGGAAATTACCTGATGCCTGAGGCATCCCCAAAAAGGGGACGTATCAAGTGGGTTTGAGCAATTTTTCTGCGGTATTGCCGAAAAACCCACATTAAACTTCAACATTTTGTTGCGACATGGGCCCACAGACAAATACTCGCTGATGTCCCAAGTAGCGATGCTCAAATTTTAATAGCACCGAGCTTTCAAAAGTAGTCCCAAAAGTTGCAAGTGGAGATATTAGATATGTAGTAGTTCTGAGTTTTCAAAAGTAATCAAAAAAGTCCCATGTGGTGATATTGAAAATGTAACTGTACAGGACTTTCAAACGTAGCCAAAGAAATCTGGCAACTATATCATAAAACTGAAAATATATTTAAATTAACTAAATGTAATAATTCCTTATATGTAATGATTACTTATATGTAATGATTCTTCTTCTATGCTCTGCGTCCCTTTAGGACGTAGACGATCATGGCTCTCCACAAGCCTTTTGTAGCTCTTAATAAATTTTATCTTTTTGTTATCTCTCTTAAACCTTGTTCCGTCATCCATTAACTTAAGGTCATTAAGTAGGTTATGCGATGTTTTCCTTTGTCACTCTTGCCTTCAATATGTCCCGTAAGTATCAGATTTTCTAAACCTTTTTTTCTCATTATGTGCCCTAGAAATTTCAACTGCCTCTTGCTGATGTTAAGCATGTGTCCTTTTTGTTTCAATTTTCTCTAAAACTTTGTCGTTGCTAACATATTCGGTCCATGGTATTCTCAGCATCCTTCTGCAGAACCACATTTCTGTTACTTCAAGTCTCCTCTTCATTTGTGAGGAAATTGTCTAGCATTCAATACCATATAGGAGGACTGATATCATGTAACAGTTCAATACCCTTTTCTGTTTTTCTTTCGATTTTTTTCTGTTTCTTAATACTCTGCTTAGCTTTTGGAATGCATCATTGGTTATCTCAATGTGTCTTTGGATTTCAGTGTCGCACTTTCTGTCCTCTGTTAAAGCACCTCCCAGATATTTAAATTGTTGTACTTGCTTGATTTTGGTATCTCCAATTTGTAATTTGCATATTGAGCTCTTCCTTTTGGCAACAACCATGCCTTCTGACTTTTGGCAATTGATGTTTTTATTTATATGTAATAACTGACGAAACGACCAACCTGTACCAAGTTTCCCTATTTCTGTTGCGTCCTGATAAACTAGAATCTACTGAATGAATGAGGGATTTGCAAGTGCAAATTATATGTTAAGGAATGCCATGGACGAGAACAGAGATTGGGAAAGACAAGCTTGAGCCTCGACTCTCATTAATCAACGAACAAGGAGTGAATTTCTGCAAAGTAATCTGATAACCCGTTTCTTCTTGCTGGTTAACCGGTCTTAGTCTTTGTCATGGGATAAATTGTTCCATTTAATGTGCGCATGAAAGAAAAAAAAGAAAGAAAGAAAGAAAGAAAACAAAATCGGAAAGGCAGGAAAGAAAAAAAGAAGAAGGCAAGAAAGAAGGAGGAGACTACGGAAAGATGTTCTGCAATTTTTGCATAGACTGGCACCAGCCACTAACTGTGAAGCACATGGAGCATGTGAATTATCAATGGCTTTGGAGATCAGTTCCCAGGATGTCACCACGGAAGGTATCTATTACTAGAGTTTTAGTCAAGTTAGTTGATCCAAAACCAAGATGCGTCAAGCACCAAGTTAACGTCGCACTTGTTAGAGCAGTTAAAGAATGTCTGCACGAAAAGCATGATTCCATAGACAAACAGACAGATAGAAACCATAGAAATCGATGGGTATATGGGTGCAAAATGAGATAGAAAATTTGAGCAGACTGAGATAGATAGATAGATAGATAGATAGATAGATAGATAGATAGACAGACAGACAGACAGACAGACAGACAGACACTAAACCAAATGTTTGTATCCATCCTCTGGATTTCGAAGAATCGCCTAAAAATTGAAAATTTGTGCTTTTTAAAAAAATAATTAATTGGTTCCCTTCGAGTCACAGGGACCTTTTTGTCCTGAAGAGTTTTATCATATATTCAATAATAATAATAATAATAATAATAATAATAATAAGAAGAAGAAGAAGAAGAAGAAGAAGAAGAAGAAGAACCCAGCATTGCATAATTTATTTTTACATTTTAGTTCTTTTTGTCTAATCGATTTTAGTAGCAAATGATAATCTTCGGGTTGGTGGATTTAAACACTTGGGTAACACCCTTTTAAAAGATTAGACGCCATGCACTAATGGGTTAAATAGTTTCAAATTAAGTAGTTTCTAACTTAGTAGGATTTAACTAAACCAAAAAAGGCATGAAACTAATTATTAATTCCAGAAGGTGAACCCCAAGCATTTGGCCTGTAGTATAGATAGATAGATAGATAGATAGATAGATAGATATGAACAGTTTGAAATCCATCTGAACATGCCATTAAAAATAAATAAAAAGCTTAATCGTAGTACCTTGTCAGCTGTCTGTAACGAAACTTGTATAACAGAGTGATTGCTGCCCATATATATATATATATATATATATATATATATATATATATATATATATATATGTGTGTGTGTGTGTGTGTGAATTCATTTTTAAATCAATTCAAAATTTTTAAAGTTCTAATAACGATTAAATCATATAATTTAATAATCAAGATTCTTTTGGTCTTTCCTCTTAATAATAACATAAAGATTTTGACGATCAAACTTCATCATGTATTCTCATTATATATATATATATATATATATATATATATATATATATATATATATATAAGTCACTATTTGCTGCTCGGATGAAGGAACGTATTGCATCTCGCAAATTCGGCTCCAAGGATTATTGGCGTCTCTGCAAGAGCGTTCTGAACAATAGCAAACCCTCTATACCTACTCTGTTCAACCAGTTTGAGGTTCTGACCTCCTCTGCCAACAAGGCTGAATGCTTTGCTCGGAAATTTTCTTTCAATTCAACGCTTGGCTCTTCCGGTGTACCCATACCCGATTTCCCTCTTAGAACTGAGGCCCTATTGAGCGGGTTGCACATAACCCCGTCATTGGTATTGGGCGTTATCTCTAATTTAGACCCCCACAAGGCTAGTGGTGGAGATGGGATACCAGCCATTGTCTTGAAGAAATGCGCGCCTGAATTGGCGCCCGCCCTCTCTAAATTATACAACTACTGCCTCAAGGAGTCTTGTTTTCCTGACTGCTGGAAGTCCTCATTCATTGTTCCTGTCTTTAAGAACTCTGGCGACCACTCTGACCCTTCTAATTACTGTCCTATCAGTCTCCTACCCCTCTTCGGCAAAATCTTCGAAGCCCTAATCAACGCCGAAGTGGTTAACCACCTTACATCCTATGATCTGTTCTCAGACAAACAATATGGTTTCCGCTTTGCCCGATCTACAGCTGATGTGCTTATGGTCATCATTGAATTTGCCTACCAAGCTCTTCATAATAACGGAGAAGCTCTTGCCGTGGCCCTAGACATCTCAAAAGCGTTTGGTAGGGTTTGACATGCCGGCCTTCTTCGCAAACTTCAGGGTTATGGTATTACAGGCCAATTGTTTGACCTAATACAATCATTCCTGTCAAACCGTGAATTGAAGGTCATTCTCAACGGATTCTCCTCCAGCCCCTATCCCACGAACGCAGGTGTTCCCCAAGGCTCCATCCTAGGCCCTACTCTGTTCCTTATCTTCATAAATGATCTTCCTGACGCCATAGATTCCCAAGTTAGCATCTACGCGGATGACACCACAATTTACTCCTGCCTCAAAAACAAATCTAGTGTCGGGGACAAAATTAACCTGTGCGCTCGTCTCGAAAAGGACCTCCAATGGGTTGTGAACTGGGGCAGGAATTGGCTGGTTAACTTTAACGCCTCAAAGACAAAACTGCTCTCTATTAATCACCATTGATAAGATCCAGAGACGGATATACAACGTAATTGGCCCTGATCTGGCATCTCGTCTGCAGTCTCTCTCTCACAGACGCGCCGTCGCCTCTCTCTGTCTTTTTTACAAATACTTCCATGGTAATTGCTCCGATGAGCTACTTTCGCTGGTTCCCAGGATTCATGAATTCAAGCGTCCTACGAGGCTGGCATCCCGCTCCCACCCTTTCACTGTTGAAACTGTTAAATGTAGCCGTCTCTTCTCCAATAGCTTCATATCTCGCACCTCTCGCCTGTGGAACTCCCTTCCTTATTCCTGTTTCCCTGACAACTATAATCTCCAACTATTCAAATGTAATGTCAATCGACATCTCCAGTTGCCTTGATATATCCACTATCCTTCTCTACATCCTTTCCTCTATCACTCCTATCTGCTCTCGCTCCAAATCTTCTGTAACCCCTTGCGTGCTAGTGGCTTCCAGCCTTGCTTGGGGTGAAAAGCTTAAAAAGAAAATATATATATATATATATATATATATATATATATATATATATATATATATATATATATATATTAGCTTTGATTAAAACGTAGGAAACTTACTTGTTGCCCAATCTGCAGGTAGAAGACTTCATGCGACAAAGAATAACCAATGTATCCAGGTGCGGTCATTTTAAGCCAACACTTGTCCGATATGTCACAGATTCGAGTCGCACCAGGCCTTAAAATACAAATAATACATATTTGATGTTATTTCAATGGGTCTTTTAATAATGACTATTTAGCTCCGTCTCTTTGCTGACGGCAAGACAATAAAAATATTTTTTGCCATTTAAAATTTATAAAATATATTCAGCTTGAATACAGGAGTCATAAAAATAATTTCAAAGGGCCGCACATTTCATCTTACCCAGGGGTTGTTGTTGTTTGAAAGAAATGGAATTTAGTCCTCGCAACACAGATGTCCATTTCAATTTTATATATATTTACAAATTGTATATGTATGTACGTTTTTTTGCATGCGCATGTATTAAGGGCGATTCCAAAATATTTTTACAAAATTAAAACAATTATTTAAGAAATAATTGTGTTTATCACCAAATAACTTCCGAAAAGTTTAATAAATCGTACAACTTTATGATTTTATTGATCAGCCCTGGGTAGAAGTTGTCCAGACGGCGTAGGAATGGAATGTATTATTCCAATGTCTTATTTATTATGTGTGCGCGTACTTGTGTGTATATTAAAAGGCACCAACACCAATAAGTCATGAGCAACACATGCATATGCATATGCATATACATTGCATACGCGGATGCACAGTGGCAAGCAGACTTTGTGTGATGAAGAGAGAATCGAGTCCTAACATAGATTCTATAAATAGCTAATTGATCCAGTGTTGTTTAGAAAAAAAATGACTTGTTTTTTACGGATTATCACCCTTTTTGAGGTTATTTAAAGCTGGTACATATTTTTGGATTGTAAGAATTTTTTTTTTTTTTGCCAGTGAATATTGCATTAATGAATTTTGGGTGATAATAATGATCTTCATATACAAGTTCGACTATTTAACCAATATATGGTTAGTAGATAATTAGTAGATATTTAACCAACATATGGTTAGTAGGGAATAGGTAGACTTCATGCTCTCCCCCAAGGATATTTGGGCGTAAGTGAATGTAACGAACCCGACCGGAATTCGAACTCACAGATTTCTCATTTTGAGCCGCTATCCATTACACCAAATAATCCAAGTTTACAGCGTCTGTTATTCCCACGCAGTCACACATCTAGGTTTTAACCAGAGTCGGCACTCTAAGAGTATTTGTGCGTACGCGAGTGTAACGAACCCGACTAGAATTCGAACTCTGCTTTCCGATTTTTAATTTTCAGCCGTTATCCATTACACCACTAGCACATTTCAAGCTTACAGAACCTGGTATTCCCAAGTAATCACCTATCTTGATAATGACCAAGCTCTACATTGCTTAACATCGACTGATCGGTAGAGAAATGGTGCTTCTACGTGATATGGCCGTAAGCCTGACACACTGCTGGAAAAATTATATCAAAGACTATCGTTTAAAGACTATCGTTTTGGACACCAGCAAAAGACAAGGCAGAAATAAGAACGAGAAGTCGAGTATTTTCCTTAACGCGGACAACCTTAACGTTGGAGTAACTCCTGCTGCCTGCGGTTTCGAAGGCCAAATTGGTTTTTACGAACAAAGCACGAAGATAAAATGGACGAAAGTTCAAGGTTTTATCACTAATGTCGGAATTAGTTTTGCGCGTTTTTTTTTTCCGGGCCGACACACCACAACGAGTGGTCCAGGCTGCAGAGGGTCACTGTTTTTTCTCGAGTTACCACCTCTAAACTGGCTACTACCTAAAGCCAGTGTGAAATGTCTGCCTAATTTAGGGGAGAATAACTTTTCCAAGGGTATTTTTGCGAAAGTTAACATAACTCGGGCGGAATTTGAACTCGACTCGCCGATTTCATTTTTGTATTCGTTAACCGCTACACTACACGCACTCAGCACATCCACAGCGAAACCAAGCTCGATCTTAAATTATTGACGCCATATAAATCCAGATGCCACTATCGGAACTCGTAATTGTCAGAGCCAACTAAACAACCCTAATTCCAAAGTGTGTATGCTTATGTGGGGTGGTGTGTACAACTTCACGGCCATCAATAAGACAGCGTTCAGGTGGCCTCCCTTAACGTGAGAAGTCTACTTTAGTCACTGGAATCTCTAGAAATTTGAAATTTATACTGACTTCCTTTTATATAGTTCTCCGCCGCCTTAACCAGGTATTGAACTCACACTCTTTGGGTCCTGTGACGGGATCTAACTAACGCCTTTATCCACAGAGGGGAATTAACAGGAGATAACTGACATCCATTAGACATGTCACGTGGAACTAGAACAGTCTACCGCAGTGAGCGAAATAAAAGGTTCAGTTCGACATTCCAACCACCCGAAGAAGGCCGGAGCGTACAACGGCCGAAACGATGTGATAAACGTGGCGACAAAGATGAGGACAATAGTCCGAATAATGTAAATAGTGTACATAATACCTCATCTCAGAAATATAGACAGATACTAACGATTTCTGTACACTTTCACGCGCTTGATTTTTCAATTCCGAGTTGTCCAAAATCTGTCCATTGAAACAATATTCTGGATAATGACTCTCCAATGGGAACATTTATAGTTGTGGAAATCTATCTCTTTTTTTTTTAACAGACATCAACGCCTCATGTCTAACCATCTTTGCAGAGCTTCGGGGGCTGCTTTTTTTCAATTCAGAGTTGTCTTTCTCCTAGACTGATTGCCAACCACAGCTAGTGTCCAGTCGACATTGCTATTTAACACATTGCTGGGGAAAGACGTGGCGAGTACCTTGCTCAACGATGTTTGGGTGGAACCTCGCTGCTGCAGATGCAAAAAAATAAAGGCCGTGTCCAACATTTCGACTCACATGGATCATCGTCATGGGGATTGAGATGAGAAAAATAAAGTAAGATGAACGAAAGAAAGTTGGGACAGGGCGTTGATTTCCGATAGATTTTCCGCATCTGCAGCAGCCAGACTTGCCGATGTGTTATTCGCAGTTTCGAAAAAAATCGCTTGATGAATTGAATAGATATAAAATATCTATCCTTTTTAAATAAAAATTATTTAAAAAAGAATAATTCTGCCTAATTTCTCTCTCTCTTTCTCTTTCTCTCTCTCTCTCTCTCTCTCTCTCTCTCTCTTTCTTTCTTTGTATACGTAAACACACAGACGCCAAAATTGTCAATGAGCTGATTGATATTGCATCCCGACCTTAGATTTTCGGAGACAGACCCCACCCCCAGCAATCGTTCGCCCTATATATATATATATATATATATATATATATATATATATATATATATATATATATATATATATTATGTCATTCACAGACAGTACTGTTTCGCTGTATCACAGCTCCTCAGTGTGACTAGACTTCCGAATGCCTCAAGCCAGGATTGAAACTCAACTAATTTGGTGTCAGCCAGAGCTATCTTCACTCGGTAGAGTTACATAACTAAATCTAGCGTATTGTTTTTACAAATGTAAACAAATGCCAATCAGCCAAAGTGCTCCATTCATTTTACTGAAGAGCTTTGCATTAGTGCAGGTGGCTGTTGTTTTACACTTTAAAGGTTTGAGGCCACCCCTGGTAAATTTTTAAATTGGCACAATAAGTACTTGAAATAAGAGAAAATTATAATATATGGTTAAAAAAATGTGAGACGTGATTTTTTTTATTATAAATTTTATTATGACAAAAAGAAAAAATCATGTTGTGATTAAATTTTGCTCTCCTCAAAATATCCTCCTTTAGCCTTGATTATTGCAGCACAATTTTTTTCCATTCGTTGCAAAAATTTCTCAAAGTATAAAATAGCTAAATGATTCCGTTCTATTTTCAATGACTCTAAGAGCTCGTTTTCATTCTGTCACGTTCATCCCATACGAATTCTGGCGGTGGCTGCAAATTTTTGAACTGCAGTACATATATATATATATATATATATATATATATATATATATATATATATATATATATATATATATATATATATATATAAGTGTGCGTGTGTGTGTAAAATAAAGGGGAATGAGAAATACAGATATTCATCCACTCAATGTGCGTGGGCCCAATGCTCGCTGCTGTCAACAGCATTCTCGGGAAATCTTTTCTGCAAGGGGATCATCTATAATTGTTGAAATCTATCGTGTTTTTCTTTTACAGACATAATATTTGCATCCCATATATAACTATCTCTGGACACCTACGGTGGGAAGGTTTTCAATTCAGTGTTGTCCTTCTGTTAGACTGATTGCCAACCACAGGTAAAGAGACCAGTCTATCCTGCACGCAACTGGGGAGAGAATAGATGAATTCATAACTTTCTCATGTATATTTGTACAAAAGTGAGAGCAGCGAATTCGGCTTACAGATTTCTCGTTCCGAACTGATAATCATTATATTTCTTGCACAGTGTTGGTCTATATAAAAAGGCTCTTATTAATAAGAGGCGTATAAAAATTTTCTATTAAAAGAGGTGTATAAAAATCTGCTATTAAAAGAGGTGTATAAAAATCTGCTATTAATAAGAGGTGTATAAATATATGCTATTAATAAGAGGCGTATAAAATTTTTTTATTAAAAGAGGTGTATAAAAATCTGCTATTAAAAGAGGTGTATAAAAATCTGCTATTAATAAGAGGTGTATAAATATATGTTATTAATAAGAGGCGTATAAAAATTTTCTACTAAAAGAGGTGTATAAAAATCTGCTATTAAAAGAGGTGTATAAAAATCTGCTATTAATAAGAGGTGTATAAATATATGTTATTAATAAGAGGCGTATAAAATTTTTTTATTAAAAGAGGTGTATAAAAATCTGCTATTAAAAGAGGTGTATAAAAATCTGCTATTAATAAGAGGTGTATAAATATATGTTATTAATAAGAGGCGTATAAAAATTTTCTATTAAAAGAGGTGTATAAAAATCTGCTATTAAAAGAGGTGTATAAAAATCTGCTATTAATAAGAGGTGTATAAATATATGTTATTAATAAGAGGCGTATAAAAATTTTCTATTAAAAGAGGTGTATAAAAATCTGCTATTAAAAGAGGTGTATAAAAATCTGCTATTAATAAGAGGTGTATAAATATATGTTATTAATAAGAGGCGTATAAAAATTTTCTATTAAAAGAGGTGTATAAAAATCTGCTATTAAAAGAGGTGTATAAAAATCTGCTATTAATAAGAGGTGTATAAATATATGTTATTAATAAGAGGCGTATAAAAATTTTCTATTAAAAGAGGTGTATAAAAATCTGCTATTAAAAGAGGTGTATAAAAATCTGCTATTAATAAGAGGTGTATAAAAATGTTCTATTAAAAGAGGTGTATAAAATTCTGCTATTAATAAGATGCAAAAAATCTGCTATTAAAAAAGGTATATAAAAATTTAATATGAATAAGAGGCGTATAAAACGCTGCTATTAATATGAGATGTAAAAGAAATCAGCTATTAATAAGAGGTGCACAAAAATCTGCTATTAATAAGAGGAGTATAAAAATTTGTTATTAATATGAGGTGTATAAAAGTTTGCTATTATTAAGAGGTGCCTGAAAATCTGCAATTAAGATATGTACGAACATCTGGTATTAATAAGGGGTGCATCAAAATCTGCTATTAATAAGAGGTTCATAAAAATTGCAATTAATAAGAAGTGTATAAAACGCTGCTATTAATAAGAGGTGTATAAATATTTGGTATTAAGAGGAGGTGTATAAAGATCTGCTCTTAATAAAAAGTGCAAAAATATTCTATTAAAAAGAGGTGTAAAAAATCATATATTATTAACAGGTGTATAAACTTCTGCTATTATAAGGCGTGTATAAAAATCTGCTATTAATAACAGGTGTTTAAATCTTTGGTATTATTTTTGAACTGCAGTACATATATATATATATATATATATATATATATATATATATATATATATATATATATATATATATATATATATATATATAAGTGTGCGTGTGTGTGTAAAATAAAGGGGAATGAGAAATACAGATATTCATCCACTCAATGTGCGTGGGCCCAATGCTCGCTGCTGTCAACAGCATTCTCGGGAAATCTTTTCTGCAAGGGGATCATCTATAATTGTTGAAATCTATCGTGTTTTTCTTTTACAGACATAATATTTGCATCCCATATATAACTATCTCTGGACACCTACGGTGGGAAGGTTTTCAATTCAGTGTTGTCCTTCTGTTAGACTGATTGCCAACCACAGGTAAAGAGACCAGTCTATCCTGCACGCAACTGGGGAGAGAATAGATGAATTCATAACTTTCTCATGTATATTTGTACAAAAGTGAGAGCAGCGAATTCGGCTTACAGATTTCTCGTTCCGAACTGATAATCATTATATTTCTTGCACAGTGTTGGTCTATATAAAAAGGCTCTTATTAATAAGAGGCGTATAAAAATTTTCTATTAAAAGAGGTGTATAAAAATCTGCTATTAAAAGAGGTGTATAAAAATCTGCTATTAATAAGAGGTGTATAAATATATGCTATTAATAAGAGGCGTATAAAATTTTTTTATTAAAAGAGGTGTATAAAAATCTGCTATTAAAAGAGGTGTATAAAAATCTGCTATTAATAAGAGGTGTATAAATATATGTTATTAATAAGAGGCGTATAAAAATTTTCTACTAAAAGAGGTGTATAAAAATCTGCTATTAAAAGAGGTGTATAAAAATCTGCTATTAATAAGAGGTGTATAAATATATGTTATTAATAAGAGGCGTATAAAATTTTTTTATTAAAAGAGGTGTATAAAAATCTGCTATTAAAAGAGGTGTATAAAAATCTGCTATTAATAAGAGGTGTATAAATATATGTTATTAATAAGAGGCGTATAAAAATTTTCTATTAAAAGAGGTGTATAAAAATCTGCTATTAAAAGAGGTGTATAAAAATCTGCTATTAATAAGAGGTGTATAAATATATGTTATTAATAAGAGGCGTATAAAAATTTTCTATTAAAAGAGGTGTATAAAAATCTGCTATTAAAAGAGGTGTATAAAAATCTGCTATTAATAAGAGGTGTATAAATATATGTTATTAATAAGAGGCGTATAAAAATTTTCTATTAAAAGAGGTGTATAAAAATCTGCTATTAAAAGAGGTGTATAAAAATCTGCTATTAATAAGAGGTGTATAAATATATGTTATTAATAAGAGGCGTATAAAAATTTTCTATTAAAAGAGGTGTATAAAAATCTGCTATTAAAAGAGGTGTATAAAAATCTGCTATTAATAAGAGGTGTATAAAAATGTTCTATTAAAAGAGGTGTATAAAATTCTGCTATTAATAAGATGCAAAAAATCTGCTATTAAAAAAGGTATATAAAAATTTAATATGAATAAGAGGCGTATAAAACGCTGCTATTAATATGAGATGTAAAAGAAATCAGCTATTAATAAGAGGTGCACAAAAATCTGCTATTAATAAGAGGAGTATAAAAATTTGTTATTAATATGAGGTGTATAAAAGTTTGCTATTATTAAGAGGTGCCTGAAAATCTGCAATTAAGATATGTACGAACATCTGGTATTAATAAGGGGTGCATCAAAATCTGCTATTAATAAGAGGTTCATAAAAATTGCAATTAATAAGAAGTGTATAAAACGCTGCTATTAATAAGAGGTGTATAAATATTTGGTATTAAGAGGAGGTGTATAAAGATCTGCTCTTAATAAAAAGTGCAAAAATATTCTATTAAAAAGAGGTGTAAAAAATCATATATTATTAACAGGTGTATAAACTTCTGCTATTATAAGGCGTGTATAAAAATCTGCTATTAATAACAGGTGTTTAAATCTTTGGTATTAGTAAGTGGTGTATAAAAATCTGCTATTTATGATATGTGTATAAAGTCTGCTCTTCATAAGAGCTGAATAAAAAATATGCTATTAAAAACGGTGTATAAAAATCTGATATTAATAAGAAGTGTATAAAAATTTGGTATTAATAAGAGGTGTATGCTATTAAAAAAGGTGTATAAAAATCTTAATTTATTAAGAGATGAATAAAAATTTGCTATTAATAGGAGGTGTATAAGAAATCTGCTATTTGTAAGAGTTGTATAAAAATTTTGTATTAATAAGGGATACATAAAAATCTGCTTTCAATAAGAGGTGTATAAAAACATGCTATTAAAAAGAGGTGTATGAAAATCCTATATCATTAAGAGGTGTATGAAATTCTGTATTTATAAGAGGTATATAAAAATCAGATATTAATAAGAGGTGTATAAAATCAGCTATTAATAAGAGCCGTATAAAAATTTGCTATTAATAAGAGATGTATAAAAATATGCTTTTAAAAAGGGATCTATAAAAATCTCATATTATTAAGAGGTGTATAGAATTATGTTATTAATAAGGTGTCTAAAAAATCTACTTGGTATTAATAAAAGGTGTATGAAAATCTACTCTTAATAAGAGGTCTATAAAAATATGCTCTTAAAAAACTTATATTAATAAGATAAAAATCTGCTAATAATAAGAGACGTGGAAAAATTTGTTAATAAGAGCTGTATAAAAATATGCTAATAATAAAAGGCTTATTAAAAATTTGTTATTAATAAGAGGTATAAAAATTTGCTAGTAATAAGAGAGGTATGAAAATCTGCTATCAATAAGAGGTGTATAAAATTTAGTATTAATATGAGGTGTATAAAAATCTGCTCTTAATAAGAGGTGAATAAAAATATGCTTTTAAAAAAGATCTGTAAAAATCTTATATTATTAAGAGATGTATAAAATTCTATTATTAATAAGAGGGGTATGAAAATATGCTATTAATAAGAAGTGTATAAAAATATGGTATTAATAAGAGGTGTATAAAAATATGCTATTAAAAAGTGGTGAATAAAAATTTGCTATTATTTATAGGTGTATAAAAATCTTTTTATTATTAAGATGTGTATAAACGTCTGCTGTTAATAAGAGGTGTATAAATATCAGTTATTAATAACATGTGAATAGAAATCTGCCATTAAAAGAGGTGTATGAAAATTTGGTATTAATAAGAGGTGTATAATAATCTGCTATTAATAAGAGGTGTTTAAAAATCGGCTATTAATAAGAAGTGTATAAAAATATGCTATTAATAACATGTGCACAGAAATATATTAATAAGAGGTGTATAAAAATTTGATATTTATAAGAGCTGTATAAATATATGCTATCACTAAGAGGTGAGGAATAATTTGTTATCAATAAGAGCTGTATACAAATATCTTATTAATAAGAGGCGTATAAATATTTGATATTAATAAAAGGTATAAAAGTTTGCCAGTAATAAGAAGCGTATAAAAATCTGCTATCAATAAAAGGTGTATAAAAATATGCTATTAATAAAATGTGGACAGAAATCTGCTATTAATAAGAGGTGTATAAAAATCTTCTATTAATAACGTGTATAAAATTTTCCATTAACAAGAGGTGTATAAAAATCTGGTCTTAATAAGAGGTGTATGAAAATATGCCATTAATAACATGTGCATAGATATCTGGTAGTAATAGGAGGCGTATAAAGATCTGCTATTAATAAGAGCTGTATAAAAATTTGGTATTAATATGAGGTGTATAGAAATTAGGGATTAATAAGAGGTGTATAAACATCTGCAATTAATAAGGTGTGTATAAAAATATGCTATTAATGAGAGGTGTATAAAAATCCGCTATTAATATGGGGTTTATAAATATTTGGGGGCAACTTCCTCACTCCAAAACAAAGACAAGAGTCCTTATAAACAGATGTCCGCAAATCCTTCGTTTTTGAGTCATTAAATTTTAAGTTTACGGTAGACGCTCTTAAATGTAGAATCCAAGATACAATACAAAAATACTTGGGGCGGATTTCTAATGCCAAAATAAGGTAATATGTCCATATAAATATGTGTCCAAAATGCCATCGTTGTACCTCAACACAGCAACTCATAACAAATGTTCAAAATTTCCTCCGCTTGCTTCTACACATGCATGCACCCGTCGGATCAGTGACTGGCGGACACTTTCAAATACTATCACATGGTGTCGAATGGCTTCGCAGGCCCCCATGACACGCTGATGAGACGTCTCTGCATTATTAATGCCTTCTGCATAAACAAATTGTTTGATGTGACCTCACAGATTAAAATCCAAATGATTGAAATGAGAGAAACATGCAGGCCATAGAACCGATTTCCCCATAACTCTCCATCATGGTAGATGTCAGCTAGTGCATCGCGAACAATATGACTAAAATGTGCTGGAGCCCCATCATGCATGAACCACACTCGTCTTCGTATTATCAGGAGTACATCCTCTAGCATCGCTGGAAGTTGTGTTCGAAATAGTCCCTGTAGACAGCTCATGTAAGACGTGCTGGGAGGACATATGGACCTACCAGACAGTCTGCTACAATTCCAGCCCACGCATTAATCGTAAACTGTGCTAGTGTATAGCCTGTATTCCGAACTGCCCACAAATGTTAGTGGTGTAAATTTGTTATTCCATCTCTTCCAAATTTTGCGTCATCCGCAAACAAGACTGAAGAGACTAACAACGGATTGACAGTCTGTGCAATAAACAATCGTCAAAATTTCTCCCGTAGTGAGTGATCAGAGAGCAAAAAAACCTGCACACGTTGCAAATAATATGGGTACAGGGACTGTTCTTGAAGTACCCTCCATGCGGTATTATGAGATGTACGACATGCTAGGGTCACCTGATGCGTGCTGATACCTGGATCGTCTTGACTGCTTGTAGAATGGTTTCTTCGTGGTCAAGCGTACGAGCGGATCTTGGTATTCCTTGACCCACACTTTGTGGTGCCACGGATCCTGTCTCAGGAACGCGACGACAAACAGCAGCAAAGGTTGGATGACTCGGCTGCCTTCGGTCTGGAAACACAATCTGAGACAACCGTGCAGCCTCGCGTCCATTATCATTCACGCGGACGTAAATGTAAAAAATCATATCTGCCTGCTCACTTTATGAATATCCTGCCACTGTTAAACGGAACACTACTCAGTAACCACACGACTACACACGTTAAACGTTGAAAACAGACCAGCCACAAATGTACACGAATGACAAATGTAACCTAGTCTATATTGCAACACAGCGTAATCTACCATAAACGTCCTTTAAACTTAACAACTCATAATCGAGGGATTTTTGAAAATGTGTTTATATGAAGTTTTGTCCTTGATTTGATGTGAGGAACTCGCCCATAAAGTTTGTTAAATTTTTTTTAATACACTCTGAAACCAACATGTATTCTCATTTTCCTTAAACTCCACCCTATTTAATAGGCCAGTTAAGAGTTGCTTTACTTCGATGGCTTCCCGTGGCCTAATGGTAAAATATACTGCACCCCGAAAAAACTGCTGCTTCAGAAATCACAGTAGCAACACTTAGTAGGGTGACGCTGTGACAGTATACATCACAGCGGAGTTTATACGACTGATATATATATATATATATATATATATATATATATATATATATATATATATATAGAGAGAGAGAGAGAGAGAGAGAGAGAGAGACAGAGACAGAGACAGAGACAGAGACAGAGACAGAGAGAGAGGGAGACAGAGAGAGACAGAGACAGAGAGACAGAGAGAGAGAAAGGGAATATATACATATAAAATAGTGAAATATATATTTTATATATTGTATTCTGTAGTGAAGAGTGGATGCTGAAGGTAACATTCATCAGCTCAGTGACAAATTTTACTCACATTAATCTTACATATGTACATATATATATATATATATATATATATATATATATATATATATATATGTGTGTGTGTGTGTGTGTGTGTGTGTTTTACATATATATAATTGTATATATATATAATTTATATATATATAATTGTATTCTCTCCATATATATGCAGAATATAATATATAAAATATATAATTCTATTTCGCTGTTTTCCCATGACTTGAGCTTTCATGCGCGGTTTATTTGTGGGCGGTCGTACAATCGTCAGGCGGTTGAAAAAGGATAAGAAACTTAAATATATATATATATATATATATATATATATATATATATATATATGTATATATATATATATATATATATATATATATATATATATATATATATATATATATATATATATATATATATATATATCATTTGCCCATAGAGAATTTACACAGAAGCAGTTTGATTGAAAGCCTATTTCATCTTTTGTTAATTTACACCTTCAAGTCACATTTTACACCTTTGGCTGCGGATAGAAATCTATCCAAAAGCCTATCAGTCTGAACTTGCATTAAACATATCGGATTTATTGTACACGTGTTAAATGGAAGGAAACTTTTTTTATTGAACCAACCACAATAAAAGGCTTCATCTGAGTGTGTGGACCATATTAATGCCTTGTACAGGCAATAATCTAGAAATGTCAAAGACATCAAATATTTTGCCAAGAAGGTGGAAACGACTGCAGAGCATTAGATATTCAGTCAAGATTGTCTCTCTGCGCGATCTTACGACGATTAGATGACATGAAGGTAACCATAATGTATACATGCATGATGCTCTAAAATTACGTGTAGTCAGTTATAAGTTATTTAACCTGTGACTTGAATCCCAGTATTTTCTTTTACGTTTCTATCCTATGATATTCATAAACAGTTTTATCAATGGCATGTTGGTGTAATAATGAATTTTATGAACCAGACAGATATACACTTAAACCATCAAGCTCAACGTTTGATCAGTACGTGGTAGTGTTTTCACATACATTTGGTTGTAGTTTTTATTGCTAAATGTGAAAAATTGAATCTAGTATTTTCTTTATTTTGCACAACTACTTTGTGTACGACAGGGCTTTCAGAGTTTCTCGCCATTTATTCTTACTATAGTCATAAACAAACAAAAATGAAATAAATTTAAGAAAAATGAATTAGAAAATAAGGAACGAAAATAAAACATTGAATTAATTTTAATAAAATTAATTAAAATAATTAAATAAAAACAACAGAAAATATTTTTTTATTTTATTAATCTATCCTAATACTGTAATTGTGTTCGGAAATTGAAAACCTTCCCATTACTATATATGCATAGTAAAAAAACAAACCTACATATTCAGTTAAACAAAAAACATCCTCGACAATGACTAATAGATCAACCAAAAACACTCGCATCCACAAATCATTCGGACAGTTTTTATACATTCTGCGTCCAGAAAGAAATCACTTATACGATTACAAGAAAAAATATTAATAAAAAGCTTAATCGCAATGTCTTCCTGATCATCGTCAAATGATCTTGTATAAAAAAGAATACTAGCATCCCAAATAATCAGTCATATATATATATATATATATATATATATATATATAGTCATCCACAGACAGACTGTTTCGCTGTATCACAGCACATTAGTGTGGCTAGACGTCCGGTTGCCTCTAGTTAGGATCGAAACCAGACTGCATTGGCGTCAGTCGGGGATTCTACCACTAAGCCCCGTTGGAGTACTTAGTTGAAAGTGCTCAATATCGGTAATAGAGCTAACATATTCAGTTGTATGGATATGAGTTTGTGACCCTGGCTTTCACGCTTTTTGTCTGATGATCGCAAAAGCGTGAAACCCAGTGTCAATATCCATACAACTGAGTATATATATTTATATATATATATATATATATATATATATATATATATATATATATATGGACACTGTTGGAAGAAACAGAGAGAAAGATCCTTTGTATGAGAACAAATGCATGAGTAAACTCCTTGGCACCTTCTGTTGGGGACCAAAAAAACAATGAGTTCGTGAGGAAAAGGACTGAAAATGGCGTGGTTTGGACACGTTACAAGACACGGCAGCCTGTTCAAGACCATCATGAAAGGCACCGTTGAAGGTGGGCGTAGGAGAGGACGGCAACGCGAAAACTGGTTGGATAATGTCAGACAATAGACAGGTATGACTATAACAGAATTTCTGACGGCTGCCTTTTTTTCCAATTTGCCATACTATTTTACTAAATGCTACTGATATATAAAATTATACAAGATTATATATATATCGTTTTAATTATATATATATATATATATATATATATATATATATATATATATATAATTAAAACTATATATAATCTTGTATAATTTTATATAGCGTTTCATTCGTTAGGATTTCATCGGACCGGGTTTTGTTGATGTTGCCACGTCTACACATGCGCATGAAACGAGAGACGCTGGTTGTTTCCAAATTCTTGAAAGAATATTTTTGAAAGAATATATTTCTTTTGAAAAATATTTCTTTTCAATCAAGCCAAATTCATCAATATTCTTTTTCTTTTTCTCTACATCACCTTTGTCCCAGACTATTCCACATTGTGGCAATAGAAAATCTACCAAGAATGCTGATATATTGTAAGAACTTGGACATAAATTTACCGTGGCTGAACTGGCGATCAAGGCACTTTCCAGACATTTTCGTCTTAATGGATTATTTTCTCTTGTATTCAAAGTAGCCTTACTTATGTCAAAATTGTGGTCAGCTTCGTTATCGTGAACTACTAAGGCATTTTGTATGTTGTTATTTTTTAAAAATGTCTCTTTTGTGTTCGTATAGTCTTTTGTTTAAACTTATTGAGCTTTCTCCAATGTATTCATTCTGGTAATTCCTGCACTTACCTCTATGGTAACTAGAATTTAGGAATTTAAGCACAGTACTAGATTTGCAGAAATCTGTTGAAATGGCTAGATGTAACTGTAATTTCTATTCTAACAGAATATCATGTGTTCCACGGGACATTAGATTCGCTGCTGGTCAAACGTCCCCTGAGAGAGGAAATAATACACATCCTCTTTGTACAGCATCATGTGGCTAACAGAGAACAATAAAGAGAAAGACGTTTCGACATTTTCTTTTTATACCGGTTTGTCGCGGTCTTTAGTGGAGGTAATCTCACATCATCAGTAATAATTCTTAACACAAACACTGATGTTTTAATGAATTATGGCAATACTACGAAGGTTAAGCAAGAAGAGTTAGAACTCGTAAAACTGAGTGATCGCTAAAAGTATTGCTACTTATCGTTTAAATAAATCCGGTATATATTGGTTTGAAAGAATAAATGTATAATAGTAAGATCTTGTCTCAGAAATTCAAACTAAAAGAAGAGTATGTAGCATCCAGAAGCTGAAACGTCGTGTATAATAAAAAACAAAAACAAGGATTTGTCCAAAAGAATAAATATATAATAGTAACAACACATCGTCTGAGAAATTCAGACGAAAATTCATAAATTCTCTACAGCATGAATAACCCAGTGTATGGATAATTTAGTTTTCTTTTCAACAAATTCTTTTTTGTGCCGCATCCGATAATTAAGACTTTTTTTCCATTCCATTATTCGCTACTTCATTGATTTGCATTAATGCATCAAATAATTTAAAAAATTATTTTTTAGTACGCCTTTTTCGCACAGTGTTTACTACCATTTAATAATTCCAAGTTTTGTTTCCCTTCGTCCGTTTTCTTCTCTCTCTCCCTCTCTCTCTTTCTCTCTCCCCCTCTCTCTCCCTCTCTCTTTCTCTCTCCCCCTCTCTCTCCCTCTCTCTTTCTCTCTCTCTCTCTCTCTCTCGTTCTTTAATTACTCTTTTTCATTAGTGAACGTTTTGGTTCTGTTCCTGTTTGTAGCTTTTGCAATTTCCTTTGAGACGGCCTACTCATGTCTAATTTTTTTTTCTATATTACAACCGGAAGTCCAACCGGACAAACACCAACCCACCATTTTTTAATGTGTCGTGGCTACCACACAGTTTCTGTGAGACTTCAGTAAAATGATGAGCGACAATAAACTAACAAATAAGACGATAAAGTGATAAATAAAAACAGAAAATACAAAACGTGTGAAGCATCAAAACTGCTGTCATCCTTAAGAAATACATTGTCTTTTAAACCTATTGTCGGAAAGTGCTCAACAGGAACAAGCGTTTATAAGACATATCCTGTTAGATCTATTGTCCTTGGTTTGTTTGCGTAGGTAACGAATTATTTCTCGCTCTGCAGCCCTTTTCTCACAGACGAGACGTCGCCAGCCTCTTGCTACTCTATCGCTATTTCCATGGAGAGTGTTCAAATGAACTACACTTATTAGCTCAACCATTCCCAACCTTTACGACTAAGACTCGCCATGCAACGCATATTGTAGCGACCCCCCCATTCCCTTTGGTGAGATGTAAGTTCCACTCAAGTAGCTTCTTCACACGAATCACTGCCTTGTGGAACCGACTCCCAAGAAGTTGCTTCCACGTTTACTATAATCTTAACCCGTTAAAGTCTAAGGTTTACCGTTATCTTCCACATAGCTGTGCCCCTTACTCTGTAACCTTCTACCTCAAGTAGAACAGCACTGTAAAAAAAAAGTTCGATTCTAGACCGAGGTACTACAAGAGTTCACTGACTCAATAAAGGAGCAGTATGAAGCCACTTGGAGGAGAACATTTGAAATGTTGCATATTTATAAAATAATAACTGGTTAAAAATCTTCGCGAAGCATCCGGGACGAGATGTAAAAACAAGACAGAAGAAGAATACCTATTTCTGGATGAAACTTTCAACATTCCTTGATGGCAAATGAATACGGTGTACACTTGAGGATGCAAAAAATACAACGGCTGAAATATTATAAGGATTATTATAATAATATAAATAAGGATTATTATAATAATATTATAATAAGGATTAGCTGGACACAAGGAATTTCACGGATGTTAACAACTAGGATAATCCATTATTTCTTCTTGTTTTATATTCTCTTGCACTTTGAGTCTATGTTCGAATTTTATCTTGTGAGAATCCCCGTTGCAATTTTTACGCCTTTCCATCCCAAGTTCTCTCCCTTTGTCTTAGTAATGTGTTGATAGGAGTATATATGCAAGAATATACGAGGATATAAGATGAAGAATGCTTAATAATAATAATAATAATAATAATAATAATAATAATAATGACGATGACAAGCATAGAAGTGATGATAGACATGAGAACTTTCAAGTAAGTGAGATATTATCTATGACTATCCGGTGATTAGAATGAGTATAATGATAGTAACGACTATAAAAATAATAGTAGTAGTAATGAAAAAAAGAGAAAATTCCGTAAGTATATAATAAATAAACATCTATATGGATACATATAGATGGTCAAAAAATAGTAATGAAAATAGACACATAGAAGACTATATAAGCATGTATGCAAATATAGTCAGATCTTTTCCAGCTATTAACACTAAAAAAAGAAAAAGGGTTTAGGTTGTTATTTTTGTAAAAAGTATAATCGTTGAGAATTCCTAAATAGTGGGTATTAAATTTGATAATGAAATTGCCTTCAGCTTTTCTGAGAATTAAGAGATGAGGCAAAAACGGCGTAAGTGAATGTAATGGATTCGACTTGAATACGAAATCAGCTCTCCGATTCCTCAATGCGACCGACTATCCATTACTCCACCGTGCCTCCTTTGATACCTCCTAATGTCTATAAAAACGAATACTTTTAGAAGAATATTCTATAAGTAAATTTAACGCACTTGTTGTAATTGCTTTATATATATATATATATATATATATATATATATATATATATATATATATATATATATATATATATATATATATATATATATATATATATATAATTATTTGAATATTACAACATAAATATGTTATAAAATCACGACAAAAATAGCCATTTTGTTTCAACACTTCTGGTGTCTTATCAAGTGATGATGTAGAATATAGAATAAATGGTTTTAAAAGTTTCAAATTAATTAACCAATTCCAAACTTGTATATATATATATATATATATATATATATATATATATATATATATATATATATATATATATATATATATATATAAATATCTGGATAAAATAAATGAAACAAAATTAGGTCTTTTTTTATGAAAGTATTTATTTCTGTGTTTTTGTATATATTTAATATTTCAGACCACCTCGGTCCTTCCTCAGAAATCAAATGAGATACCTTGTTTCTGAGGAAAGACCGAGGTGGTCTGAAATATTAAATATATACAAAAACACAGAAATAAATACTTTCATTAAAAAAAAACACCTAATTTTGTTTCATTTATTTTATCCAGATATTATATACATATCAAGAAAGTATACGTGGCCTCTCATTATGCTATATATATATATATATATATATATATATATATATATATATATATATATATATATATATATATATATATATATATTGAAGTCACGCGGAGCGTCCTTGCCATGCGTCCATATGAAAAAAATATCGGCAATATATCCACGGTAGTGAATGGCTTCCAAATTATATCGGAATATATCGTGTGAGAGTATGCTGGGAGCAATTTTAGTCGCCATGTCTGCGCCTTGTGTCTGCAAAAAGTGGCGGCCATTGAACTTAATGTTGTTATGAGTAAATTGAATGCTTCGCACACATCATCCACACATTCAGATAGATAGATAGATAGATAGATAGAAGGAAGTGATGAAAAGTTCTCAACCAGACCAAGACAATCGTCCTTTAACATGTAAAACGACATACTTCTTGAAATAGACAGTGTAGTCGTTTTCCGTTGCCGTCTTCTCGATTTTGAATTTTGAGTTATTCTCATAGACTAGTTAACATCTAAAGTTAGAGAGCCCAGCCTGTCCTGTTATTTAACCCATAGCGGGATAGAAAAAAATGATTAAATCACACGTTTCTAAAGAGTAATAATGTGAAAGGGAATGCAATGGGCGAGTCTGGAATTTGAACTCGGCTCACCGAACACATTTCTCCGATAACTGTTATATGACTCACACATCCCAAGGCTAAGCGATTCAAACGTTGCTGATTGGCGGACTAGTTTTTCGAGCCGCGCTTATTAATATAAGGAATATCAAGATATGTAGCTTAGATTCATTATTCTTATTATACCATAGTTCTCATTGTTGTCATAAGACATGGGCAATGGGGCTATGATTTGTCGGTCTTCCAACATCTGGTATTGTCCTATAACTTAGCAAAAATCTAAGAAGTAATATATAGTAAGCCTGAGAGTAATGAAAGCAAAAGTGTCATGTCAAGGCAAGACAAAATGGACAATGAAATTAAGAGTAATATAGAATCTGAAGATGAACAAGAACATTCGTTGGAGGAACACATGAAGAAATGTACAGTGAGACTGAAAGTAATGAAGGCGAAAATGCCATGCTAAGGCAAGACAAAATGGACAATGAAATTAAGAGTAATATAGACTCTGAAGATGAACAAGAACATTCGTTGGAGGAACACATGAAGAAATGTACAGTGAGACTGAAAGTAATGAAGGCGAAAATGCCATGCAAAGGCAAGACAAAATGGACAATGAAATTAAGAGTAATATAGACTCTGAAGATGAACAAGAACATTCGTTGGGGGAACACATGAAGAAATGTACAGTGAGACTGAAAGTAATGAAGGCGAAAATGCCATGCTAAGGCAAGACAAAATGGACAATGAAATTAAGAGTAATATAGACTCTGAAGATGAACAAGAACATTCGTTGGAGGAACACATGAAGAAATGTACAGTGAGACTGAAAGTAATGAAGGCGAAAATGCCATGCTAAGGCAAGACAAAATGGACAATGAAATTAAGAGTAATATAGAATCTGAAGATGAACAAGAACATTCGTTGGAGGAACACATGAAGAAATGTACAGTGAGACTGAAAGTAATGAAGGCGAAAATGCCATGCTAAGGCAAGACAAAATGGACAATGAAATTAAGAGTAATATAGACTCTGAAGATGAACAAGAACATTCGTTGGAGGAACACATGAAGAAATGTACAGTGAGACTGAAAGTAATGAAGGCGAAAATGCCATGCAAAGGCAAGACAAAATGGACAATGAAATTAAGAGTAATATAGACTCTGAAGATGAACAAGAACATTCGTTGGGGGAACACATGAAGAAATGTACAGTGAGACTGAAAGTAATGAAGGCGAAAATGCCATGCTAAGGCAAGACAAAATGGACAATGAAATTAAGAGTAATATAGACCCTGAAGATGAACAAGAACATTCGTTGGAGGGACACTCCTATGAAAAAGAAAAATATCATGATATCCCATATCTAGACAATCTATTAGCGAGATGGAAGAAGATAGTGAACAGACAAACGCTTCCAGATGTACCAGGGAAAATAATGGATGAATCTCCTTGGGTACATGGAGATAAGTTGACTTACATATGAAGTCACAAAGACTATAAATATCTATCAGTATGATCAAATTACTATCACATTCATGTCATGCATAACAATGTGTAATTTAAGGTCACCATTCTATTACCCATGAGACAGTTGAGTGCATACTAATTAGGAGAAATTTAAAATTAAATTCAAATCAAAAGCCTAAAAATGATTAATAAATGAATAAAATATTAGCCCCCAAAATTCCCGCTAAAACATTGCAAAACAAAAAAAAAGTTGTTGCGGATAATTATTTACATTGGTCGTATCACGTGACATTGTTTTTGAAATCGTCTGTATCACTGCAAATTTTTTTTTTTTCCGTTAACCAATCTTTTTGATTTTTTTCTCCATTTATTTTTATTTTTTTTAAGAGAGCATCCGCTACTTTTTCATCGGACTAGATATTTTCTCAAAAGAAAAGAAAAAAAAATACCAGATTGCCGTCTTTCTTAGATAGCGCGAAGGCTCATAAGCACCAAGTGTCGCTATGGTTACATCCTACATCTCGGCGAAATACAGTTTCTCGTCATAAAATTAGATAAGTATTGTACAAAGAAGCTGGGTTCCTATTCGCCTACTAACACAAGAGCCATAAATAACCGAAAGCTACTCTGGTGTCTTATAATATTACGTTTTTTTTTAAAGAGCAAAGTATACAATAATATGGCTCCAGGTCATCAGAATGGAATGGTAAATTTTTTAGTGTGCCGTTTTGGTGATGACAGTAGCATCCACAGACTGTGTCTAGCGTTCGACTTAATGATTTTGTATTCTAAAATTTGAGAATTTTATAGATTTTTTCCCAGGAAGAAGGTTGCTGCAAAATTTTACCTCACCTCACTGAAGACATTGTATCGTTTCTCGTGTATTTCAAAGATTAGTTGAAAAATAGATTTGCAAATATGCAATTGAAGCCACTCGTGAGTTTTTGTTTGAGAACCGAATGCAAAGTTCTACCACTTATAGCAGTCTTTTAAACAGAAATATTAACCTTTTATATTTGTACCGTATTGTTACGGCTGAGGGAAAATAAGTTTCGTATATCAACAGAAAACAAAAGACAATGGTTATCACTTTACGAGAAACCAGCGTCAACATCAAAACCAGAACTCCAGCCATAGAAATTATCGTTTTGGGTCTGGTGGAGTATGAAAAGCATCATCCATTACGAGGTACTGGATCATGGAAGGACCATCGCTCTTACCCCTTTGATCCCTGCGTTCCTGAACAATTTTAACCCTTCTGCCTGAGCTCCTGAGTCAAAATTCGCAAATAATTGGTATGTAATGTTTCATGGTAGGCATAAAAATAGTTAGAAGTGTTTACCCACCATTTCAACCGGTTGCTGGGCATTAAGTCATATTTTTTCTACCACCAGTGAAGCTGTTGTCAGGGCTCAAAGAGTTAAGTTTATTCCCAGCAGCTTGATCGGATAAACGAAGCATTACGTCAAAAGTCTCATGATAAACAAAAATGGTGTTATTCTACAACATGACAAAACGGAATTATCGGGAATTAAATATGGAATTATGCTGGAAGAAATTATCATCCTCAGAAAATGTGGCAAGCATCAGTCAGTTATATGCCATCCGTGATAATATATCTTCCGATACATGACTGACGAGGCAGATTTTTTTTCCCGCAGTAGGTTGCCATTTCTTTCTGCGGTAGACCAGTTGTCATCCAAGGCTATAGAACCCGGTCTGTCCTGCTATTTACGCATAATATTAGAGAAGAATAGGATTCATTCCTTTCCCAAGTGAAAATAATGGAGACGGCTGGAACTCGAACTCGGCTCTCCGATTACTCAATTTGAGTCGCTATCCATTATTCCACCGTTCCTCCTTTTTTAAAACGTACTTCGTTCAAATAGCCTTGGGTTTACTTGTACTCATTTATGACAGTACATCGTAGTAAAGAATGTGCATATTTAAAAGTAAAGCATAATTTATGCTCTTTTCAAAACGTACTTCGTTTAAAAGAGCCTAAGTTATACTTTACATTTAAATACGCAAATACGATGTGCTGCTATAAATGAATACAAGTAAACACCAGGCTATCTTGTGTGAGCGACACGTTTCGTGGACCAGGATGCTTGAGGACTTTCTGCAATGTATACATTTTCACCTCAGTTATGTGCCATGCGTGATACACGCTTAGGCGATCATGTATCTTTCGATACATGACTGACGAGGCAGATTTTTTCCCGCAGCAGGTTGCAATTTCTTTCTGCGCTAGGCCAGTTGCCATCCAAGGCTATAGAATCCGGTCTGCCCTGCTATTTACCCATAGCTGGGGAGAGAAGAGGAGGATTCATACCTTTCCCAAAGGTATTAGCATGTAAGTGAATTTCATGGATTCGACTTGAATTCGAACTCGGCTCTCTGATTCCTCAATCCGAGCCGCTATCCAAGTATAAAAGGATATAAATGATCTGAAACAAGCACTTTATATGTTATACATGTGAAGAAAGACTTCGGTTTCGCTAGAGGCTCTTGTGAATCCAACAGGACACATCTTTCGCCATTATAGAACTCGCAACAACACCATGTGGACCAGCTACATTCCGACCATCATGGCGTCTCCTCCACGCAGGAAATCGACCGTTTCTCCGAAATTGCTATATACGTTGCTCATCTTGGGTTTTACTTGTATACATGCAAGTGTCTCCTTTTTTTTCCGGATTTAATGAATGCAAAAATTGTCAAATTTTTCTTGTTCCATGCGCCTTCAGCTGAACGAGTCAGTCGTCTTGACAGGTCGGTGGTGGTCTGTCCAATATAATTATTTAGGAGCTTGTTTACGTCGGGAATGCAGTTCCCTATGAGACATTTAAATCCATAAATGTTTTTGGTCGCATATAGTTTTGATTTCGTCGGCGAGATGTTATTTCTGATGATATGGTTAAATTTAAAAAAAATTTATTTATAGTAGATAATTAATTTGATAACATAATAAACATAATAAAGACTAAAGTACCACGCCAAAGTTGTTCAATGAAATATATGTGTGTGCGCTTTTACGCGTGCATGTGCTTGTGTGTATGTGTGAGTAATACCTATAAGTGCCATTGCTTAGAAATTTACAGTTTTTAAATTTAAGATTCCAAAAGATCACTATTTAAGTGTCCTATAGGCAATAGGCTAGTAAATAAAGAGGCAGGCAAAAGGTACCTAGATTATGTCTAACGTTAGGGCTGTAATTCAAAGGTTTAATTCCTGGATTAGGTAGCCGTTATTCCGTGGACAGGTAGATCGTCGTCATAAAAAAAAGGATTCTGAAATTCCTTGGGAAGGTCCACGTGAAGTTATATGGACAGCATAACCAGTAAACGAACAGATGTTTTCTTTTTAATATTACCGATTCCAACAGGCTCTATTTTCTTTCATGTCCATGTCGACCTTAAAACACCTGACAATTAATAGATGAATATTAATGTTGTCTGATGTAATGCTGTATAAAATTGCAACTGTTCCCTCAGTTGTCCGTTATTTGCCACTGTGTGTTAGCGGGAACTGCGTGATAGGTTTTGACGACCATAGTTTACGGTCCGATCACAAATGGCGGGCTTTATACTAAATAAACCATTAACGATGCAAGAATTGTAGCATTAATGGAAGCCATTCATCATCTGGTAATGACAGGCACGTCAAAGAGTCGGAGAGTCTAAGTTGGTATTTACATATCCATAAAGGTAATAATATACAGTGCTGTTCGATAAAAGTGACTCGCCTGATTTTTTTTTCATTAAAAATTTTTTCGCCCTTTGTTTTTGGGGTCAAACTAATTTTTAATCTTACTAATATAAAGATCCCTTCCCGACCACCCAGTAAAAAAGTTTACTCGCCCTAAGATATTCTAGTGATAATTATAATTTTGGATATAAATGAGATTTAGGGAAAAACTCTGTGCAAAAAAAAAGTGACTCACTTATTTCCTGCAACTAGTAATCAATAGAAGCATAACCGAACAGCTTTAAATAAAGAATAATAGAGGTATAATTTATTTATAATAGGTAATATAGTTCGAAATATTTAATAATCTATGGGTCCTCCTTTATTTTGAATAACCTTTTCAACCCTTTTTGGCATTGACTTGATTAGGTTCTGGCAAATCTCATCTCTAAGCATTGAATTCCATTCGGATATGAAATTCACAATCAAATCCTCTTTGTTGCTCAACTGCTTTCTCGAGAGCCTGTACTTTATAATGCTCCATAAGTTTTCTATGGGGTTGAGGTCAGGAGATTGGGGCGGCCATGTCATAACACTCACCTGCTTCTCATCAAAGTATTCCTTCATCAATTTTGATTTGTGACAGAGAGCATTATCCTGCATAAAAATGAGCTTGTTGTGGTCGATCTGCACCCTTTCAGCAGAAGGGAGCTGACAAGACTAAAATTCTCTTGTACTGCTCGCTCCTGAGGGTCTTTTCAATAGGTTTTAAGAAACAAGTTCCACGAAAAGAAAAGCATCCCCAGAACATTATACTGAACGGATACTTGACAGTACTTACTGCTAAATTCAAAGAGCTTTCAAAGCTTCTTCTTCGGGTTTTAGATCGCTTATCCTTTGAATTTAGCTCAACTTTCCTTTCATCGGAGAAGAGAACATTTAGTAAAAAAAATCAGGTTTGTCACTTTTATCGAACAGCACTGTATATGTAGATAACATGTATTCAAGTGCTTAGAGACGCACGCATAAATGACTGGAAATGAGTGCAGCTTTCGAAGTGTTTATTCATATTTTTCTATCGCATTTTGTTTTCATATGTGTATTGCATTATGTTTCAAACTATGGATATATTAATTTAAATAGATAAGCATTTGGTTATAGATTTTATTATTACTGTGTACTAAAAGAGACTTCGACGACAATCTTCCAACCAGAAAGAGCCTACTTGTAAAAAAAAAAGACTATTTAAAATACAAGTTTTTAGATGGTCTCCATTTTGGTCAATTGGTATCGGATGCAGATTACATTTGTAAAAAGCCATATCAGTGTTGGGTGTATTATTTTAATCATTTCACTCTAAGAAAGACAATATACAACTAAGACGTAAAGGGTGTAAAAGGGTGTAAAAGAATGGAAAAGTATTATTAAGGGTGGAGAACAATAAAAGAAAAGGGATTAAGAAAGCAGATGATAACGATTGACATTGCATTTAAATTTTCGATGATCAATTTGACTGGAAAGTAAAAAGCCGAAAGAGAGTTCTACAAGCGAGAAGTGCGAGAGAAGAAACTGTTAGCATAGAACTTACGGCTACATCTAGACATTTCAACAGTAAATTGATGAGACATTACCACTAATCTAGTACTGTATACAAAACACACACACAGACACACACACACACACACAAATATATATATATATATTTGCCATTTCACTCAAACAAGGCAATAAAGCTACCAAGTCGCTAAAAATTACTGAGCATAAGAGAATATGAGAAAAAGAAAACATTACTAACGAGAGAGAACAATACGTGAACAGAAATGAAGAAAACAGAAGATAACAATTCATACGCTTTTCAACTTTAAATGATGAAACCTTGCCGCCAACCTAGTACTGCGCTTAAATTCATAAAGTCGAGGTGCGAAAGAGGAAAGCTCATTAAAACAATTAACATGAAAATATTATATATATATATATATATATATATATATATATATAGTCAAACCTAATGTGCCAGACAAACCTACCAAGGTTTCACTTAGGCAGATCGTCAGGCCAGCTGACCATGACGATCTGCCTAAGTGAAACCTTGGTAGGTTTGTCTGGCTCATTAGGTTTGACTAGGTTTGCTCTACGTTTGTATCGAGCTCTTTAGTTAGTTGTTTACTCGTATCGGGGTTTTTTCTTTGGGCCTTGAACCTGTATCTGTGCGATTATTTTCGACAGACTTTCATGTTCCTGGCTCTTTCTTTTTTAAAACCTTTTTCTCTTCGTGATTGATTTGGCTATTGTTAAATCAAGAATTCGAAGGTTTTTCCATACGAGTATAGTTACCTATATATATATATATATATATATATATATATATATATATATATATATATATATATATATATATATATAGAGAGAGAGAGAGAGAGAGAGAGAGAGAGAGAAAGAGATAGATAGATAGATAGATAGATAGATTTAATAGGCCGGTTAACGGAATTTGAGTAATAAAAAGACAAAATGATAATATTGGCAATAGGATTTTGAGGAATAAAAAGACAACAAAGTGATAATATTGGCAATAGGATGTATGATATTAATAATATATTAGTAGACCTTTTGACTAAATTGAAGCACGAAGAGAAAGATTTTAAAGTTAAAATTTTCGGACACGCCTGTGTCCTTTTTCAACGAGACGAGAAATAAACAAAGTGGGACTCACTCTTCCGGGTAATTTTTTTTTTGTGGAGGTTTTCTCATGTGTTGTATTTCTGGAAGAAATATAATTTTGACCTAATAGTTTGTTAGGATTAGGGTTGTGTAAAGTTTGTATAGGGCTACCTGGGGAAACTATATTCTCTGAGTATACCAAAATCTCTGTTGAATCCTTTAATAAGTGATTCTGTGTTGAATAAATATTTTAACTCCAATCTACGTCTTTCTTGTCGGCACTTAAATGAAGACGATACATATATATATATATATATATATATATATATATATATATAGCAAGTAATACCGTGAAGACCTGTTAGGTGAAACCTTGGTAGGTGGGTTCCGGCTCACAAAGTTTTTAGATTTTGCTCTACTTTGTGTATTGAGCACTTATATGTTTTTGTTCTTGTTGAGGGGTCTTCCTCTTTTTACACAAATGGACTCACCCAGGGTATACATATACTACTGCTAGTGGATACCCGAGAGAGAGAGACAGAGAGAGACGTCGAACATAGTCGAACGTCGAAAGGAATGAGCGTACGAACATAGCGGGCAAGAGTCACAGTGAGCTAGCACGTAGACTCAGTAAGAAGTCATACAGCGATACGTCGATATCAAAGACTATATATATATATATTTGTCTACTAACCCCGCATTCCTGGAACTACTAACCTGTATTACCAGTTTGTATTATTACGTTAATACATTTATTTTCCTATATTCATTCTTGGCGTTTGTTATTATTGATAACGGATTTCATCCCGGAATCCACAACACTTAATTTACTCTGCCGGTGTGTTTTTTTTTGTTTTTTTTTGGTGTTTTGGTTAGGTATTGAGATGCTGATTGATTATTTTCGACCAACACGGATGTCTTTAGTCTTTTCTATTTTTTCTTTTCCTTATCCGATTTTTTTTCACACCGCCAGAGTATAGGTATTAAAATTATATATATATATATATATATATATATATATATATATATATATATATATATATATATATATATATATATATATATAATGAAATGAACGAAGTCCGGCAATTATTTAACGATATTATTTATATTTATACATTCCACGGAGGATCGTTCGATTAGCAAGGTCGATTTTACAGTTTTTTAAGTAATTTTCTAATAAACAGTATTATGACATTTCTCGGACATTCAGGGCGGTAAATGTTGTTTAATGCTGTTTATTATAAAGCAGAACCTTTGCTTAAATATTTGTATCTATAAAATGAATGTATAAACATAAAAATGTCTTAAAATAATTGTCGGACTTTGTCCATTTCATAACGTGTGACGTCATTTGTTTACATTTGGATATGCTTTCAGCAGATATGAATGTACGTGAGAGATTCATGGAAGATTGAAGTTTAAAAAACAGTAAATTCGACCTTGCTAATCGAACGATCCTCCGTGGCTCGATCGTTTAAGGCACGTCAGTCTAAATGACGGTTCCGTATAGGATACAGGTTCGATTGTTGTCGGAGGACGAATATTTTCTATGAAAATTTCTCGGACATTCAGGTCGGTAGATGTTATAATAATGTTTATTATAAAACAGAGCATTTACTTAAATATTTGTATCTATAAAAAGAATGTATAAACATAAAAATGTCTTAATATATATATGTGTGTGTGTATATATATATTTTGAAGAATAAAAAATATTAAAAAATTAAAATCTTCAGACACACTGGGTTGTATATTAATATTCTTTCGTTTTTATTATTATTTCATTTAGATTCCTCGACTAGTTTCGGCCAACATGGCCATCATCAGGAGAAAAAAAAATTATGCTTGCCGGTAGCTGTGAACAAAAGAAATGAATGTCTTGAAGGAGAAAATGAACTTTTGTCTGTAGTTTTCATTTGTTTTTATTTTTTTAACATGAATTTTGGTCATTCCTTGTGTTGGTCAAACAGTGTCTTTTAAGTTGTTATTTAAAATAAGAGCTGGATTGATTCTTGCTGCTCTGAATTCCCTTCGTCATTTTGACAGTTTTATTGGTTCCTGGAAATGAGATGTGTCTCTGTTGTGTGTGTGTTATTTGGTTCTTAGGGAGTAAGGGTGTATGATGTGTGTAAGCGTGTATATTACTATGGGTGTGTGTTATCATTTGACTCATTAGGGAGTGAGGGAGTATGATGTGTGTAAGTGTGTATATTCGTCTGGGTGTGTGTATAAGTGTGAGGCCTCAACACCTCCGTAAGCATGACTGTCTTGCGTGGGTGAGAAATGTGAGTAGGTCCTGATTTGTGGGGTTATATATTAATACTATCTATATTGTTAAATTTGTGATTAAGCCCATCTGGATAGTGCATTTTTAAACGTGGTATCCACTTATTTTCATGGAACTCTAAAATCTTTCTAATGTTATCTGCTCTGAACTTTTCTCTTCTCTCAATTATAGTGAATTTGGCATGGGTTTTGAAATCGTGTTTTTCTAGGCGGAAATGTTGTTCTACAGGTAATAATCTTTCATGGGGAGTCGACTTAGATTGCGATAATTATTAATTCTGTAGTGAAAGGGCCATTCAGATTTTCCTACATATTGTTTCTGGCATAGTGTACATTCTAGGAGGTAAGTTGTGTTATGACTTCTACAGTTAGAGTCGTCGTAGATTTTGAAAGTAGATTTAGTGACTGAGCTAGTGAATGAATTCGTGTGTCTAATGTGGTTGCAGCATCAGCTCCTTTTGCTGTTACATGGTTGGGAAAATCCTATTGTTTTTGTTGTTGGTTTATTACGGATTACCTTGTCTCCTGAAATGTGGTTACTACCTATGGGGCGCGATGGGTAAATTGTCGCCATTTTATATTTTTATATGCGTGTTGTTTGTTTTTAATTTTGCCGACTGCACAGTATAATAGGGCCAGTTGGGCATCAAAAACAGCACCATGTCTCAATTAACTCCACCAGAAATTTGGAAACGGTATTCTGTACTGCTTAACATTCGTGCCGGAAGCTCCAATATGAACATTTCAGTATGTCAATCTGAGGACAGTGCAGAGGATTTGGAAAGAGTTGGATGTGTCTAATGATGATTATAAAAGTGCGGCAGCTCGGAAAACTCACTCTGATCGTTCTGATCAGAAAATAACTTCCGAATTTGTCGGTGATGGTTTCAAACCCAACAAGAAGGCCTACATCAAGTGCCTTGAGGAGTTAGTGCAGCCCTGGGTCAAGAGGGTGACTGCTGGAAGATCCAATGTCTGGCAACAGAACTCTACACCTTGCAGGAGAACCTAGTCATGGCTGTCAGACATTTCTGCGACCACATAACCGCTTAAATCTGGCTACCTAACTCCTCAAACTGAAATCTCCTTGATTATTATGTGTGATGGAGTTGAGCAACAAAATCCTTGTGGCACCAAAGATGAATCGAAGGCAAGGATTATGGTAGCAATCATCAAAGAGACCGTCCAAAAGAGTTGCAGGAGATTCCAAAGTCGTCTGGAGGCCGAGGTTGAATTCAATGGCGATTTTATTGAATAAATCCACTATTTTCTATTTCAGGATATTTTTGTGTAATTTTGGTAAATATATCTGTTAAAATGAGATGTCAGTTTATTTTCGTTTTTGCGTAATTTAGACGACAATTTATTCGATGCACCCTCTGTGTGTGTGGGGGGGGGTGCTGAAAACAATGGTTTTGTTTCAACATCACCCTACTTCAAAAAACAATCGACTATCGAGTACTATTCATTAAACTTTGAGTCGTTAAGAACTTTTCATTTATTTAACAATACACACACATACACACACACATACATCTGTATATATATATATATATATATATATATATATATATATATATATATATGGTGTATCAAAAAAAAACTTTTACAAACTTTCGGGGCTGCTTCTTCACTCCCAAACGAGGACAAAAGTCCATACAATTATATCTTCGCAAATCCTTCGTTTTTTCAGTTATTGTTTAAAGATTACGGTAGACGCTCTTAAATGTACATTCCAAGATACAATCCAAAAGTACTTTTACAAACTTTGGGGGGTATCCTTACACCAAAACAAGGTAAAATGTCCATATAAACATATATCCCAAAGGCCATCGTTGCACCTCAACACAGCAACTCATAAAAAATGTTCAAAATGTCCTCCGCTTGCTTCTGCACACGCATGCACCTGTCGGATCATTGACTAGCTGATGCTTTCAAATACTCCCACAAGGTGTCGAATGGTTTCGCAGGTTCTCATGACACGTTGATGAGGCGTCTCTGCATTATTATTATTATCTGTTACATAAACCAAGTGTTTTAGGTGGCCCCACAGATAAAAATCCAAAAGGACTGAGGTCCTCCCCTACTTATCCCTACTTAGATTTCAGCCAGTGCACCGAGAACAATATGACTAAAATGTGCTGGAGCTCTATCATGCATGAACCACATGCGTCTTCGTATTAGCAGGAGTACATCCTCTAGCAAGTCCCTGTAGACAGCTCATGCAAAACGTGCTGGGAGAACATATGGGCCTTCCAGAAAGTCACCTACAATTCCAGCCCACACATTAATCGTAAACTGATGGCGGTGTCTAGTCTGTATTGTACTATGGGGATTCCGAACCGCCCACGAATATTGATTGTGTAAACTTGTTATTCCATCTCTTCCAAATGTTGCTTTATCCGCAAACAATGGATTGGCAGTTTGTACAATAAACCATCAGCAAAAGGTCTCCCGTAGTGAGTGATCAGAGGGCGAAAGACCCTGCACACTTTGCAAATCATATGGATACAGGAGTTGTTCTTAAAGTACTCACCATTCAGTACTATGAGATATGTGACATGCTAGAGCCACTTGATGTGTGCTGATACATGGATCGTCTCCGACAGCTTGTAGAATGCACTGTTCATGGCCTGGCGTGTGAGCGGATTTCGGTCTTCCTCGATCCATAGTTTGGGGTGCCCCGGATCCTGTTTCAGCAACGTGACGATAAACAGCAGCAAAGTTTAAATATTTCGGCTGACTTCGGTCTGGAAATGCAATCTGATACAACCGTGCAGCTTCGCGTCCATTACAATTCGTGCGGCCGTATGTAAAAATTATATCTGCCTGCTCACGATATGAATAACCTGGCATTGTTAAACGGAACACTTCTTAATTAACTCACTTCTGCACATGTTAAACTTTGAAGATAGACTAGCCACAAATGTACACGAATGACAAATGTAACCTAGTCTACAGTCTCTCTCTCTCTCTCTCTCTCTCTATATATATATATATATATATATATATATATATATATGAAGGCATGATGAAAAATAAAAATTTGTCAGCCCTACCAAGAAGAACAACCTCAAACACATCAAATTTCATGTCATTCCACATTTATACTGCCCTTCAAAACACTCGCCACATCTTTTCTAAAGTTTGTTTAATCATTCCTATAATATATAAATAATTAAACCCAGTATGTCAATAAAAAGAATAAAATGTTTATTTATTATGTTTCACTGTGATTACATTCATTTATTAGGAGACTTATATATGCGCATATATATGCGCGTGCGTGTTACCCAGATGTAAAGCATCCTGGGTATGACGACAAACTGCATCCGCGTCTTGGGTAAGACGATAAACTACGTCCAACAGCAAGGCCTCTGATCAGTAGGTTCTGAGAAGCGTAGAACCACCTCTTAATTGCTGGTGTTCCCAGGTCCACCCTGACCCTGGGTGGTAGCACCTGTTAGGGTCCTAGCTATGGGCAAATAGTTGACCTGACTCAAAACACTATGAAAGTGTAAAAATAGATTTTAATACCAGAAATACTTTTACAAAAAATTAGTATCAGCAATAAATATTTGAAAAAAGAAAATATTATCAGAAATAAAAAATCTTGTCAGCATTAAATAACCCATTGAGGTGTTGATATGCCACAAAACAAAACAAATCAAACTATACATTTTTTTTAAAAATATTACGAGCTATACATTTTTGGAAAAAAATGAAAATTATGTCGGCATTAAATAGCTCATTGTGGTTGATATGCCGTAAAACAAAACAATCCAAACCAAATGTGAAATTAGTTGCCTAAATGATGCAATAGTTGTTAGAAAGTGAAATATTTCTTTCAAAGTTGAGTGATTGCTTGAGGCACGAGATATGACACGGAAAACGATAGATAATTTGAGCGGTGAACAATTCGATAACTCTCTTCAAATTTACAAAACTTTTCGGAAGCCCCGTATTTGCTTTTCAGGTGTATGATGGTTAATCTTCATTGCGACTTCGTATTGAACATCGAATGAGCGCTGGTGTTCTTTCTCTCTGCTCAAAGGCATTTCCTGTTTTTATGATCACACGCATGCACACGCTTTTAATATTTTTTTTTCTTTTTTGTCGTATTTACATAAAATGCGTTTTGCATACAGATTTAAACATCCGGCAAAATTCAAATACGATGAGATGGATGACATTTAAAGAGCAGACATGTAGATGAATATTCGCATCTCAAAAGGATCAATTTTTTTTGGCAAATCAATTTATAAATACATTTTTATGTCCGTTTCTCTTTCAATTGGTTTGAGTTTGATATAGTGTTTAAAAGGGTTTGAGTTTAATATAGTGTTTAAAAGGGTGAAAAATGCCGTGGCTTAGAAATAGAGATATAGAGAAATGAAAAAAAGAAGGAAATAACAGAAAAAAGATGAAGAGTGATGACTGGATCTGAAATTGGTCAACATGCAGTGACCTCAATAATATGAAGCTCATATCAAAGAATATGAAATAATAATTATATATATATATATATATATATATATATATATATATATATATATATATATATATATGTATGTATGTATGTATATAATTCTTATTTTATATTTATATATATATATATATATATATATATATATATATATATATGAAGAAATATAGTCTTAAAGTGTGCTATATTTATGGGATAAAGTGCTCAATATCAGAGATAGAGCATAAAGCGTGTGTAAATATAAAAGTGAACATAGAAGTCAACACACACTTAGAGGCGACAGTCTGTTTCATGCTAGATGCAATCGTCATGCCACGAGTGCTGTTATTTTTCTCGGCTATTTATATATACGGGTCAGTGGTGCATTGTGGGTAGTCTATTTTGGCAGATATTTTACCGGAAGTCGTTTATTTGTTTATTTGTTTATCTGTGTCAAATTATTTTGCTTGTTTTTATTTAATTTATTTTTGTTTTTTATCCTTTATATTTATTTTATTTTTTTATTTTGATCGGTGTTTTTATTAACGTAGTAAAAATTTGTTCATATAGCTTATTGTGGGGAGTCTATTATGGCGGCTATTTTACCGGAAGCCGTTTATTTCGTTATTTATTTGGGTCAAATTATTTTGATTGTTTTTATTTTTATTTTTATCTTATATATTTATGAAAATAGCCATACATTGACTGAAACCAAATTTTGGGGAGAAGGGCAAACAGGTACAAGTGGGTACAAAGTACAGTTGGTTTTACTAAGGTGTGTAGCTTTGTAAAATAAATATTCAATCATTTTTTTTTAATTAAAAGTTTTATTATTTAATATAAAAATACTCCCACTATTTTAAAATAATTTACTGATTAAAATAACAAATACTTATTTAATAAAAATGCAATATTGTTTTTCTGTATATCATTTCTTTAAGGTTTTATATATACAAGAATCCAGTTTCCAGTTCGCCCTGAAGACAAATCACGATTGGAATTGGGCTCCAGTAAGAAATATTTACGCATGGCCAGTTGTATTTTGCATGCTCAAGATTAAGAAATCCTAAGAATTTATTCTTCGCTGTTAAAAAACAAATTCATAAAAATATTGTTTAACATGAAGTCCTATAAAATTAAATTAAATTAAAGAAATTATTAAACCGCAAAGTATTTTCCAAACAAATCAGTTTATTCAAATTTCATCGTGTGGTTTGCAAAATTGAACGAAACGTAGAGTTTGTAAATCTCGATAAAAATGCTAGTAATAAGCTCAGCAATACTAAATACTAAATTTAGTATTTAAAAAATAAAAAGAGTCACCATGCTACTATAAAAAAAGAATCATTTAGGGTTCACTTGACTTTGTGTGGGGAACCTATCCTGCCACAGCTTCATAAATTTTCGAAGTTCAAATCGACTACATTTCGTTCCTGTTCCTCTTCATAATGGCCTCTAAAATGGCTGTTGTTGCTACTATTCAGGTCAAGCAAGAAATACATCACTTTGTATCATTCCTAACGTGTAAATTAATCATTCCTGATTACAAAAAAATAATTGTAACGACATGATCATCAATTAACATGGCAGAAGAAAGTTTCGGAAGTAGAAGTAACAACTGTGGATGTTGCAAAATGTTTGATTTTGTTTTCTTCTATTTAGCTATAAATGGCTGAAATAATTGGAAATGTACCCGGAAGCCATGTTTGGCCAATGGAAATCACCTGAGTTGATGAAATGGCGAGAGATGGCTTTTCACTGAAGGTATTCACATCTAGTTGAAGTGGAACGTGAACTGCATAGGACATTTATTTACTTTGATGAGGATTATATAAATGTAAACAGTTAGACATGCAGAGAAATCCTAAAATTCACGGGATGTCTGTCACCAGTCTTATTTGCAGGCCAGATCTTTCTTCTCAATTTGTCCATATCTTTCGCACTCTGTTCGTATCTGTTTGCCGCTGTATGTCAATACACACACACACACACACACACACACATATATATATATATATATATATATATATATATATATATCCCTCAGTCTTTTATATCTATTTTTATATCTATATCCCTCAGTCTTATATATATATATATATATATATATATATATATATATATATATATATATATATATAAATATATATATATATATATATATATACGACGACGATTGCTCTAAGTGCTGACTTCCATGTCCACTTTTATATTTACACACGCTCTATCTCTGATATTGAGCACTTTATCCCATAAATATAGCACACTTTAAGACTATATTTCTTCATATATATATATATATATATATATATATATATATATATATCCCTCAGTCTTTTATATCTATGCTGATATGTACATAGGTAAATCAAAACAAATCCGTAGCAAACAAAAATTAGTAAGTCAAATTTTCACGATTAGTTAAGTTGCTTTCATAATACCTCTGTCAAGTAACTCCAAGAAATATCTAGTTTTAATAATAATATTTGTGTTACTTTTATTTATTTACTGAAAATAAAAAGTGTTGTAATCGGGAGCTAAGGAAACGGAAGCACCGTTTCAGCCATTAACCAGACGCAGAAGTACTATGTCGGCCATATTGTATGTGTGACTAAAAAGCAGGATTATTGCTTCTTCAGACAAAAGTCACCAGACTAAACTGCGTTGTCGTTGTTATTACAGACCACCTTACCAAGTTGTGACAATAAACAAAATTTAATTTTATGTATTTAAATTTTGCAACTTACAAATTCATTTTTAATATTGGTCTTTTTCACTTTAAACTTTTATTTTCAGTGAATGCTTATATTTGAGTAGACGCTACGTTCATTTATTGAAACGTAGATTTATTTATTTTCTTTCATAAATAAACGGAGCGTATACTTAAATATGGATATCCACTAAAAATAACGTTTAAAGTGATAAAAAAAAAGTCAGATTAAGAAATAAAAAAAAATCCGTTACTTCTTGCATTACTTCCATCAATGAAATCGATGCATCTAAATTTGGATAGGAAACTGAGACTATATGAAATTTCGAGAATCTATGGCGAGAAGGATTTCGCTTAACGGCCCTATTCAGCTTTGCTTGCTAGACAAAAGTTCTTTTATAGCTTGGTCGGTAAAAGCACGTGAGGTCTAACGATGGTCCACTCTACTCTGTGCTTCTCAGAATCATATTTTTCTTTAATAAGATTTCACAAATATTCAGGCCAGTAGACAAAATAAATAAATATACTGTTTAATAAATAAACGGAGCGTCTACTCAAATGTGAGTGTCCACTAAAAATAAAGTTTCAAGCGATAAAATGTCGGATTAATGAATAAAAATCCATTACTTTAAAAATTGCTTTGTTTACGTTTGGAGACGAAACTGAGCAGATATGAAAATTTCGCGAGGGATTTTCGCTTAAAGGTACTTTAAGCTTGATCGGCAAAAGTTCTTCATAGCTGACTCGGCTTAAGCACGTTGGCTCTCACGATGGTTTCTTCTACCCAGGGACACGCTGGCTCGAATCCTGTCAGAGAGCGCATATTTTTCTTTAATAAGATTTCTTGAATATCCAGGCCGTTTAAAATAATATTTAAAATAATGCAATTAGTCGGATTAAAAAATTATTTTAGAATATCGGCCTTATAATTCAATTTTTGTTTTTCCATTTTTTTTTATTTACCCTATGAAATTAAGAAAGCCTACTCAAGAAAGTATATACAAAGAAAATTAATAACTAAATCTCTATCTATAAAAGGCAGGATGTGTGTGTGTGTGTGTGTGTGTGTGTGTGAGTGTGTGTGTGTGTGTGTGTGTGTGTGTGTGTGTGTGTAACGAATTCACGGCCGCAATTTTCGACGGATCTGCACCAAAATTTACATGCACATGCTCAAAGTTAGCGGGAGAGGCCAAGACCGACTTTGCATTTCCCAACTCCCATCGATAGTGGAAATAATCGATTTTTCATGCTTCTACGGCAGTTTTCATGTAGTTTGAGGCTATTTCTACTGGCCAGAGTGAGAGCCTATAGCTGGCTGCTACGAATAGACAGGAATATTCTATTGGACAGCGTGAGAGCCAACAGCTGACTGACACGAATGTTAACTAGCATGCTAGCATGCAAAAAAAATCGATAGCTGCATTCGTTACAAGTGGGAAAAATTTAAATCTGCATGGCACTTTACTCCAATTGGCTCATTCGCTTGCTTAAACTCAACGTTGATTCTGATTCCGCAGAACTGGGTTGGGTGTGAAAAAGTATTTGTTGTTAACATTCTTTTTTCATTCGGTTTTTCTAGTTACGAGTCCTTTTTTAAAGCTGATCGTTTTGTGTTCATTTTGTTTAGTTCTTTTTTCGTAACAGATTTAATGTTTAGTATACAGCTTAGACAAACTTCGAAGTGTGAGATAGGCAAGAAGTAAGGCATGTAGCAACATCAGCACGGTAAAGGGCACTCCTTTAAAGGCAAGGAAGGGCAAAAATATTTTAAGTCAAGTAATAGCGATTGCTGCATGAGTCGTACGATTTTTTGAATCAAGCACAGGCAACGCCGGGCTATGCTGCTAGTGATCTATATTTTAAATGGTGTGTTCGAAAACAACACGGTACTAATGTTGTGACAGTGCCTCGCAGTACTAATGGATGGTTTTAGTAAGTATCGCTATTTCATACAATCATTGTTGATTGTAGTTGCTGGTACTGAATGTTGAGAAAGACATTGTTTTTGAAATTATCACTTGATGATGCCACAGAGCTAGTCTCACCAACTGATATTTCACCATTACGTTCGACTGGAATTGTTTTGTTTTGTTTTCACAAAACTTTTGTCATCTTTTAACAAAAACAGAAAATCAAGTTCTGTTTCCATTCAGTTTTAATTTTCGGGCATACTTTTACAAATATGACAATTTCAAGCAGTTTCTAATTTGGCGTACCTCTAGATTCCATCTGTCTCAAAAATGTTTTCCTCGAGTCTAAATATAGATGAATTCACAACGCTCAGAAGAGGCCCACACTACACAAAATATAGAGATAAAGAATTAGTAGCAATTTAGAACCAAGCAAGACCTCTCCTTGTGAGCCTATCTGAGACGACAAATAAAAGACAACAAAAGAATTTTCTTCATTAGCACGACGCAACGCCACGACGCTACGTACATATTTATCCTTGTGACACGTTACCAAAAAATCCTTCTTCGAAACTTCTTCTATGTGCCGCCGCGTCCTTTCAGGACAAAGGCGATCGTGACTCTCCTAAACTTCCTCTCCTTGATGATCTTTTACTTTTGCTAAGGTTTCCGACTCCTGCTCTGCCACCCGTTCACACAAACTCGTCAGGGAGATGTCTCGCTACCTTTCCTTATCTGTCTTGCCCTCAGTGTGCCATATGACGATTATGCTATTCAATCCCACTTTCCTAATTATTCACCCAAGGAATTTCAGCAGTCTCTTGCTGATTCTGAGCATAGCTGTTCTTTTTGTTGCCATTTTCTTTAAGACGTCATTATTATTTACTCACTCCATCCATGGAATTCTCAATATCCTTCTGCAGAATAACATCTGCTTCCAGTTTTCTCTTTATTCGTGAGGAGAGTGTCCGGCATTCAATGCCCTATAAGAGCATGGATATCACATAGCAATTCAGCACCTAACACATTTTTGACATGGGCATTCTTTTAAAGAACTCTTTACCCTTTCTTCTATAAGACTCATTTTGTAAAAGGAAATTTTCCTCGGTTAATAAAGTATCTGGACTGTTGCTATAAAAAGAAAACTACAACGCATATCAATTTGGCATTTAATCTCCTTCGAAGAAGTCCACTTCTGAAGTCATACACTTTATTCGGCGTGGTTTCCACGAATGAAATAATTCCTGGAACTCCTTTTTGGAGATCGCGAGCAGCTGCCGCGTGGTAATCTCTTGGATTTCCTCTACGCCTTGAAATCTTGTTCCTTCGAAGTGGATTTGATTTTTTAGCTATGGGTTAAACAGTAGGGAAGGAAGAGGTCTTTACGCTTGATTAGTAACCAGTCTAGGAGAAGCACAAAAATCCTGTGGTCTAGAGGAGAATACAATGTTTATTGAACCTGGGAAGTGACCTACTTGGCCCAAAACTGCTGCCCAAGCCAGGATCACAGATGAAATCATTGTGGTCTTGTGCGACGACGAGACACTTTTCTCCCAAGCACTCCTATAAATAACGTAAGTGATCGGGATTGTTATAACTTAGTGTGTATGCGCGGCAGAGTTCAAGGTCAATCTGTGCCAAGTGGCTTCACTTTACGTACTTTAACATAGCAACAGTCACGATACTTATAAATCAGACCTCTTAAATATTTTAGAAACTCATAAGATTTCAAAGCAATTCGTCTGTAACCATGTTTAATATTCCTTTATGAATTTGTGGTCATTTGTTACACAAAACATTTGACTCTCCTAACTTCTACACTCATGACTTTGCCTATCTACCCTTCCTCACTTTTTCACTTAGTAATAAACTTGGTTTCACCACAAAAGGCCACTAGTGACTTTTATAAGTAAAATGTTTATATACTGCAACAAGTTCTGTTCCCCTTAGGGATTACTGGAAGTATCTGATAACAGTTTCCTTCTAAAATTTCTGCTATTCAATCAAAAAGAACCTTCGTTCCTCTGGTATCTCTAAGAATCTGTTTGAATTCAGATTACTATCCGACATTGTTTAAAAAAAACCAACGGCTACGCAAAGATTGAAGATTCCACCTACACACACATTTTTCACTGACATAAAGTGGAATGAGTATATTGAATCAATTGCTATGTCTGCCGCTAGAAAAATTGGTTCACCGTGTTGTACCAGACTATTTTTCTCGTCAAAAACCATCATGCACATTTATAAATCTACCATTCATCCGTGCTGCGAATATTGTTGCTATATCTGGTCTGGTGTTCCTACTATATATCTCGAGATTCTTGACAAAATTCAAAGAAGGGTCTGTAATATAATCGACTCTGACCTGGCATCTCGACTCCAGTCACTTTTTCACCGACGTGACGTGGCTTCCCTCTGTCTTTCCTACAAATATTCTCATGGCAACTGTTATGATGGGCTTTTTTCTTTCGTGCCTCAAGTGCATGAATTGAAATGTGCTACTAGGTTGGCAACCAGGTCTCACCGTTTGATTGTTCGGAACACCACAAATTATAATAACGTTGTTTAACAAGGAGAGACGCGTCCTTCCGAAGTGTTAGATATTCAGATGACAAGTGTTGATAGCAGACACAGAAAAGAAACTACGAGAACTCCCACAGAAGTTACTAAATGAAAACGAACATAAAGGACAAAACATACCAGTAAACTATAATAATATAATATTATAAACTATAATAACTATAATATTAAAATATATACGTAACACACACACACACATATACACATAGATAGATAGATAGATAGATTACTAGGCACCTGTTTATCTCTCGTTTATATCTTTAGTAAGGAAACTAGAGTGACCTCTCCAGGGCGCAGACCTGGGCAATGGTATATGGAAGCTGGCCGCGGCCCAGACTGTATGACAGTCAATCACCTTCAGGGCACCACTTCGTGACGGTAAAATGGCGCCTCATAACCAGCTATTTCGGGTAGATAAAGCTCGCCAGCCTAAAGAGGCAGTCCATCTAGAGAAAGTAAAACCCTGATCTTTAAACCTCCGTGGCATTGCGGTCATATCCAAACATGGAAATGGCTAGGCAGTGTGTGTGTGTGTGTGTGTGTGTGTGTGTGTGTGTGTGTATATATATATATATATATGTGTCATTCACAGACAGTACTGTTTCACTGTGTCACAGCTCCTCAGTGCGACTAAACAACCGAATGCCTGGATCGAAACCCAACTGACTTTATGTCACTCAGAGCTTCTACCACGGAGCTATCTTCACTCAACTTTACATTTACGCAGATGACCGTTGTTTTTTTTTGTTTTGTTTTTTTAATTAGCTTGTCATTCAACAGTGCTGAATTGAAAATATATTTTCAAGAGTTAAATATATATATATATATGTGTGTGTGTGTGTATGTGTGTGTGTGTGTGTGTGTGTGTGCGTGCGTGCGTGCGTGCGTGTGTGTGTGCGTGCGCGTATCAAATAAAGACCATATACTAAAAAATATCATGTACAGTAACCTGACCATGGGATACCGACCGGCAGGCCGTCCTGCACTACGTTTCAAGGACGTTTGAAAGAGAGACCTAAAACTCACAGGCCTCGAGTCTGGTAGCTGGTTAGCAGTGGCTGGCGCCATGCCGTTCAAGGAGGAGTCATGAATGGCGAGAAAGAAACGAAACCAACTGTTGGAGATCAGAAGAGAACACACCAAACAGAGGGACCAATCTCAGATCTTTATTCCAGCTTCGTCTGCCACAACTGCAGAGGAGACTGTCATGCAAAGATCAAACTGTTAAGCCATTTCAGGCTCTGCTAACAAAAGGATTGAATTTTGACCAAACAGAATGTTACCAATATTTCGAGAGATAAATGGATGCCTAAAGATATATATATTTATTTGTGTGTGTGTGTATGTGTGTGTGTGTGTATGTGTGTGTGTGTGTGTGTGTGTTCGTGTGTTCGTGCATGGGTGCGCACATGCGTAAAGTTTTTTTTTTTTTTCATTTTTTATCCATTTATTTAATTTTTTATAGTTGTCGGATGAATTTTCATTTTCCCTTATCGCTGTTGTCAGTATATTTGTTTTGTTTTGTTTTGTTTCCGCTGTCATTAGCTTATAAAACCTTTCCTCTTGTTTTAGATTTTCAACGGATCTGTTACCGCTAAATAAGTTCCACGAAGGAAATTATTGCTTGCGCTTGGAAAATTCGATTTTTATTTAGGAAGGCCACGAATAATTAGTCTCAAGGGAAAGTTGTTAGCAAGGAAAAGAAAAGAGAAAGAGAAAGGAAGGAAAATTTCGAAGAAGAAATTTGGGAAATGAAGTGGATCAAGTGAGGAGGAAAAAGAAAAATAGTGTCTACATGAACAGAAAGAAAGAAAGAAAGAAAGAAAGAACAGTGAAACTGAAAGAGAAGAAAGAAATATTGAGGAAAAGAAAGAAACAAACAAACGAGACAAAGAAGCAAACAAGATCAAAAAGAAAGAAAGAAAGAAAGAAAGAAAGAACAGTGAAACTGAAAGAAAAGAAAGAAATATTGAGGAAAAGAAAGAAACAAACAAACGAGACAAAGAAGCAAACAAGATCAAAAAGAAAGAAAGAAAGAAAGAAAGAAAGAAAGAACAGTGAAACTGAAAGAGAAGAAAGAAATATTGAGGAAAAGAAAGAAACAAACAAACGAGACAAAGAAGCAAACAAGATCAAAAAAAGAAAGAAAGAAAGAAAGAACAGTGAAACTGAAAGAAAAGAAAGAAATATTGAGGAAAAGAAAGAAACAAACAAACGAGACAAAGAAGCAAACAAGATCAAAAAGAAAGAAAGAAAGAAAGAAAGAACAGTGAAACTGAAAGAAAAGAAAGAAATATTGAGGAAAAGAAAGAAACAAACAAACGAGACAAAGAAGCAAACAAGATCAAAAAGAAAGAAAGAAAGAAAGAAAGAACAGTGAAACTAAAAGAAAAGAAAGAAATATTGAGGAAAAGAAAGAAACAAACAAACGAGACAAAGAAGCAAACAAGATCAAAAAGAAAGAAAGAAAGAAAGAAAGAACAGTGAAACTGAAAGAAAAGAAAGAAATATTGAGGAAAAGAAAGAAACAAACAAACGAGACAAAGAAGCAAACAAGATCAAAAAGAAAGAAAGAAAGAAAGAACAGTGAAACTGAAAGAAAAGAAAGAAATATTGAGGAAAAGAAAGAAACAAACAAACGAGACAAAGAAGCAAACAAGATCAAAAAGAAAGAAAGAAAGAAAGAACAGTGAAACTGAAAGAAAAGAAAGAAATATTGAGGAAAAGAAAGAAACAAACAAACGAGACAAAGAAGCAAACAAGATCAAAAAGAAAGAAAGAAAGAAAGAACAGTGAAACTGAAAGAAAAGAAAGAAATATTGAGGAAAAGAAAGAAACAAACAAACGAGACAAAGAAGCAAACAAGATCAAAAAGAAAGAAAGAAAGAAAGAAAGAACAGTGAAACTGAAAGAAAAGAAAGAAATATTGAGGAAAAGAAAGAAACAAACAAACGAGACAAAGAAGCAAACAAGATCAAAAAGAAAGAAAGAAAGAAAGAACAGTGAAACTGAAAGAAAAGAAAGAAATATTGAGGAAAAGAAAGAAACAAACAAACGAGACAAAGAAGCAAACAAGATCAAAAAGAAAGAAAGAAAGAAAGAACAGTGAAACTGAAAGAAAAGAAAGAAATATTGAGGAAAAGAAAGAAACAAACAAACGAGACAAAGAAGCAAACAAGATCAAAAAGAAAGAAAGAAAGAAAGAAAGAACAGTGAAACTGAAAGAAAAGAAAGAAATATTGAGGAAAAGAAAGAAACAAACAAACGAGACAAAGAAGCAAACAAGATCAAAAAGAAAGAAAGAAAGAAAGAAAGAACAGTGAAACTGAAAGAAAAGAAAGAAATATTGAGGAAAAGAAAGAAACAAACAAACGAGACAAAGAAGCAAACAAGATCGAAAAGAAAGAAAGAAACGGAGGAAAACTTAGTGATGAAAATGGGTTGAAAAAGAAAAACGGAGGAAAAGAAACAAATAAATAAAATTGTTATTTTGTTATAGAATAAATGGATGGAGTATTAATAGTGGGAAAAAAACAAGAAAGAATGAAAAAATATGATGGGTTGTTATAAAATGAAAGGATGTAAGGTGAATAATCACTGAAAGAGATAAAGGAAAGAAGAAACAGGAAAAAGAGAAAAAGGAAAAAAGGAGTTGGCAGAAGTGAAATGAAACAAATAAAATAAAGAAATAAACATAATCGAACATCCCGTCTTAGACAATATTATAACCGTCAATCCTTTTCCACGCAACTCTCTCGATCCCCCTCCCACTCGCTCTCTCCCGACCTCCCCCTCACCCCCTCTCTCCACTCCTCCTGAATCTATCTCTCCCACCCTCTCATTCTATGCTACGTCTCTTCAGGACGTGAATAATCTTAATTCGCCACATCGGTTGCTATTCTAACAAATATTTATTCCTTTGCGGCTCTCTTTGGTTTTCTTTGGTACTTCTTTCGGCATCTGTTCGCTCAAACTTGACAAGCAGATTTCTGGGAGATTTTTCATTGTCTTTTCTTACCTTCGATGTGCCCTGCGAGTGCTGTTTAATCAATCAGTCAGTCAGTTAAGTGCCGTACGTGATGCCCGCTTGGGCGATCACGTGTCTCTTAATACATAACGAACTAGGCAGAAGATTTTTCCAGGAGTACGTTGGCATTTCTTTTTGCGGTAAACTGGTTGGCAACCAAAGCTAAAGAACCCAGTCTGTCTTGCTGATTAGCAAGCTGAGGTGGAGAAGGTATGGATTCATACCTTCCCCAAAGGTATTTGTGCGCAAGTGAATGCAACGAACTCGACTGGAATTGAACTCGGCTCTCCGATTTCTCATTCCGAGCCAATATCCGTTACACCGCGCATCCATTTTTTCCAAAATCGGATTTTCTGCAGTTGAGCCCATATCAGAAAGAGCAAGCTGAACATTATTCCATTTCCATCATTCGTCCATTAGGCAATCTTGTTCAGAAGCGATATTTTTATCAAGTAGCAAAATATTTCTTTGCGCTAAAAGAAGGCAGACTTCCTCAGAAAAAATATTGGAGGGTGCGAATTCTCAGAATCGCTATCTAATCATCCCCGAGGAATAATTATAACAGTAAAATCTGTTAATTTATTATTATGGTAATAATGAATAAAATCATCTTGAAACGCGCTTTCAGTCTTAATCTATGAATAAAACTGTCACGTTGTTCTTCAGTTTTGTTGTTCTTTTCATCGGTATCACCCAATGTAAGGTAGTAAAGCCACTAAAACACGAGGGGTTACATTTTAGCTCATTTTACAGGTTATTTCTAACCAATCAGTTTTACACAGTATTTCGAGTTATTCAATTATATACGCTATTTCCGCCAATGAATGTTGCAATATTTTTAGCCAGTCAATTCTACACAGGATTTTTAATTTTACACAATATTTTTAGAGATTAAATTTGATCACAATTTTAATCCATTTTGCATGTTATTTTTTGCCCAGTCACTTTTGCACGGTATTTTTAGCCAATCAAGTTCAATAATATTTCAAGTACGAGGAAGTCAGCTGAGTGTTCTTGGAATCTGTTTCTGGGGTAGTGCAGAGAATTGCGTTATTTTATTGGAATATCACAACCGGGAAACATGGATAGCATAAAAAGAAATAAATGTTCTGAAACACCTGTCAAAAGCAAGCTCCAAAAGAACACACCCCACATATTTTATAAGATTACAACTAGCACGAGCGCGCAGAATACACGGGTAGTGTAACGGATATTAGGGCAGAAGATAGAATCGGCGAGCTGAGTTCAAATTTCGGTCTAGTCTGCTGCATTTACTTTCGCACAAATGCCATTTGAAAAGGCATGAACCCATTTCCCATTAAATAACGGGATAGTCTGTAGTTTCTATTTTGGGCAGCAATCATTTTAAGAGAAGGTAAACGCTGACTTCAAAACTCTAGAGAAGGTAACCTGAAACCACTCCACCATCTTTCCCAAGAACGCATGGGAAATCGCAGATGATAAAGGAAAAGTATCTGTGGCGAATCATGATCGCCTAAGTTCTGAAGCGAAATTGCACTAAGAAAAATATAGCTTGAAAAACACTCTGCAGACAGACCTGAACCATAGCCTATTTTTGTCTCCTAGATACGAACTAGATCGTCTATTCGAATGAACTGGAAACTTGTCTCACTAGATGACACGACACCAGTCTTCGATCCAATGATTTATTACTAGTCTTCTTCGATTCAGGCTAGAGGAAATTTGGAGATCAAATTCTCTTTCGGGCCAACAAGTCAAGAAAAATATAGAAAAATTCAGAATATTACTTTTGTTTCTTAAGAAAAATTGAAAGAAAAAACGGTTTTCTTTTCTTTTCTTTTTTTCTTTTTTTTTTTTTTGCTAAATGAGTCGCGATCTATTGCCTTGCTTGTAGTAAATGTTATTAAATTTGATAATGTAACCTTGGCCTTTTCTTGCCACTATGGTCATTTTCCGGGAAGTTTTGCATTCTTAGTTGACATGTTCTTTAGCAAATGTCACTCAACATTGAACAATGGCTCAGTTTCTGTCTTCTTTTCTTAGGTTGACATTGTAGCTGAAAACAAAAAATAATTCTCTGATAATGAATATATGAATAAAATTTCATTAAATTTTACCGTTTGACCTATATTCAAACACTTTCCGGTGTAACACTTTTTTCTAAAGTTATATGTAGCAAAAGGATCTTTTCTGGGATGCCTTCCCCTTGAACGATGTTTAAGGTGTCAGTCTAGCAGACCGTTACTACTACGCAATAAGGTCGATCGCTACTGAATGCTAAATACATATGGCCTTGTGCTAGATTAAGCGAAGCGCTTTGTGGTAGAGTAATAGCTAACAAGCTAGTCTAGAAAAGCATTATTTTTATGTAGAGATTTGGATTCTTTCCGGGTGTCCACATTGATAGGATAACCAACGTTGCTAAGAATCGCTTTCAATTGCTTTCAATTGATGTGTGCTTCAAATGGAAAACAAACCGTACGCGAAGAAAATATTCCATAGCTAACCGAACTATAAATAAAAGGAACACTAGAAAGGCTTATTCAATGCCAACGACAAGAATTATAAACGAGAACTGGAAAAAATCTCTTCAAGATTTACTTACCTGTTGATTACTTTTTCATACCGAATATGATGGCGTACAAGACTGGGCGTATAAAACGTCCTCGAATTTTTCCAATTAAAATGTAGGTTTCGGGCTATATTCGCCGTACAAGACGACTCCCCCAAATCGTATTTCAGAATATATTGTATCGAATTTATTAAATAAATTCAGTAAGCATATACTTTCTCTTAACTCAAATTCTAATAAAAAATTAAAAAAACGGTGGGGAGATATTGTCAATTAACTACCCCAATCTACAATAGCTCATGAATGGGGGCTGTGTTTTCGGTAGGCTATTACGGTAGCCTGAATGGCTTTTCTTCGCTAACCTTCCACTCGTCTCACTGTTCTCGAATGCGATCTTTAAACAGCTTGTTGAGACATGTATCCAGTTGTGTTTTTGTTTAACATCATCGAAAAAAGGAGACGAGGCGGGGGTTAGCCTGCGGTCAAAAATCTCCCATGCTAACAGCTTTCCAGTACTTATGGTTCACATATTATACCAGCAAATATAAAACTGTTCCCTATTGATACGGGGATTTTTTTAAGATAAAAAAGGTCGCCTTGTACGCTGACATACGGTAAATAAATTTGAAAGAACACGTTGAATCCTGGCTCTATTCTGGACTCTGGACTGCCCGCAATATCGGATTATTTTGCTCCACTAAGACAAATTGGTGATACCAAAAACCAAACAAGTAGAGCAATTTAAACATCTATGAAGTGTTCTAAAAGAGGACGGAAAATGCGACATTGAAATCTGAAGGCGCTTTGGGATAACGGAAAATGTCTTTCAAAAGTTAAGCAAAATATTAGGAAAGCGTAACTTAGCGAAGCTTGTGTAAATGCATGACATAACAGTGTTTAGGAGAGATAACAAAAAAGACAAAATTTATTAAGTACGGCAAAGGACAGGAAATCGTGGAGAGCCATGATCACTCGAGGGGAAGAAGACTGGCATTATAAGTTTGATGCGTACACCTGCCAATAGCTTTAAAGAAATGCAGAATAAGTTGGTTTAACTATTGAGATGGATGCTAAGTTGCATGACCTATGATAGGGGGCTTACAGCATATGATATCTTGGCTTTCATTATATTTACTGGAATTCAAATTTATTCGCACAGAATTTTATAGGTAATTTTTTACTTATAGATTTTTTTTTTTGAGAAAAATAAGACCTGCTGACTAATTTTTGCTATACGTCTGCTTTAGAGAAGGTAAAGAAAAGAAGTAGGAATAAAAGATAACTTTTATCTTACGAATATTTACCCAGTAAGGAGAGGATTTCTTTTTCGTTAAATTTAGCTCCGCGCCATTTTACTGAGTTTGCCGCCTTTAGACAGCGTCTTTTCTCTCCCTTTATTTTTTTCTTGTGACAAAGACCTTTGCGGTTGTCGACAAATATCTCTCGAGAATGTTTTTTTAAAAGTTGTTCCTCCAGCAAAGAAAATCATTTCGAAGAAGCAAACGATTTCGACGTAGAAGGTGAATTCTGAAAGAAAAAAAACCCTTTCCCTTTGAAGATGATTCCTAAAAAATATCCACGACATTTTTAATTACTATTTTTTAAAAACTAGAAATTTTTTTGCAACACGTGTTGAATTTCTCACAGTATTATCGCTAACATTTTTGTCGAGATTTACAAACTCTACGTTTCGTTCAATTTCACAAACCAATCGATGAAATTTGAATAAGCTGATTTGTTTGAAAAATACTTTAGCAAAAACCCTACTTCGCCGTTTATAATTTCTTTAATTTAATTTAAATTTATAGGACTTCATGGTAAACAATATTTTTTAAGGAAATCTTTTCGTTTTTAACAGCGATGAATAAATTCTTAGGATTTCTTACTCTTGAGCATACAACATACAACTGGCCATGCGTACATATTTCTTTCTGGAGCCAAATTCCAACTTTTTGAAGCGTTTGGTCTTGTGATTTGTTTATAGTTCTCGCAACTGCAGGGAGAACTCGAAACTTGATTCTTGTATATAAAAACTTAAAGAAAAGATATGCAGAAAACAATATTGCATTTTTATTAAATAAGTATTTGTTATTTTAATCGCTAATTGTTTTCTTAAATAGTGGGAGTATTTTGTATGTTGAATAATAAAACTTTTTAATTTTTCAAAAAATGAATGAACATTTATTGTACTAAGCTACCCACCCTAGTAAAAGCTAATGTACTTTGTATCCTATTTGCACTTCTCCACTAAATTTTGTTTCGATTGGTCAATGTATGACTATTTTAGACAGTGTGACGGACGGACGGACAAATTAAGTTACAGAAATTTATATATAGATGTTTCATCTGGATTTTCACCTATTACCATGAAGGGGTGTTTTCTCGGAGAGGACGCGGGCCATGAACACCTGTTGGAGCTTAAACTCAACATAGACGCCAAGGAAACTCGTACAATAGGAGTCATTGCTAAATATACTGGAAAAATGTACCAGACTCCTCCTACTATCCTCTATCTTTACCAGAACCAGATCAAGCCGACATGGAATACTGATATCTCAAATGGACAGGAGCTGTTCACATTCCAGTCTCGATAGAGCCCAAAAGCGTCTCCACGTCCTTGTGGGTGATTAATTATTTTCAACCATGCAACCTCTTTCCTACAGAGGAAAACTCGCAAGCCTCTCGTTGTTCTATCGCTATTTCCATGGAAAGTGTTCAAACGAACTAGATTCCTTAGTTCCCCCCCGTTCTAACATTCACGTCTAGGACCCATCATGCCAGGCACACTGTAGCGAACCACAACCATTCCCTTCGTATGTCATTGGTGGGGCGTAAGTTCTAATCGAGCAGCTTCTTCCGACGAACTGCTGCGTTTTCGAACCGACCCCCAAGAGGATGCTTCCCTGATCACTAGAAACCTGTTCAAGTCTAGTGTTAATTGTTATCTTCGCCACATTTTCTCACTAAACTGTGCCTCTTACTCTGTAATCCTCTAACTCGACTGCCACTTGGGCCTTGTACAGAGTAAATATTATTGTAAGAAAAAATAAAAATTAAGTACTATTCTGAAACATTAAATTCATTTTTTTTTAGATGCATTTGCGAGAAAAGTGACATAAGCAACTTCGACCCAAATTCGAACTTGGTATTTTGATTTCGTTTTGGTTATCATTAAACCATCACGCAACGGCGCCTGTACTTTTGGCCTTTCTCTCTTTCATCAGTTGTCAGGCTGCGGTCAGCGAAATGACCGGGCTTTTCGCCAAACTTTTGCTAAGGTGACATAATAGGTAGGATGTTGATATTCAGTGTCTATATTTCATTACAAATTATTTTTCCGATCGTAAAGATTCCCCATGGCCTCTTTGGCATGACCAGTTCTCAGCTTTTGTTTGACCCAATTGAAACGGGACAAATATTGACGTCTTGTCCCTTGGTTGTGGTCTGATGATCAATAAGTCCGTGTTCACAACAATGGACAATGCAAATGAATACAACAGTCACTTAGTTTGAGGTGCAAGACTGGAAGGTCACAGAAAAAGACGGAGAGGACAGAGACGCCTTTTCTATTTATATGTCTGCGATATTGTGCATATTTACATGATTCTTTCCTTTGCGTGAATCTATCTATTCTAGACTGTTGTTTTTCTTTCTTTTCTTTTCTTTCTTTCTTTTTTCTTTCTTTCTTTCTTTCTTTCTTTCTTAGACAGATCTATCTATCTATCTATCTATCTATCTATCTATCTATCTATCTATCATAGCATCTTCTTTCTTTCTTTCTTTCTTTCTTAGACTGATCTATCTATCTATCTATCTATCTATCTATCTATCTATCTATCTATCTATCTATCTATCTATCATAGCATGTTCTTTCTTTCTTTCTTTCTTTCTTAGACTGATCTATCTATCTATCTATCTATCTATCTATCTATCTATCTATCTATCTATCTATCATAGCATGTCCTTTCTTTCTATCGTGGCCTGTTCTTTCTTTCTTTCTTTCTTTCTTTCTTTCTTATACTGATCTATCTATCTATCTATCTATCTATCTATCTATCTATCTATCTATCTATCTATCTATCTATCTATCTATCATAGCCTGTTCTTTCTTTCTTTCTTTCTTTCTTTCTTAGACTGATCTATCTATCTATCTATCTATCTATCTATCTATCTATCATAGCCTGTTCTTTCTTTCTTTCTTTCAATCGTGGCCTGTTTTTCTTGCTTTCTTTCTTTCTATCGTGGCCTGTTCTTAGACTTATCTATCTATCTATCTATCTATCTATCTATCTATCTATCTATCTATATATATACATATATATATATATATATATATATATATATATATATCACAGCATGTTCTTTCTTTCTATCGTGGCCTGTTCTTTCTTTCTTTCTTTCGTATACTGATCTATCTATCTATCTATTTATCTATCTATCTATCTATCTATCTATCTATCTATCTATCTATCTATCATAGCATGTTCTTTCTTTCTTTCTATCGTGGCCTGTTCTTTCTTTCTTTCTTTCTTTCAATCGTGGTCTGTTTTTCTTTCTTTCTTTCTTAGACTGATCTATCTATCTATCTATCTATCTATCTATCTATCTATCTATCATAGCATGTTCTTTCTTTCTATAGTGGCCTGTTCTTTCTTTCTTTCTTTCTTTCTTAGACTGATCTATATATATATATATATATATATATATATATATATATATATATATATATATATAGCCTGTTCTTTCTTTCTTAGACAGATCTATCTATCTATCTATCTATCTATCTATCTTAGCCTCTTTCTTTCTATCATAATTCTTTGATACTGCTTCTCTCACTCAAATTCTTTTAGTTTTATCATATTGTATCATCCTTTGTCTTTTCCACTCTCTCTCTCTCTATTTCTCCTTCTCCCTCTCTCTTTTCTTCAATCGCCTCCACCCTCCCTCTTTCAAAGCTAATAACATTCCATCATCAGAGTTTTCTCCGGTTATAATGAACGATTGTACCCACAATGAGGCTCCTTGACTGGAATGTCTATTGGGATTCAAGCTCTCCCAGGACCTCAACTGGATCTCATGTATATGATCCATCGCCAAAGATGCTGTAAAATGGTTAGCTCCTTGTACCAATCCAAAAAGTACCTGACTTCTCCTCCCATGCTCTAACTTTCTGAGAGTTAGACCAAAAATGGTGTATTACTGCCATATTTGGGCTGGAGCTACCTAATCTTCACTTTCCAGAGTTCAAAAGTGTTTACGGTGATGAATTATTTTCAACCTCACAATCCCTTTACACAGACGAAACGATGCAAGCCTATCACTACTTAATCGCTATTTTCATGGCGAAGGTTCTGACGCGCTACTTTCGTTTGCTCCAACGGTTCGAACATATTCAAGGCTAGAACCTACCATGCCACGTACACAGGGTCGAATCATCCTCGTTCCTTTCGTGTTCCAAGAAGGAAGTTCCATTCAGACAGCTTCCCAAGATCTGCTACTTCGTGGAAGAGACTCCGCAAATGATGCTTCCTCGATCCACTACAATCTTTACCCCTTCGTGTTTAAGATAAACCGTTGTCTTAGATAATCTCATTATATGCACTTACTTCTTCGTCTTACGTTCATACAACAACCTCCGTAACGCTATCTTGATTGACTCTTGGGCCTTGTATTAGGTAAACATTTAGTAAAATCAAATATTGATACATGTCTTTCCTTTGTTTTCCATTATCATTTTTTCCTAATCTCTGCATCTCTTGATAACGAACGGAAGAAAGCAATGACTTGTGTTTCCTGTGGTTCTATTAGTTATTTCCGCTTGTCACCTGATGTCAACCGCAATTTAAAAGCCAAGCCAAGAGTTGACAGTTTCAAAAAGATTTGCCGAAAGTCGTTATTATGCTGTCAATGCTGACACACGGGCTATTATGATTTCACCCCGACTTTCCGTTATTGGTTTTTATTTATCTCCCTCTCGCTCTCCCTCTCTTTCACTATTCGTTCTTTTACTCTCCTTTTTTTCCACTATACTTCTTTTTTTTTTTCACCCTCCCTCTCTTTCACTGTGCCTCCGTTCCTTTGTTTTTCCTTTCTTTCCCTATGCCTCCTCCGTTCTTTCGCGTTTCCTCTCTTTCCCTATACCTCCTTCGTTCTTATACTCTTCCTCTCTTTCACTATGCCTCTCTCGTTCTTCACTCCCCCTCTCTTTTATAATGCTTCTTTCTTTCTTTCTTTCTTTCTTTCTTTCACTGTCCCTCACTTTCACTATACCTCCTTCGTTCATTCAATCTCCTTTTCTTTCACTGTACCACCGTCTTTCTTTCACTCTCCCTCTCTTTTACTGTTCTTTTGCTCTCTCTCTTTCTCTCTCCCTCTCTTTCTCTCTCTCTCTCCCTCTTATACTTTCTTATGATCGCTTGTTTCTTTATTCCTTTCTTACTTTTTTCTTTCTTTAACTGTTCATTCCGATATCACGTTTAAACACAGATTTACAATCAACGGAGTTAAGCAACGTCGAGCCTGATCAGTACCTAAATGGTTGACAGCTTGGTAACATCAGATTCTGTAAGCTTAGATGTGCGGGTGGTGTAATGGATAACGGCTCTAAACTGGAAATCGAACAGCCGAGTTCTAATTCCAGTCGGAAGAAAAAAGGTGGATTCATACTTTTCCCAACGGTATTTACGTGTAAGTGAAAATAACGAACCCGGCTAGTGCAAAAAAAATGTTCTAAGAGACAAGAAACTATTCCAAGACCTTATGGTTACATCTATCTATTTCTACAGTAAAATTATGAGACCTAATTGCCAATCTAGTATTATGCTTAAATTCATGATGTCAAAGTGCCAAAAGGAAAAAACTCATCGGGAGAGTACCATGAAATATTTATTTAAAATTCACGGAAGCTACGTTATGGTGAAGGGAAAATGACTGAAGCTGAAATGCCAGGTCAGCACCGATTATATTGCAGATTCTTCTTTGTATTTTTTCAAGAATCTCGAGATATATAGCAGGAGAACCAGATCAGATATGGCAGCAATATTCAATGCAAGGACAAATGGCAGATTTATAAATGGACAGGATGGATTCTGATGAGAAAAACATCTCTAGCATGACACGGTGAACCAACCTATCAGCAGAAGATTTAGTAAATGATTCAGTATAGTCGTTTCACTCCATGTCAGTGGAAAAACATGAGACCAAGAATACACAATGAGTTTCTCTCCTGGATATTAGCATCAGCCATGCTGATGGAAGACAAAAACTGCTCCTCTAAGAGGAGTAAAAGACAGCAATTTCGTTTTGGATGAATTAACATTAACAAAGCAAAACGAGAAATAACACTTGAAAGAAGAAAAACTGGCTGTCCAAAACTTTGATTCAAGGACTTTTATAAACAAGAATTCACGTTGGTTAGTGTGAACCCTGTTACCTGGAAGAATATCGTCCATTGACAGCAATCAATTTACAGTGGGCCGTTGACATCTGAGATCACTTGGCTCCTTACAAAGAGGCCAAGGGAACAAGGAGAGAATAAAAACAGCGAGAGTGGATCATCATATAATCAATATAGTTGGGACAGACCAGTACATGCAACATCTGTAGGCATGCCCACCTTACATACGTTGGACATTGCGAACCCAAGACGCTGCATGAAAGGCTCTGAAGCATGAAGTATCAATGATCGTCTGAGACGGTGGGGCAACGATTATTAATTGGTTCTCACCTCCCAAAATAAATATAATACAAATAAAATTAGCATGGAATAGAAAGAAAAATTTTCTTCTCGATCAGTCTAGTGTAGAAACCGAAAATTCTTTCACATGACGTTTTCCTTCATAACTCAGGTGATCACGACTGTCCACAACTTCCTATCCGTTGTAGCTCTAAGTTCCCTTACTATCCCTCCTAATTTCTGATATGCCATCCATTTACACAAGCTCATTGGGCAGGTTTCCTCACTTGCCTTTAATATATCCTATGAGTGCTAAATTCTCCAAACCATCTTTCCTCACCCTGTGACCCAAATATTCCAACTGTTACTTTCTGATTCTAAATAGAAGTGTTCTTTTTGTTTCCATTTTCTTGAAAATTTCTTCGTTTCTTACATGTCCCTTCCACGGTAATCTCAGCATAATTTTATAAAATCATATCTCGGTTCCCTGAGGTTTGCTAGTAACTTGTGAGGAAATTGTCCAATATTCTCTAGAAAAATAGCACCAGTCGATTTTTATCCGTTCATAAGAGATGCACAGGTTTATCAAGATTTAATAAATTTTATTTAAAATAAAACCTACAGCACGAAACCATCTCAGACGGGATGCAAAAAATAGTTTTTAAAAACAGGCGCTATTTTAGTGTGCGGGTATTTTAACGGTTATCGACACAAAAATGAAACTGGCAAGCCGAATTTAAATTCTGTTCAATTCCTTCGCTATCGCATAAATGGCCTGAGGAATTGCATGGATCCAATTCTTCTCTCAACCATCTAAGTAAGAGAGCAAACATAGCTCCCTAGCTTCGAGTGGCAACCATTCTCAAAGAATGAAATCTGAAACCACTCTTCAGGTCTAGAGTCAATCCTTATCTATCCTAGTTATCCTAATAATCTTCCCTTCCTACAAACCCTTACTTCATTCTTATCACAAACCTGATTCATGATAACTATTTTAACACTCTACCTTGAGTTGCTCTTGGAGCTGCATTGTTAAACCTTAGTATGAAAAAGTTATTTAAAACTAAACTCTCCTAATATCATTTAACAAGAAACACAGAACAAAATCTTTCGTCAACTGAATAAAAATATGAGACATGTATTGCGTTTCGTGTGACTCCTACCTTCAAACTTCCAGACCCTCAACTCTAGACTGCATTAATGACAGACAACTTTATTTTTTTACGCTTATTATATGAGGGAGAGGTACAGTAGTTTTAGGAGGAAGCTAGAGAGAGAGGCTCGGATTTCTTCGCCACGTAGTATCTTGCCTCTCTAAGGGCTTCGGTTGCTGGAAGCGTGTTCACTTTTTAAATTCTTGCAGCCTGTCTTTGAGACATTTTTTGTTTTATATCGAAAACTTAAACAATCCATCACTGTCAGAATTCCACACTGACGAGGTCTTCTGACCAGTATTTTATCATTCTGGACCAACCTTCGCATTCTGTAACACATGGCAACAGCCTCAATACAGTAAACATGATTTTTTGAATAGAAGTTATTTAAAGACAAACTTTCACATTGCCAGCTACAATAAAAAAAATTACAAACCGTTTGGCTTAATGAAATAAGAATAAGCGACGTAATGGAATGATTGGATGTTTCACTCGTCAAGAAAGCGAAAACAAAATTAAACTTTGTGTGGACGTTAATATGCCATTTTCAGGATAAGATTTAGAAAGATTTAGAAACCTAAAGCTCACCTAGAACCAAAAAACTCTGCAATACAGTTGTCTGATTCTTCCTCTTCAAATTCCTTCCCTTTCGTATCGAATGGTACTTGCAAACTCATATCCATAGTACGCGTTCGATGGTTGATCTCCCAGAATCGCTGTCTTAAAAGGTTTCCGATTTCTGTTTACGAAAAAATAAATTAAAAAAAATAATATAGAAAAGTGAAAATGTAAGGAATTTGTAGCAGAAAAACACCGTTTACACATAGAGAAATCAAATTAAAGCCAAATTTATATTAGGTCATCCAATAAGTTCTGTCCGAATTTTAACTTTTTGTTAAAATGAACGAAATTTAAACAGTATTTTATAATGTCTAATGGAGCTGAACATTATTTTTATGTTTAGATGCATTTAAACTAATCAAATTTTATTTCAGAGAACAATAAAATAAAATTTTGTTTGATTAAAACCCTGCTAACATGGAAGTACCCAAGAATCATTTGAGGCACATAATGCTTTATGAGTTCAAGAAAGGAAACTCAGCAGCCGAAGCGGCTAGAAACATTCACTCAGTTTATGGAGAGGAATGTGTGAATGAAAGAACTTGCAGAAGATGGTTTGCAAAATTCAGAGGTGGATCGAACCGGACGTCCAGTTGAGTTTGATGAAAAGCTTCTTGAAACAGTCCTTGAAGAAAATCCTGCTTTATCATTTGAGGAATTGGCAGTGGTTCTCAGTTCAAACCATACAACTGTTCATCGTCATCTTCAACAACATGGTGACTCATGAATTGTCTGAAAAGAACCTCAAATCCCGAGTTGACATCTGATCTCTCCATTCTCGCCAACTTGTTTCACCTTTTTTGGATAGACTTGTGACTGGCGACGAAAAATGGATCTTTTATCGAAATGTTAAGCGTCGTAGACAGTGGCTTGGTAAAGGACCCCAGCCACAGCCGAGAAGGGAACTTCGTGGGCAAAAGGTTCTTCTTTCAATCTGGTAGGATTGCCAAGGAATAATCCACTTTGAATTCTTACCACCTAATGCAACAATTAATGCTCAAATATACTGTCAGTAATTAGAGCGTTTGAACCAAGCTTTGAGGGAAAAAAGACCTGCTCTAGTGAATCGAAAACCGGTGATGTTTCATCAGGACAATGCGCGACCTCACACAGCAAGAATCACGTCACAAAAGATCGAAGAACTTGGTTGGGAGAAAATTCCGCATCCACCTTATTCTCTCGACCTTGCTCCTTCAGACTACCATTTGTTTCGTAGCTTACAGAATCATTTGGAAGAAACAGCTTTTGTAACACAGGAAGAGGTTAAAACTGACATTTGTGAGTTCTTCGAATCAAAGCCAAAAGAATTTTACAGTAATGGAATTAGTAAGCTTGTTAATAGATGGAAGGAAGACATAGTGAATCAGGGAAAATACATTGTTGATTGAATCTGTAATTAAATGTAACATTTGGTCACTTGTTTTCTTTATTCAAAATTCGGACAGAACTTATGGGATGACCTGATACAATCATCAAAAGCATACATCTCTAACTACACATCAGCTAAGCCGCACACACGCCGCACTCCACTCAAAACAAATTTTAAAACAAACAGAAATATACCAGACTACTAGTCATTATCGACTCGACTCTCGCTTACCACAGATATATACAATCACGCTCCTTCACCAAACTTCTACAAAAACTTTATATGCTCTCTAGTTTTCATGTTTTCTTCTTTCGTGTTTATTGTTTTTGTTACACGCAAGAATCTTCTGTTAATATTTATTTATTCATTTATTTTTAAACGTTTCACCCCAAGCAAGGCGGGAAGCCACTAGCACGCAAGTGGTTACAGAGAATTGGAGCGAGAGCAAATAGGAGTGATAGAGGAAGCATGAAGAGAAGGATAAGGGGTAGATCAAGGCATCTGGAGACGTCGATTGACATTACATTTGAATAGTTGGAGATTATAGCTATCAGGGAAACAGGAAAAGGGGAGGGAGTTCCACAGGGGAGAAGTGCGAGACATGAAGCTATTAGAGTCGAAGAGACGGCTAAATTTAACAGTTTCGACAGTGAAAGGGTGAGAGCGAGATGTCAGCCTAGTAGAACGCTTAAAGTCATGAAGTCTGGGAACCAGCGAAAGCAGATCATCGGAGCAGTTACCATGAAAGTATTTGTTAAAAAGACAGAGGGAGGCAAAGGCACGTCTGTGAGAGAGCGACTGCAGACGAGATGCCAGATCAGGGCCAATTACATTGCATATCCGTCACTGGATTTTATCAAGAACCTTGAGACAAACAGAAGGGGCTCCAGATCATATATGGCAGCAATACTCCATGCAAGGGCGAATGGTTTATTTGTAGATTTGAAGGATCGACTCCGGCGAGAAAACTTTGTTAATGCATACAATGTCGTTTGTTTATATGTTTTGATGTTACTTTATTCATTTATAACTCGGACTAACATTCGTGTCCGCAATTATTGTTGTGGGAAAAATATACCGGGAGACGTGTTTTCTAACCTAAACAGCAGCCCACCCGCAACAAAAAATTCGTCTCGAATTTTGAAGATGCTTTTTTCAGTTGTTTTCACTCATCTTTTGGATGACTGCGAACTACAAGAGAACTTAAATCAACAGCATTGGCGCGATAACATTTTGGTGATAATGCTTATACAGTGTAACCCGGATATAAGAGGCCCGGATATAAGAGAAACCCGGATATAAGAGAGATGTTCTCTGGTCCCAAATTAGAGCCTGTGTTAATGTATATATATAATAGACCAAACTCGGATATAAGAGAAACCCAGATATAAGAGACTTGTTCTCCGGTCCCTACAACTCTCTTATATCCGGGTTACACTGTAATCATTTTATTGTACACACGCATACACACACACATACACGCACGCACACACACACACACACACACATATATATATATATATATATATATATATATATATATATTATTTATTTATTTAGCCCTTTGAGCCAGGCGTTCCTGAACAATTTTAACCCTTCTACCTGGTCTCCTTTGGTCAAAATTCGCAAATAATTGGTATGTAATGTTTCACGGTAGATATAAAAATAATTACAAGTGTTTATCCACCGTTCAACCGATGGCTGGGCATTAGGTCATTTTTCTCTACCACCGATGAAACTGTAGTCAGGGCTAAAGAGTTAAGTTTATTGCCAGCAACTTGATCGGGTAAACGAAGCATTACGTCAAAAGCGGTCTGGTGGAGTATGAAAAGTGTCATCGATTACGAGGTACTGGAACATGGACGGACTATCGCTGTTTAACCCTTTGAACCCTGCGTTTCTGAACAATTTTAACCCTTCTGATTGGGCTTCTGAGTCAAAATTCGCAAATAATTGGCATGTAATGTTTCACGGTAGATATAAAAATAGTTACAAGTGTTTACCCATCGTTCAAGCGGTGGCTGGGCATTAAGTCATTTTTCTCTACCACTGTTCAACCGACGGCTGGGCATTACGTCATTTTTCTCTACCACTGTTCAATCGCCGGCTGGGCATTAAGTTATTTTTCTCTACCACTGTTCAACCGGCGGCTGGACATTACGTCATTTTTCTCCACCACCAGTAAATCGGTTGTCAGGGCTCAAAGGTAATGATAGAATATGCTAAATGGTTTCTAGCTGTAATAACTTCTGTTTGTTTTTTTCTGAATTGTTTTTTGTTTTTTTTCATCGGTATCACCCATGTCTCCGGTGGACGAAATAAAGGATTCGGTTCGAAATTCCAACAAATATCACCTGAAGAAGGCCGAAGTGTGCAACGACCGAAACGTCGTGAATATGATAACAAACATGAGGACAACAGTTTGGACAATGTAAATAGTATAAATAGATTTATCACACGCTAAGAACTGAACATGCGTCACATTTTGCCTTTGTAGAAGTGTCAAATAAATAAATGTTACTTACTTCTGTAGTAAGGCGGGTCACCTACGGCAATATAAAAAATAGACTTGTCGCTTACAGTCTTTGAAAGTTCTTGTAGATCGATAATTTTCTGTCGATATTCTGGAAGCCAGATTAGAGAACCTGTGTCGTTGAAATGTCTTTGCAAAAGAACCGCAAGTTGATCTGAAAATAAAACAAAATTTATACTATATAAACTTCAAGTTCACCGACTATTGGCCAGATAAAATAAATTTTCGCATTATTGATATTTGCCACGCATAGGGTTTGCGGGTAGTGAGTTGGAAAAGTGAAATTGACGAGCCGAGTTTGAATTTCGGTCGAGTTCGTTACTATTACTTGTTTGAATTGTTTCCGTTTTTGTATTCAAGTTTGTTCGAATATCTGCTGTTTCTTAGGGCTGATTGATATGTTTTTTTACTTTCATTGAATATGTTTAGGTTACTAGAATTTGTTGAAATTCTTTTATTTATAGATATTTGTTTGGGTATTTGTTTGGTTACATTAGAGGATGGTTTAAATTTTTTATGTATATTGGGTTGTTGTTTGGTTTTCTGTATGCTTTTTAGGTTCCGTCATTTAGGTTGAATATTATAGCTAAGAGATTTATTATTTTTTATTGGATTTCATATCTATTGCAAATTTCCGGATTTTAAAGATTTTTATTACTTCTTGTTTTATTTTTCTGTAGTTCTGCCGTTGCAGTTTCTTTGAATTAATACACCGTCGTCCCTGTATAGACCTATATCTTTTTTGTTAATAATATTTGTTAATTTATTGATCACGTATATGAATTCGCATAAAAGCACCTTTAAAGCTACCCATTGTAACATCAAAATTATTATTATTATTATTATTGTTATTATTATGACCCTATTTTGTCCATATTTTTATTGTGATATAATATTGATTTCCGGCAGTGTTTCATTATATTTATGTCCTCATTGGGGGTAGTTATGTATTGTTTTACTAAGTTTAATGTGTTGTTTAATGTATGCTCATTAATAGATGAGTAGAAGTCTTTTATGAGAATGAGCAGTTTTTTTATTACTATAATACAAATACAATTTTCCCCTTAGCTGAATAATGTTTTATCCTTCACCTCAACTGTGAAGTTCGTAGACGAATCTTTCTGTAATTGTTCAGTCCACTCGTCAGGAGTTTCAGCAATCGACTGTCATTTTTCTCATTTTTAGTTATTTCTATACCAAGTTTGATGTAATTAACTCGTGCGCTAGTTGGGAGCTGTTATTATTGGTGTTAGGTTGATTCTTTTTCTCTTTGTGTGTGCGCCCTGGTGTGTGTGTGTTTATTTGAGCGTGTGCATGTGTGTTGTGTGTGTGTGCGCGTATATTTCGAATTTCGTGGTATATTTCTCGTTTTCATCATTTTCTTATCGCTTTATACTCTCTCCCAATACCTTTTCCTCCTTTAGAGAGCGATTGAAAGAGAGAGAGAGAGAGAGAGAGAGAGGAGGAGGAGGAGAGGAGAGTAATGTGGTAGTGTTAGAGAGTGGCTCCACGCTGTTTACCAACCGCCCACAGTTGTAGGATTAACACAAGGTTACAGCTAATGTGTGGTGGTACCGGACATCAGAGACTGGCCTCCTAATACTCCTCCTTTAAGTGAAAATGATGAAGATGTGAGAAGCAAATCTTCGGTTCATTTTCCCCTCATGTCGAGAAGAGGCTGGAATTAATGTAATTTAGTAAGGTTATGATAATTTTGGCAACACAGCCAGTGATAGTGAGCACCCAGCGGGGCTCAAACTCATAACTCCGTAGTAATTGTCAGCTAGAAAATATTACCCCACACTGAGGCGTCAGTTTACTATGTTTAGCATACTTTTGACACCTGATCATAAATATAGAGTATTCAGTGAGGATCGAACTCACTGCCCAGTGGTAATGATCTGCGATAGTCTCACTCTAACCTTTAGGCTACAGCAAGGTATTTGATTAGGGTTTCATTGTGTATTGCAGCTATGTCAAATGCAGTAAAACTAACAATGAGAGTTTGGTTTTTACTGTCTCCACTCTTGCTTTTCGCGATAAAATAGCGTCGGCTTCATTTTAACAACGTGGAGGAGAACACGCAAAGTGATGCGGTAATTATTTTGACGTATGGGGAAATAATCCATACCATATAAGATATTTATTTATTTATTCAATTTATAAATTCTGGTGAGAGGTATTCATTGTAATCGGAGGAGATTTTTATCTATCACTCTGTCCATTAATTTCTTTTCGTATAAGGCTCATAAATATTTTATAAGCTTCTGGATCGAGATTAATTTAGTTTTCGCACTATTTTTACACAGTCGAAAGGTATTAATGCAAATTAGTGAAGTGATTCGTCTGTTGTTGTCCGGCTTCATTATTCGTTTGAAGTGCGTTTTACACAAAGTTAACTTTTCGTTAATACCATAGGGTATTTGAACATGTTTTTCCTTAATTTAGCAAGTGGCAAATGAGATTAACAGGGTTAGTCAAGTAGCTTTAAAATTTCCACGCAATTGGACACAAGAAAATACAAGAACTATGGAATGGAAGTAGTGATAACACTTACTCTGAATCCATCATAAAAATCAGGATGTGGATTTAGTAAATGCTAAACGCTTCAAATGGCCTTGCGCTTGGATTAGTTATAACAAATTTAGTATGGAGTCATTCAGTGTCAAATCAACAAAGATCTGACCATTACCGACAAAGATTTTTTTTTAATTTGGTACACTTATAGAGCTTCATGATAGAAATTGAATGGTACCTATTTTACATCTCTAGGTCAAAGGGTTCCCAAGATATGACCTTTGACCCTTGCCAAAAGGTGAATTTTGGAAAGTAGTCACAAAATTTAAATATCAATATCTAAGTTGTTTCTTTTTTTACACCCACAAAGTTGAATTATATACCATTTTAAAGTACTTGGATAAATATAAAGGGTGATATATTTATTTTTTGTTTAAGGGTCAAATAGGATCATTTGATCGTGACCTTAATATTTGACCGTTAATTTCTCAAAAAGCATATCTTCAACTATTTTTTTTACAATTAATAACATATTTATCTGCCTTATGGCAAGATATGCACAAACTTTTGCCTGTGACCTGAGTTACAAGGACATTGAGCAAAGAATAGCCTGTTTAAAGTAGTTTCACCCAACATTACAAATTGACACAAAACCAAAATATTAACCAGAAAACGCGAGTCATATTCTTAAATAGGCTCGTTACACGGGAATATCTGTACCAAATAACGCAAACTACATTAGTTGAGAACTTTCAACAGCGGCAACGACTAAAACTCATAGCACATGTAATTCGACGATAAAATGACATAATCAATATATTGACGTTCAAATAAAAGGTCAGGAAGAATTCTCCCATCAATACAGGAAATACAAAGTCCCCCATCAATACTGGAAACATTAATTTACCCCATCAATATAGGAAATAACAATTCTCGAAAACCCCACCCCTACCCCATCAATTCCCTTTCCACCATCAATACTGGAAAATAAGAAATTCTCCGTCCCGATCAATATTGGAAATAACAATTCCCTGTCCTCCATCAATACTGGAAATAACAAAATCCCCGTCCATCATAAATAATTGAAATAACAATTTCCTAACCTCCATCAACACTGGAAATTACAAATTCCCTGTCCACCGTAAATACTGGAAAATAACAATTCCCTGCCCTCAATCAATACTGGAAATAACAAATTCCCCCGTCCTCTATCAATACTAAAAATAACATATTTCCCCATCATCACGAGCAATAACACATTCTCCGATCAATACTGGAATGAACAATAACAGTTACTGGAATTAAGAAACGTATTTTCCTGAATAACTGATTTAAAAGAAAGATTATATAAATTTCAAACGAAAGTAGTATTGGCTGCACTGTCAATGAATGCCGAATGTCTCCTAATAAGGAAACAGTTAATATTACTGTAACATTAACACATGTACTGCATATTAATTGTACTACATTTCAATACGTGCACGATATTTTACATTTTATAGTATTTTATTTTTTTATTTTTGGTGTAACCATCATTGTAATTATATATGTAGTGTTTCCAGCACAATGTTGGGTTAGTGTAGTTTCAATTTCATACTTAGTGGAGTTTCAAAACGTAGTTATGACACTCACGCAACATATGAAACATAGAGAACTACAGACAATTCCTCTACGCAATTGACTTTCAAAAAAGAAACATTGTAAGGATAAAAAATTTACAGAATATTCCTTGTCCGTCATATACAACGACACGTGCATGAAGTGTAAAAAATACAATATATATATATATATATATATATATATATATATATATATATATATATATATATATATATATATATATATATATATATTTAGTTGGATTGATGTAAGTTTGTGACACTGGGTTTCACGGTATTTGCGATAGTCAAACTATATATATATATATATATATATATATATATATATATATATATATATATATATATATATTAGGACCTTGAACATCTGAAGGTCCTAATATACATTGCCGCCGATCTTGATGCATGGCAGTGTTTACCCCACGGTCTTCTATGCTTAGGGTTATCGTAGTGTATCCACTTTTCATTGCCGGTCACGATACGATGCAAAAAACTTTCCTTTTCTGCCGTTGAAGCAGCTGTTCACACGTGACAAGACGCCGTTCGACGTCTCTCGGCTTCAACTCGTACGGTCCCCCCAGTGCCCTTGCTTTTGAATCATTCCTAATGCTTTCAAACGTTTCGAAACTGTTGTGTGATCAACTCCTAATGATTCTGCAAGTTCATCTTGCGCCTGACATGAGTCATCATGAAGTAATGCTTCCAATTCTTTGTCTTCAAACTTTTTCGGTGCACCAAAGCGTTCTTTATTTTTAGCATCAAAATCATTATTTTTGAAGCGTCTAAACCAATCCCTGCATGTTGTTTCCCACAGAGCATGGTCGCCGTAAGTCTCAACAAGAATTCTGTGTGCAGATTTCTTTTGAATAAAATAGTGCACTAAAATTCGCCGCAAATACACCTTCTTTGGCACGAAATCCAACATGTTTAACGCTATGAAAAACAAAGTTGTTTACACTTCTGCGAAATGACATACACTGAATTTCAAGCCTACTTATAGTACTCCCTTCTAAGATGCGTTACCATCTGAAACTACACGCACGCAATTTTGGGAACGCCTTGTTCTCCCCAACATCACACGTTCTCCACCTGAAAAAAATCAAGCCAAATTAATCTTGAAATATTGAACATAAAATCCTACTGAATGCGGACTTTGTAGTAGAGAAGTGTAGGTCGTTTCAGCACTTGGCCTTGTAATTCCACCAAATCATCAATGTTAATAAAAATTATAAGGATTGGTTTACATGTTATTGTTGAGGCTTCATCAATTATATCACAGATCTTTAAATTATGTTCATTTTATTGAATACTTCCTTTTTAATGTCCTTTGCAATATGACCAACAAGCAGCCTGTCGAGAATGTAGTCCCACTCCTATATCTAACCCATTGTTTATTTGTAGTTCTATCAATTGTTCAATATCAGAAAACCGCCTGTTTCGTTTCGCTAAACTATAAACAGTATTGAAAATTTTACAAATGGAGTTCATAAACTTCTCGTTTGCTTTGCCTGTGAATTTCGAAATTGCATTCTAGCATTTTCTTTTAATTGCATCGTGCATATCTCATGTGCTTTTGATGAAAAGTTTTCCTTCATTTTTTTTTCGATTTCGAATCACACTACAGCTTCTCCATTCCCTTGAGATATGGGTTGCCTTACAGTCATAAACTTAACCTTCTATAAACAATAATAACCTAATAACACCAAACCAGATAAAAAACAAATTATCAACTACTAAACAAGAAAAACGAAAACATGGGCAAGCGAAGGCATATAAACAAAAATTTTCTTTGCCATTTAAGTATTTTTTATTTAGAAATAAAAAACAAAACGGAATACAAAATTATAACTTAATATAAAAATAACGAAAACGAGAAGATTGACAGACATTTGCTGATCTCTTCTGGCGAATGGACCGAACAATTACACATAGGTTCGTCTACGAAACTCCAGAGTAGAGGTATTGTATATCAAACAGCTAACTGACAAAATTTATATTTTTATTAATCATGTATATATATATATATATATATATATATATATATATATATATATATATATATATATATGTGTGTGTGTGTGTGTGTGTGTGTGTGTGTGTGTGTGTGTGTGTGTGTGTGTTTGGAGAGAGACAGAAAGAGAGAGTAAGGGAAATAATAAATGAATAAAAGTTTAATTGACTTATCTTTCGAAAAACTTCAAAGTTTCGAGGGACAAATCACTCATCAGTGAAACCACGAAACCGTAGAGTTGGTCGAAAGATAAGTCGACTCAACCTTTATTGTCTATTGTCATTCTCATTCTCTATTGAGAATTTTCTTGACAAGAATTTTACTTATTTTAATATGTGTTGTGAATTTATATATATATATATATATATATATATACACACACACACACATACATACACACACACACACACACATATATATATATATATATATATATATATATATATAGTAGCTGGCCACTCGTACTCGAGGATACCCGTCTACTAGGGCGGCTAGCCAATCCCTATTGCAGACGCTCGCTCAGGCACATTTGTATTTGCTCAACACCCACGGAGCCTACCTGTGGTTTATACTGCAATTATGCTGAGCAGGCCTTAGTTACAGTTACCGAGAGCGAGCTTGTGATCACGCTAGATTATGCGCTCTCCTCCAGAAACTCTAACTAAAGTACGCCCGGCATAGTTGTAGTATAAACCACAGGTGTAGATCTGTGGGTAAAGCGGGCGTCTGTAATAGGGATTTGCTAGCCGGATATGCTTGTAAACGAGTAGCTAGTCATTAGATAGATAGATAGATAGATAGATAGATAGATAGATAGATAGATAGATAGATAGATAGATAGGGACAGACCGAGATAGATAGATAGATAGATAGATAGATAGATAGATAGATAGATAGATAGATGTGCAACTTGTTTACTCGTACTAAGAAATGAACAATGACAATAGTCTAGTCATTTTGCAGTAGCATAACAGAATTCTATTTCTACTGCGTCACCACCACAAAGAAATAGACAGCTACGTGATCAGAAGAATCCAATAGACGGAGATGCAGTGGACTCTTCTGATGACACAGTAAAATTTTACTCACACACTTACACATATGCTGGCACTCATAGCGTTTAAATATTAAACATTTGGATAGGAGACAAAATTAATAGAGACTGCGGCTTGTGAAACAAAGTTACACGAAGTGATTGTTTAACAGAATATTTAAAGGTCTTTTCTACTCATCCTTCGGATTTAGTATCTGTATCGATTATTTCAAATGAATAATTAGTTGATTGTCCACTAGTCGAACATCAAGGGATCCAAAGCCAGGTTCGATTGACAGTTGAATCTATTTGTCATAGGTCACCGGGTTATATTGAGCAGTAATGACTCCATGATACATTCTGGTCGATTTTTATATCGTAAAGCGCGCAATTCTGACGATGACTAAAAAAGAAGAAAAAAGGAAAAATAAGGGAGGAGTTAAATGAGTAAAAAGAGGCAATAGAGCCTATGTTCCACCTTTTGTCAATTGTATTTTTAAAACGCAACATCAAAAATGAAAACGTCGAAAATGAATGACATGAAATTTTATGGGACGAAGCACATACGTGTGTACTTGTTAATATTTTTATATTTTTATATTAAATACAGTGTGCACTTTTTAATAATATTATATCAAGTATTTGTATACATTTTAATATTTTTATATCAAGTACGTGTGTACTTTTTAATATTTTTATATCTCGTACGAGTGCACTTTTTAATATTTTATATCTCGTACGTGTCTACTTTTTAATATTTTTATATCACGTATATGTGTACTTTTTAACATTTTTATATCAAGTACCTGTGTAGTTTTTAATATTTTTATATCACGTACATGCGTACTTTTTAATATTTTTATATCTCGTATGTGTGTATTTTTTAATAGTTTTATATCACGTACGTGTGTACTTTTTAATAATATATATTACGTTCGATGTGTAATTTTTTAAATTTTTATATTAAGTACAATGTGTACTTTTTAATATTGTTATATTTATTGCAATGTGCCCGTTTTAATATTTTTATATTAAGTAGGTGTGTACTTTTTAATATTTTTATATTAAGTACATTATGTATGTTTTATTATATTTTATAATAAGTAAAATGTGTACTTTTAATATTTTTACTCATAAAGTATAGCTTTTCAATCATTTTTATTCTATTTATTTTTAGATCATTCGTTTCATATGTAGAATGTGTACAAAATTCATTTCGTTTCCGTGGGAAAATAGATCTGGTTACAAGTAGCGAGTTTAAGTCAAAAGTTTTCGGATTTTTACTGATGATTTTTGATGATTTTTATCACCATGTTATATCATAATTTGATACAATTTGTTGTCCAATCGTTGCTAAATTTTTCATTCTTTATTTTTATACATAAAATATAAACATTAATTATTTGTTTTCTTTATTTTACGGCTTTGTTAATGAGTGGTGAAAACATTGCTATTAGAGCCATTTTACGCTGCCTGTGGAAAAAGTACTGAGTACAATATGGCGGCGGCAAAAGAAATTAATGATATGGATGGACCAGCAACTGCCAACGAACGAATGACACAAAACTAGATCTGAAGTTTCAAGGAAGATGACACCAGCCTTGAAGACAAAGCAAGATGAGAGAGAGGCTTGTTGTGGAATGTGAGGTCATGCTTGAAATGGTTGAATAACAGCCAATCACAAGAACTATTACACTGACGGCAGAATCTGTTCCATCATCATGCACCACCAATCGACACTGCCATAAATTCAGTCTTGCGAACAGACGCTGTCGAAAAGTTCCTCATTAACCGACCAATGACCAGGCTCAACGATGTGTGAACATTTGCAAAAAAACTGCTGGCAAACCCCTCAATATACCCCTTTTAGGCGACAAACGGTAACTGGGGATGAAATGTGGGTCTATTTTCGTAATTATAATTAGAGAAGTTAGTGGCTTCGTTACTGGTAGGCTTTAGAACCTGTTGCCAAAAACAAAAGGGCGATTTGAATAGAAGGTCATTTTCTGTGTTTGGTGTAATTTCGAGCAGGCTTGTTCCGATGGCCATGCTGTAAACGCTGACCTTTATGCAACATCTGCAGCGAGTATATGATACTTTGAAAGTTCGATATCCGGCATTTATCAATCTAGGAAGCGCACTCCCACAGCAGGAAATTTCCCCCTGCACGTGCTGCCAATATGACCAAAAATTGAAAAATCCTACAGCATTATGTGTATTTCTCTATGGTTGTACCATACCTTTTCTCACTGAAAACCCCGCTTTTCATACAACTCCCACTGGATGATTTTATTATTATTGTTTGTGTGTTATGTTTCCTGCTTTGTATCCTGTAGGGCCAGGTCCATACTATGGTCCTTAGGCCCTATTGGAGAATTGTTATTTAATTGATAGCACTTTTCTTAGTATATGGGATGTTCCTAGTAGGGAGATTTTCTGGGCAACATGTATGTTGATGTTACCTGGGACACTTTTAGTAAAATTGTCCATCCCTTTTCTCACGAGGACTAGAGCTCCGATTACTATTGGTACAGTCTCAGTTTTCATTCTCCACATCCTGTTAATCTCGATCTCCAGGTCCTTGTATCTGGACAATTCTCGATAATTTTCATGAAAGTGTTTCTCTCAGATGATACTGCTATGTCAATAAGCATACATTTCTTGAATTTCTTGTCTTCAATTATTAATATTATCTTCAATTTATTATTATTATTATTATTATTATTAACCTGTGAATGTTCTTCGTTGGATATAGCCCTTCCCTAGATTTCGTTCATAGTGACGAATAGGCCATTACCCTACGGCACTGGCCCAATGTGTGCTGGTAGGGATGGATGTGACACGCCTGGGAATCATGTCTCTTTTCAATTCATGATTGGTCAAGGGTATTTGCGCATAACTGGATGTAACGAACACGTTTGGAATTTGAACCCGGCTATCCGAATTCTCATCCTGAGCCGTTATCTATTACATCACCTGCACATCCAAACATACAGTACCAGATATTCCCATGCGGTCACCCATCTAGGTACTGACTAGGCTCGAAGTTGCTTAACTTCGGTGATAGTACGAGAACCAGTGTCCTAATGTCAAAAATGGCTTTATGACACTTTCCACTGATCACACATAATTTACATTTTTCTTCTTCTTGAAGAAGAAAAAATCTTCTTCTTCTTCTTCTTCTTCTTCTTCTTCTTCTTCTTCTTCTTAGTATTATTATTATTATTATTATTATTATTATTATTATTTGCCTGTAAAATGTTCCAGTGCCCTCTTTTGTTAAAACTAGAATCTCTATACACAGTAGAAAACAGGTTATTTTGTCCTTAATAAAAACGCAGGAAACTTTGTACACATCTAATACTTACGTTCTCTTTTTCTCCTTTACTCCTTATTCGTTTTAAAATTATCTTTATTTATTACTACGTCTCCTTCTAGTCATGTTGTCAGTAACTCAACCCTCTTGATCTCTTCCGTTAAATCATTTTTTGTTTTTTTTACGCCTCTTAACTTTTCCCGTGGCCATCGATTGAGGTCGGCACATAATCCAATAAAAGAGAGATTCGAGCAAGGCAAAATGGATAGATGGATGGCCGTCGTTCGATGGCAGCCGCGTTTGGTGGAATGTCGGATCGATACCCATAAGCCAATCGTTTATCGTCTTCGATGGTCACGTGAGAATAGTCGTACACGATTTTTTCTTTTTGTTATGTATGTGTGTGTGTTTATGCTTGTGTATATTTGTGGATGCATGTTTTTTGTATGTGTGAGATGACAGGAGATGGAATCGGACACCGTTGTCATTGCTGATGGGTACATAGATCATGGAGAAAAATGAAACAGTTACAGAGAAAGTAAAAATTCTATTTGTAATTGTGATTATTGATTTGATCATCATTTGTTTGTTTGTTGTTGTTGTCACTGTGGTGGTTTTTCGAAAGGATTTTGGTTGTGTTCCATGGAGGTTAACGCTCAGTGAACAGGGCTGGAGGAGTAGGCGGCTTAGGTTTTATATTGCAGAGTGCTGTTGGATTTTCCTGAAGGTTGTGGGGTCTGAGTCTGGTGAGCATTTGTTTTTTTCTTTCTTTTTTCTGACATTTTAAAACGACCTACATTGGGGGCAAGAGGAAGAAAAGAAAGAAAAATATGCAAACAAGAAGTAGTGATAGAGAAGAAAAGAAAGGAGAAAAGAAGGAGAAGAATAAAGAAAGATGACATAGAAATGAAAAAGAAAGAATTGAGGAAAAAGCAAGACAATGTGAAGAAGAAGAAGAAGAAGAAGAAGAAGAAGAAGAAGAAGAAGATTTTTAGTGTGTTCTACTTACTGAACGGTGGTAGAAGGTTAAGTAACCTGAACGTTGGCGACAAAAGGCAATAAAATGAAAGAAAAACTAATAAAAAGTTATTTGCAATAATGCTTCATTTAAGGTATTCAAACTACTGCTACTAGTCGAATACGCATAATATGCGAATAAAAAAGAATAGAAAGTGAATGGTTGTACTCAGAAATCAATATCCCTATTAGCACAGCATCCATTAAATTATGTGATCAGGTTCTTACAACGTGCTAATTTGTAAAAACAAAAGCATCTAGAAGAAATTGACTATTTCTAAATACATTTTTATAAACCTATATTTCGAAGAAGAGGAGAAGAAGAAAGAAATGCAAGAAAAAGTGAAAAGCATAATTAAAAATAATAATGGACGAGGTAAAAGAATAAAACTTAATCAAAACGAAAAAGGTGATTATAAGGACTACCATGTCTTAGCCTTAAGTTTAAAATAAAATACGCCACAAAGATATGTTGAAACTTCTCACCAACGTATCTCGTAAGGATGGGACACATTTTAAATACAAGTATCTTGGATGATAAAAATGACATAAAGTACGAAATATATTTATTACCTAACTGATACACAAGAGTTCAACATATTATCTAAGATTTTGCTATTTCCTACAGGTATTTGATGTCTCTTTTGTTGACTGTGGACCCTCATGAACTCCAAAAGAAATTTCACTGTTTGAAATGAGACAGTGAGCTTGTGAATGTTCTTTTTGTGGTGGTGACCATCTCAGGGATGTAATATTCAAATATTAGACAATATGTTGGACTCTTGTATATCAGTGATGTAATAAATATATTTGATACTCTATGCCATTTTCATAATCCACGATACTTGCATTTAAAACTTGTATTTGGGAAGGATATTAGAATAATCTAGAACAGGGGTGGGTAAACTTTTTAGTACAAGGGCCGCATTCTAAAAATTTATAGTTTTACTGGGCCGCATAGTATATATAAACCAAAATAATTGATATTTAAAATTGGCAAATTAAAGGGCTTTTAAAGGAAAAATATAGTTTTAATAAATAACATTTTAAAGCGGGCTGCACGAAATCGTTTGGCGGGCCGCATGTAGCCCGCGGGCCGTAGTTTGCCCACCCCTGATCTAGAACCTATACTGGCAGTAAACCGCCTGCATACGGATAAAAAATGAGTTCAGGAGATATACAAAAATAAAAAGGGGTCTAAAACAAGGATGTGTCTTCTCACCGGACTTATTCAACCTTTACAGCGAGGTGATTCTGAGATAATTAGAAGTCCTGCAAGGATTCATTATTGGCGACCACAACCTTAACAACATAAGATATGCAGATGGCACTGTGTTGATAGTAAACACGGACAGAAAACTGCAAATACTCCCATCGAAGGTAATGAAGGAAAGCGAGAAGAAAGGATTAAACATCAACTGTAATTGGGATAGCCAAAGATGCCCCTCAAAAGTTAAGCAGAGTACTAAGAAATAGGAAAACAATGCTATAAACAAGGAAAAAAGTACAAAACTGTTATGGGACATCTGTCCTCCTGTATGGCAGTGGTTGCTGGAAAATCTCCTCAAAGATGAAAAAGAAACTGGAAGCAACAGATATGTGGTTCTACAGAAGGATGCTGAGGATACCATGGACCGAACATGTGAGCAACGACAAAAATGGAAACGAAAAGGAGACTAATAACACCAGGATGAGAGAATTGAAATTTCTAGGGCACATAAGGAGGAAAATCTGATACTCGCAAGACAGATTGAAGGCAAGAAAGGCAGAGAGAAAGAAAGTATAACATACTTACTGAGCTATAGTAAGATGGCGGAACAGGGTTTAGGAGAAATAACAGAAAGACAAAAATTTATTAAGAGTTACGAGGGACAGGAAGATAAAGAAGAAAGGGGACATGGTAGATAAAGAAGGAAAAAATGCCATTATCAGTAATATTACGTCATGTTCAAGTTTGAAAATGTAACACAGAGCTTTGTCCAGTTTGAATGCTGTGATCTTGTTTTAAGGACTAGTTTAGTTTTCAGTTAGTTTTTATACGCTAAAAATGAGTAAAACTCCGTCACTTTATGACATTTAAGAAGACGAAATAATAACATTGCAAATAGTGGGGTACAGATGTGAGTCCTAGGAATGTTTCTCTCAGATTGGTCAATGAATTTGAAGTAAACCTCTCTAAACATGCCCGAAAACAAAATTCGCCCGTGGGAAAGAAAAAGAAGCACATTCGCATGAACATGAGACAGAGGGACAATAAGGAAACGTTGTGGTCTCTGATGGATCCACATTGCAGCAATTTATTGCGAACTATAGTAAAGGAGCTAGAATTTGTTTTTTTAATGCTTGAATGAATCTGGAGATGACGAAGTCACAGATTTAATTATAGGATCATCTCTCGAGGTTGTTGTTTTTCGGCGTTCACTTTTCTTTCGGTCAGAGTAAGAGCTATTAGTTTGGTACTTGGCGCTATCTTTATGAGCAGCCATTTTGCTACATCCCGTTTGGACTGAGGTTTCACGCCCTGGGAACGGGCTTAAACTTTGGTCAAGATTATAGAAATACCTATTGCCTGAAATTCCGAGGTGTAGGTCTTAATCATTTTTCCACTTTCTTTTCTCTTCTCTTTTTTTTTTTTTTTTTTTTTTGCTTTTATCACTACATTTCAACCGATTCGTACTTCAGCCTTCCTCGCGAAATATGGCACGTCATCATCTTTCCCCCAGTTGTTCGGGTCTATATTCTCTTCCTTATTGATAAACCTACAGGAATAAAAAATATTAAATTATCTTTTTTATACAGGATACAGTAGAAATACCTACCACATATAGATCCCAGGAATACCTACCACATATGCCTCCCAGGAATACCTCCTATTAACTTACCATTATGTGGGAGGTATTTCTGGTGGATATATGTGAGAGGTATTTCTACCACACCCTGTATATGAAGTATTTATATAATTAATAGACTTGTTATTTTTCCAGCTTAATTTTGTTCTTTTTCTTTTTTTTAATCTTGATCTAGGCTGCTTCTTTATTTTCCATTCTCATTTAACGGCCTCAGACAGATAATATGGCCGTTGTTTAAAAAAGCTACAATTGTCAGCTTAAAGAAAAATACGTCAGAAATCAATAACGAAAATTCTTCGTGTAATGAATTCAGACACTTTTAGGAATTTGTGTCTCTTACTATTATCCGTAAACAAATAATATGGATGGTCACTCGTATTCGAGGATGCCCGTCTACTAGGGCGGATAGCTAATCCCTGTTGCAGATGCCTGCTCAGGCCCATTTGTTGTTCTACACCCACTGAGACCACTTGTGGTTTATACTGCAACTATACTGAGCGGACCTTAGAGTTTCTGGAAGAGAGCGCGTTATCTAGCGTGATCAACAGTCTGAACAAGGCCAGCACTCTCAAACCCTCGGCCACGATGACTTGTGTTCGTGCCAGTAGAACGATTGCCGGTTCAGAGGAAGAGATACCTTCAACCTATTTTAATGAATATAGGTGGCGAGTGCAAATGAAAGAAATGCCTGGAATATATATTTTTTTTCAAAAATTTATGATTACAGTTGACCGTCGTTCTGTGTTTATTTAAAGTTTTGGATGAAGTTATTATGAAGAAAAGATTTGACCAATGATGATGCAAGGTTGGAATTATTTCTTAATGTCTCTAAATCGACCGTTCCCTTTGCTCTCAATGTTTTTTTCTCTTTTTTGTCGCTCTTTCTTTTCCGTTTCTTCTCTCTTTGCTGTTCTTCAGACCTTCTTATTCTTTCCGACTTCTTTTTCTTTCTACTCTTTCTTCTTTTTTCTTCTCAGCTTCTTTTTTTATTGTTTCTTCTTCCAATTCTTTCAAATTTCTTTAAAGATAATTTTCCTTCTCGACGATTTCTTTACTGTCCTCGCGTTCTTTTTTACCTGACGCCTCCTTCCATCCAGCGTTCAACTAATTCTGTCCCTTCACCTCTTTTTCTTTCTTTCTTACCTCCCCCTTCTCCCTCTTATTCTTTACTATTTATTTTTACTCTTTTTTTTTCTGTTCACTTATTTCTTTATCCTTTCATCTTATTTTTTCTAAAATGCTAGAAACTTTGATCCTGATTTAATATTTACCGTCTCTTGCTTTCTTTCTTTCTTTATTTATTTATTTCCACTTATTCGTTCTTATATTTCTTCTTTATTACGACTCCTTCCGCTAAGCATGTTGTCAGTAACCCAACCCTCCTTGATTTCTTCCGTTAAATCTGTTTTTTGGGTGGGTTTTTTGTTTTTTTACGCCTGTTTTTTCACCATCGATCGAGCTTGGCACATAATTCAATAAAGGCAGCCGAAGATTTGAGCAAGGCAAGTTGGATGTATAGGCCACTGTTTGGTGCTAATAAAAGAAATTCAGGAAACTATTAGTACCAGACGTAAACAAGCTATAGATATAAGATGAAGAAAAAATTAGCCAAAAATTAATAATAATAATAATGTTTTATCTAAGAAATTAAAAAAACACTAAAGACTATTACGTTTTATTAGTAATATGTGTAAACAAGCATTAGAGATAAGATGAAGGAAAAAACTAATCAAACATTAATAAGGTCTAAAATGACGGGAAGCTGTGGAGAGCCGTGATCTTCCACGTCCTGTAGGGACACGGTTCATAAAAGCATATGTGTAAAAAATCAAAAGAAATATTGTGATGGAAAGACTAATCAAAAATGAATAATAATAATAATAATTTTTGAAAATTGAACACACTACAAGGCTCGAGATCCCGTTAAAGTAAAGGAATACTCCATATTGTTATGATGAATGAGGTGCATGATGCGAATGAAAGTGATCGTAGTAGGAATTGAAGATTATGAGGACAAGGGAGATAAATAACGATTAAAGAGATTAAGACTGTAGGAGGAAATTAAGCTGTTTCGAATCTGCGGAAGTGGCATGGCATGTCCTAGCTGTAAATGTCTGTAAATGTCTGAACTGGTGGAATTAAAGAAATGGTGCACATCTGAACATTTGCCATGAAAATGACGAAAGAGTAGCGATAGACTCGTGACGTTGCGCCTACAAGAAAGAGGCAGCTGGTTAAGGAATAAGTCTCAATGATATCAGGGATAGCCCGTACAAATACAGAAGTTAAGCAACGTCAAGCTTGGTCAGTATCTAGGAGGGAAACCGCTTGTGAATGCCAGGTGCTGTAAGCTTAGATGTGCAGGTGGTGAAATGGATAATGGCTCAGAATTTTTATCGGAGAGTCGAGTGCCAATTCCGGTTGAGTCCGTTATATTCACTTACGTTCAAAAACCCTTGCAAAAGGTATGGATCCACTTATCCCTCCCAGCTATGGGTTAATTAGTAAGACATGTATCTGTAACAGAGAATTGGATCAGCCCGATAAAAGACTCCGAGTTGTGCAGTAAGCACCAGGAGTTGCGTCCCCTTCCACAAAGGGCTGTTGAGAGAAGACCTTCTACTTAGAGCAGATGACGCAGACTATTTACATATACAGCGATACTGTGCAAGTATTAGACAATAGTCAGCGTGGGTCTGGTATTGGTAGAGCTATATAACACCAGTGTTTTTCTCAGTGAGAAGAATGTACGAAAATGAGACGAGACGAACACAGTATCTGTAAATCATTATTATCTCAAAAGAAATGTTTAAAATCTAAGAATATTGTCTGCCTTTAAATAAACTGCTTAGGGTTGATAAACCGGAGAAAACAAATCAATCAACCAACAAATACCAGCGATAACAGCTCATAAGAACAGATTAAGGATCTTCTCCCTGATTGACCATGTCTTCAGGGACGTTGCCGTACTCACTATGCTTAGCCAAATGTCGGTCGGTGAGGCTATTTAACTCATAGTTGGAGGTTTCAAATTCAGAGTTGGCTCTCTCCTAGACCAGTTGCCATCCATGGCTACAGGACCTACTATTTCCTGTTATTTACGCATAGTTTGGGGAAGAGATGAATTCATAGCTTTACCAAGGATATTCGAACTTGACTCTCCTATTGTTCAGTCCGAGCCGCTATCCCTGACTCCACCGTACGTCCCCGACAAGACCTACAATATTCCAGCATCTGAACTGATGGCTTGTATACATGAGTTCCATTTGAGGTCCGGGGTGAAATTAAGACTCAATAAATGTTCAAAACATGGAACGTCATCATTATGTATTATTACTACTATTAGTCTTTCGATATATGACTGACGAGGCAGATTTTTCACCATGCTTGGATGCTGCGGTAGACCAGTTGCCATCCAAGGCTATAGAACCCAGTCTGTCCTGCTATTTACCCATAGCTGGGGGAAGAAGAAGAGGATCCATACCTTTCCTAAGGATATTAGCGCGTAAGTGAAAGAAATGGATTCGACTGGAATTTGAACTCGGCTTCCCGATTCCTCAATTCGAGCCGCTATCCATTACGTCACCGTGCCTCACCTACTGCCGGAAAAAAATCTGCCTCGTCAGTCATGTATCGAAAGATACATGATCGCCTAAGCATGCATCACGCATGGCACATAACTGACTGACTACTATTAGGTGTAAAGCAATAGAAATAATGTGAAGGAAAATTATTATTATTATTATTAATAATAATAATAATAATAATAATAATAATAATAATAATAATAATAATAATAATAATACTGCAGCCGCATCCGACAAAATTACATTTGAGAATCAAATTAAATACAAGGACCTCGAAACAGAAATTCGTAATTTTAACCATCTTAACATATGATTGATATTTTTCTTACAATACAAAGCCATCTCGGATGTGTAAAACAAGTCGGCAATAGATACAAAACTGCTGCTCATATTTTTCTACAATCATTAAAGAACCAAGCAACCAGGAAAGGCGGAGAATTGTTAGATGGTTAGTTCTGAATAGTTGTCACCCAATAGCTTCTGTGTCAGGCACCAGTCGTTTTAAACCGGGATTCCCAAGAATAAAAAAAAACATCAGTATATGTCTATATTTCTGAGATGAGGTATTATGTACATTATTCGGACTATTGTCCTCATCTTTGTCGCCATATTTATTACAACGTTTCGGCCGTTGTACGCTCCGGCCTTCTTCAGGTAGTTGGAATGTCGAACTGAACCTTTATTTCGCTCACTATAAGCAGCAGTTTTGTATCTATTTCCGACTTGTTTTACACATCCGAGATGGCTTTGTATTGTAAGAAGTAGTTCCACGTGCCATGTTTAATGGGTGTCAGTTATCAGTTTTCTCCTGTTAATTTCCCTCTGAAAGTTCTCCACTACCTTAACCGGGTATTGAACTCACACTCTTTGGGTCCTGTCACTGGATCTAACCAACGCCTTTATCCACTGTACCGAAACGTTGTAATAAATATGGCGACAAAGAAGAGGACAATAGTCCGAATATAGTAAATAAAAAAAAAGTGTAAGATCGAGTCTCGTAGGTGGCTTATTCTTTATTCCACGTCCGTGTTGCTTACTAACGGGTGTAGAATGACTTTCTGAAAGTTTCAATAAAAACGACTGAAATTAAAATGAAAATGCGAGGGTGTAATGAAAAGTAATTGATCCGCTTCGTTTCCCAAATAACTAAACGAAAATGAAACGACTGGCTCGGAATGGGTACGAACTAAGTTGACACTGGTCCGCAAGTTGGATTACCTAGTGATGAATAGATTCTTTGTAAGATGACTCTTCAGGACAAGGGGACATGGCTCTCCACAACTTCCTATCTTTTGTAGCTCTTAGCAATATTTTTCTTTTTTACTATCCTTCCCTGCTCTGTAATTCATTTACACAAGCTCGTTAGGTACGTTAATCGCTGTTTCTCTCACTCCCTCTTGCCTTCATTATGTCCAGTGAGGATCAAATTCTCCAAGCCTTCATTATGTCTTGTGAGGATCAAATTCTCCAAGCCTTCATTATGTCCTGTGAGGGTCAAATTCTCCAAGCCTACATTATGTGCCGCAGAAATTTCAACTGTTTCTTTCTAATTCTAAATGATCATGTTGTTGATATTTTCTTTAAATCTTCCTCTTTGCTCACATATTCCGTCCATGGTATTCTCAGCATCCTTCTGTAGAACCACATTCCTATTGCTCCAAGTCTCTTCTTCCGTGAGGAAATTGTTCAGCATTCACTGACTTATAGGAGAATAGATATGACACGACAGATCCTCACTGTTTTTATGTTTTATTTTTTTGCTCTGTTTCTTAATACTTTGCTTAGATTTTGGAAGACGTCTTTTTTTTTTATTGAATTTCAATCGTCCGTTAAATATCTTTCCAAATATTTAAGTTTCTATAGTTGTTCGATTTTGACATGCCCAATTCATAGCTCGAACCGGCGGCTGTTTTTATTGTTGGCAGTCATACATTTTGTGTTCCGACACATTAGGCTTACAGCCATACCACGTTGAAACACCGGTTCCCGTACGATCAGCAAAGTTAAGCAACATCGATCCCAGTCAGTACCTAAATGGTTGATGGCTTGGAAATCCCAGGTGTTATAAGCTTAGATGAGCGGGTGATGTAATGGAGAATGACTGACTCTGAATTGTTAGCCGGAGCCAAGTTCCAATTCCAGTTGGGTTTGTTATATACCCTTGGGAAAAGTATGAATTCACCTCTTCTCCTCCCCAGATATGGGTTAATTAGTAAGACTTACATCATAAAATCATTATTATCTCCAAAAAACTTTCTGACAATCTAAAAATATGTTCATGCTTTAAATGTTTGTTTCGTTGGTTTGTTTTATAGCCTATCAATCCATTGGGTCATTTAATGCCAAAATTTAGTATTTTTCTAAATAAAATCTTGTATTGAAACAGTCAAAAGATATTATTTTAAAGAGTAAGACCGCTGTTAGTTATGGTTATACTTTGTCCTATTGATTATATTTTTGAAATCAGTTTAATTTCCTTTAGAAACTGGAATATGTAAAATGGATCATTAAGTTAAAAAAGTTTGTTTGGTAGTATTTTAAGAAGATTGAATTAAAGTCGCTGCAGTTTGTCAGTGTATATTTTATAGTGAGTGGCTCTTGGCATGTCATGCATACCGGACTGGCTTTAAATAACCTGCAAAAGGTTGAAAACCTGTAAAAAACGAATCAATGAAACTTATTCATTATATTGTCGTGAGTGATTTCAAACAAAACATTTTATTTGACCTACAGGGGAAGGGTGCTGCTGTTCCATGTCCCTGATTTAGTGAGAACTCGTTTTCTTCTGATTTAAAATCGCCCTTTGGTAACAACCCTAACCCTAACCTTGCCCTTTGGTAATAATGAGACTATATATATATATATATATATATATATATATATATATATATATATATATATATATATATATATATATATATATATATAAAGCACTGGTATTTATAATCACTACCTCAACAACTTTATCTGAGGAGGTGATGGATAGATAGATTCTTGTTTTTAGATAGTAATTTTAATACATCCATGTATCTTTTCGGTAATGTTCCATTTCTGTTGTTTCTTGAAATGGTGGTTATTATCCCTTGTATAAAGCGCTTATCGAAATCAAGGCCATTTTTTACTACATTTCATCCAATACAGGTCCCTAGAACTACTCAAAATAGATTGTTTCTAAATGAGGTTTGTGATATGAACATAGGAGAAAAAGATAAGAAGTGCAAATTATGAGAATATGGATGATAGATAATAACCGTAGACTTGAAGAGGTTAGGATTGTAGTTTTCGGGGAAGCATTAGTGCGAAGAAGGTTTCTGAGTGGGACATGCTCCTTACCAATGGAATGCGGGGGAAATTAGGGTGATTCAATTCTGTGGACATAGCAAAACGGATGTTGGCTGTAAATTCTGAGCGAGTGGCACTAAAGAATAAAGCTCGTCTGAGCCTTTGCAATGGAAATAGTGATAGAGTAGCAATAGAACTGCGACGTTGTGTCTTTGGGAAACGGGCTGTATGGTGGATAACAAGTCATCCCCCACAGGGGCGCGGGTAGGATTTTGCCATTTTAACCAAACCGAATGCAGTCTCTAATATATAAAAAGCTTACGAACAATTTACTCATTCTAAGAAAGACAAAAACGAAAATTAAAAAAAAATAAACATACACGGCATATTGAAGTCAATAAAAGCCGGGGAGAAGAAATAAGGAGAGTTCGGAAAGGACCAAGAATTATTTAAAACAAAAGACAGGAATTTGTGGAGAACCATGATCACCCAAAGCCCGAAGGATCATGGCAAAAAGAAATGATGAAAAACGTCGAATTAGCAGATCATTTCACCTGCCCATCTTATTCAATCTTATAATAAGAACTCATTTCATTCCGTGATGAAGTTTAATTTATAAATCAAACAATAAGAGAATCACAAAAATAATTAATAATAAAATAGAACGAATTATAACAATATACTGTAATAAAGGATATGTGACGAATAGAAATACGTTCTTACCGCAGGCCGTATAATGCCCAATAAGAGATTAACAACAATAACTATTAATAAAAGCGAACAAGTCTAACAATATGTTTTAATAAAAGATATATGACGGATAAAGGATATGTGACGGATAAAAGATCCATTCTTAGCGTAGATCTTAGTAATTTTAGCATACGATTTTTCTTTCTTTACCGAATCAAGATCTATAAACTTTTCAGATGAAAATCCACTTTAGGGCTTCCCTTTGGCAGATCTGAATTGCCAGTATCATTACTTTTAGGCTGTGGGAGCATAATTAAATAAAATCTTATGAATTGTTTATTTCCTAGGCTAACTGGGGCAAACCGAAAACGTGTCGACCGCTAAACTGCAGGGAAAGAGGACTACTATATAATCTAATGAAAGAAATAAAAAGGGAAAATTTTGAAAGAGAATGACATCTTCCAAGTTTGGAGTAATGAAAAAAATCTGACTTGGCAAGAAATGCTTTATAACTTTCACTCCTTTGTTTCAACACTAATCCATCCATCCATATATATATAAATATATATATATATATGTGTGTGTGTGTGTGTGTGCGTGTGCGTGTGCGTGTGCGTGTGCGTGCGTGTGCGTGTAAACAAATTCAGATGTAAATAAGAAAAATATATCCGTGAAAAGACAATATGAATAAAAGCAAAGGACAACTATTTCCGAACGAAGGAAAGCTATTCTTTAACAACGAAGAAAATGTATTCTTCAGCAACGTTCCAGAAGGACGAAACGCATTGGGAAAGAATAGTTTTCCTTTGTCTTTATTCATATATATATATATATATATATATATATATATATATATATATATATATATATATATATATATAGCTGGCCACTCGTATTCGATTGGAATAAAAACAGTAAATTTATTCAATAAAATTGCTATTGGCTTCCACCACGGCTTCCAGAGGACTTCAGAATCTCCTACAAATTCTTAACCCTTGTTTAAGTTGGTGAATGCTGCCATAATCCTTGCCTTCAGTTCATCTTTGGTGTTACAAGGAGTTTTGTTGGTCTCTCGCTCAACAGCGCCCCACACATGATAATCAAAAGAAGATTGCAGTCTAGGGAGTTAGGTGGCCAGATGTAAAAGGTGATGTGGTCGCAGAAATTATCTGACTGCCATGACTGGGTTCTCCTGCTTGTGTAGCATGGTGCAGAGACATAGGTTCTTCCAAGGCAACACTACCTCCTCAAGGTACTTAATGTAGACCTCCGTGTTGAGTTTGAGGCCCTCACCAACAAATTCGGGAATTCTTTTCTTATCGGAACGAACAGAATGAGTGTTTCGAGCAGCCGCGCCTTCGTAATCACCATTAGACTTATCCAACTCTTTCCGAATCCGCTTCACGGTCCTCAGATTGACACCCAAACACTCTGAAATTTCTGTATTGGAGATTCCGAGGCGAATGCCAAGCAGTAAAGCATGCCGTTTACAAATTTCTGGCGGAGTGAATTACGTCATGGTGCTCTTTTCCTCACAGTGTCCAACTGACTCTGTGCAGTCGACAAAATCAAAAACAAGTAACGCGCAATATACATATTGCTCTCTCTCTCTCTCTCTCTCTCTCTCTCTCTCCATATATATATATATATATATATATATATATATATATATATATATATATATATATATTGAAGAATAAAAAATATTTTAAAAAATCTTCAGACACACTGGGTTGTATATTAATATTCTTTCGTTTTCAATATTATTTCATTTAGATTCGTCGACTAGTTTCGGCCAGCATGGCCATCATCAGGAGAAAAAGATTTCTGCTTGCTGGTAGCAATGAACTACAGAAATATATATATATATATATATATATATATATATATATATATATATATATATATATATATATAGGATTAACATAAGAAAAAGTTTGTCACTTAGCTGATTGATGTTCCCTTCAGTATTCCGACTCCAGAGTTTCATAGGAAAAACTGTCCATCCACTCGTCATGTGGGTGTTAGCAATTTACTTATATTTTTCATTTTTTTTCTTTTTCTAAATTTATTTTATCTACACTAAGTTTTTTCGTATTTTTCGTGTTCGTGTGTGCGTTTGTGGGCGTGCAGCCATGCGCTCGTCTGCGCGGATGTGCGTTCAGAATTGGAGAGAATTATTTGAATTATATACAGTTTTGTATCTATTCCAATACATGCGTACACACAAGCGCGCGCACACACACACACACACACACACACATATGTATATATATATATATATATATATATATATATATATATATATATATATATATATATATGTGTGTGTGTGTGTGTACTGACACAAATACACATACTTATATATCTTCACTAGGCTAATTGTAGGAGTTAGTTTTATAATTAAATTTTCATTTATTGTTTGAATTTATGTGCATATGCCTGTATTTATACGCACACGTGCACATCTATACATTTGCGTATATATGTATACCTACGCGGACTTATATACATAAGAACGCTCGTACATAGGTGCATGCACACCTCTGTCTGTGCTTAAATGGAGAAGTTATTTTTTCTATTTTAGGAGTATTCATTATGGTTGATTGGGTTAATAGAATTTGTTGTTTGGATATTTTGGAGTTTAAAAGATGAAAATAAGACTCCTAAGTTTAAATGGAAAATTTTTTAAAATGGCAAGGAGATGTAGCTCTTTATATGAACCCTGTATTTTGTGTTTACATGGAAAACTGGAAATTATCAGATTCAAAAATTTCTTTATTAAATCAAAGGAATGAATTGACTGCAAATTGTAAACATAGTTTACCTTTTACCTTACAATTTATTTAAACTTTGGAATTTGATTATGCTTTTTCTTATATTTTAGTTGTACTGCGTTGCACCATATATGGTTTATCTTTCTATTTGTAAGATTAATTTGGATTTTATATAATTTTGTATTGATCTGGTAATATTAGTAATATCTTGTACGGATGTATTAAAATTTGGTTGGTATTTTTGACATTTTACATTGATTGGTTATTGTTATTAATATCTTATTAACATCTTATATAGAGAATCTTTATTCAACAGTTGCATATTAATTTACCAATTAATTCTATACGTTTAAATTATTTACTAGTTTCTAAAAGAAGCTATTTATCAACTATAAATCATTTTTATGTAGGAAAATCACAAAGCATTGATTTGGTGGGGATATTGTTTTTTTCAACTCCATATGTATTTTGATAGGATTATATTGTTTGTGTAATTTTTCTTTCGCATGACATTTTGTGGTTATAATATCTTTCTTTTAATTTTTTTTCCGTGGCGCCTATGTAATTTTTTGTCTGTGTTATTGTTATTAGTTACGATGGCTTTGTATATTATGTCATTGGTTAAACATTTATTGTTAAGTGGGCAATTTTCTTTGTTTCTGCAGTTGCATTTAATGGTGTTATTTTGCTGCAGGTCATTGTTTTTGTAATTGTTATTGATTTTGTTCTGTATTTTTTTATCGTACTTAGTTATTATTTTCTTCGTGCTATCCATGCAGCTGTAATTAATTTTGATTGTATTTCATTGATAATTTTTGATAATTTGCTATTTTTATGGAAGTGTTTATCAATATTTTCCCTATTTTTGTTCTTATCGTATTGTAGTAGAGGGATTGAACTAAATTATATTTCTTTTTTGTATCCTAGTTTGTTTGAAGATCCGCTGTCTTGGAGGCTGATTCATATGTTGTTTTTTTTTAATTTTCATTGAATATTTTTAGGCTAACAGAATTTGTTGAAATACTTTTACATATAGATATGGGTATTTGTTTGAATATGTTAAGGTGCAGGGGTTAGAAATTTTGTTGATGTATATTGGGTTGTTGTTTGGTTTTCTGTACGCTTTGTATGTTCCGTTGTTTAGGTTGAATGCTATAGCTAAGAAATTTACTATTTTTTTATTGGATTTTATATCTATTGTAAATCTCCGGATTTTACAGATTTTTTTATTATTTCTTGTCTTATTTTTCTGTAGTTCTGCCATCGCAGTTTCATTGAATTAATAAATCATCGTCCCTATATAGACCTATAACTTTTTTGTTAATAATATTTAAGTTATTGAGTTCGCATACTTTGCACCCTCATACTTACCCATGTTACGTCAAAGTAATTGTTATTATCAGTGTTATTATTGTTATTATTATGGCTCTTTTATCCATATTTTTTATTGTAGTATAATATTGTTTAATTACATTTATGTCCACATTGGGAATAGTCATGTATTGTTTTAAGATTAATGCGTTGTTTAGTGTGTGTTCATTATTAGATGGGTAGAAGTCTTTTATGTCTAATTGCGTGAAGGAGCAGTTTTCTTTATTACTAGTGTTATTAAACCAATTAATATATTAATAAATTAAGTAATATAACAGCTATTAAGAATATATTAATAAACATAAATATTATCCCTTATCGGAAGCAAGACGGGTGAGGGATAATATTTATACATCGAGCACTATCTTATCAACACCAACACTCCATTTGGAAATCTCTAGTTTTAGGAGAAAAATTCATAAATTCGTAAATTCTCCCGACACCCCGGAAGTATATGTCTGCTTGGCCCACATCAGCTTTATTTGTAAAGTTAATTATCTAATATTGAATTTTTTCGATGCAAGTTTATTTCTTATGGATTTCTTTCTTCGATTTCTCATAGAAGGAATTTTGAAATCCGGAGATCACCATATAACAGACAACTCGAAACAAAGCAGAACGTGAAATTTTTAACTAATCAAACATGGGTTCGGGCAAGAAAATAAAGCACATGTAACATTAATACAAGATCCCAGTTGGAATTATGATGAGAACAAGTGACATTAACGGATTAGTAGCTTTTGCGCAGGCGGCCATTGTTGAACATATACCTCACGTCCGGCCAGCGCGGTTTGATAACTCCTGATAAATCGTTAGTAGAATTTGATTGCATTCGATGGCACGAGTTGGACTGAGCCGTGTCACATTACTATGCGCGGTGCGTGCAAATTCGCACCGAATTGAAATGATTGGACTGCAGAAAAAGAATAAGGAACTACCATATCTGAAGGCTTATTTGGCGCGGATTTTTTTTCCAAAAAATGCACCAAAACGTTAACCTGTATACTGTATCATGTATGAGGACATGAAGGCCATGAAAAAAGTGGGGTTCACCAGGAATCAGTGCATGCATAGAGCTTATCTTTGAAACTAGGATTCCTGGAAGTGAACAAACATGATACCAATAAAAAAAAAATATCCCTGAAAAATTCACCCAGGAAAAAAGAAAATTTATGGAATTGTACGATATTTTGCTGCTTGTTTTGTAGAAATACCAGATTTTACAGAAATATTTGCTGCTTGCTTTGTATGTGTTTTTGCTGATATGCAGGTATTGGAATTTGCTTTTCTGCATTTATGGTATGAGACTTCATTTACGAACAAGTACCATATTTCTGTTTTTTTTTGCCATATGTACCAGTGTTTACTGGTACCAGTAGATTTCTTTGTAGCTGTTATGAATTTACTGAACGCGCAGATATTACTCCCTGAAAAACAACTAAAGTTTCAATAAATGCATGATGAAATGTACTGAAATTTTTCTTTTTCCAAAAACTTTTCCTGGGAATTAAACCTTACCACACTTAGTATAATTTGTGCTAAAACTGTAAATGTTTCTTCATAGTGCGAATATCGCATAAAGGTAAGGTTATCATTTTGATTCTTTTGGTTGTGATGTGTGCTTTTTTTCTCTCCGAAATACCCCATGTCAAAGTATGGGTGGATGCATCCAATACTCCGGCATGTATGGTACTTATTTTTCTTATGCTATTGTAATGTATGCGTTCTGGGAGAAAGCGCTTTTTCTTCTACGTGTGTGGAAAGCTCTTAACGCTAGATTAGCAAGCTGGATTTAACAATCTATCCATCACTTCATTCCAGAATTAATCCAAGAGGAAATAAATGGATTAATCAAACGTAAGAGCATTTCAATGGATGGTTATTAAGAAAAACGGATTGAAAAATCCACTGAAATAACTTTAAAATAAAATCTACTTTAATCAGTGGCCAATAGATTTTACACTGAATACAATAAATATAGAGATTTTATTTTTTAGAATCAAAATATCATTTCTATATGTTTTTTTTCTAATAATATCTATAACAATCAAGATAAAAACAATAGCCTGAATAAATCAATGCATAACGATATTTCCTCATCTCAAAATCAACAAGCTTGATTCGTACCTAGATGGGTGACAGCTTGGGAATGCCAGGTGCTGTAACCTTGGATGTGTGGGCGGTGTAAATGATAATGGCTCGGAATTGTTAATCTGAACAGCTAAGTTCCAATTCCAGTCGGATTATGCATATTCACTTACGCACAAATACCTTTGGCAAAGATATGACTCCATCTCTGCTCCTCCAGCTATGGGTTAATTAGTAGGACTTGTATCAGTAAATCATTATCTCCAGAAATTTCTTACAGTCCAAAAATATTTTCTAGCTTTAAATAACATTCAAAAGGTTGATAAGCCATAAAAATCAATGTTGAGATATGACTCAAAGGAAGCAGAGGATTTTTTTCCTTCTAGATTTTTTACAATATTATCTGGTATCCATTTATCTTGTATGATAATACTAATTCCTTGGTTGGTCAAGTTCAACAGACGTGAATGACATCCCTGGGGCCCAATCCTAAGTACTGGTATACTTAGGTCATTTACTACCAAGACAGAATGGTCCCTACCTCTTATAAGACCTAAGGGAATCCAGAACATTACAATTTAGAGACCAGCTTGATTGGAGGACTTGCTAGAAAGAGGCTCATGTTGACAGCCAACTAACTCCAGATTTAATGTGTGGATTTATTCCCATGTTGAGGGCTTATAATCATATAACATTGAATCACTGATTCTTGAATAATCACCAAAGTTAAGCAATATCAAGGCTGGTCAGTAACTAGATGGGTGACCGCTTGGGAATACCAGTTGTGCGGGTGATGTAAATGATAATGGCTCGGAATTGTTAATCTGAAAGCTGAGTTCCAGTTCCAGTTGGTTTATGCATATTCACTTACGTACAAATACGCTTGGCAAAGATATGAAGTCATCTCTTTCCCCCTTCATCTATGGGTTAACTAGTAAGACGTGTATCACTAAATCATTGTTATCTCCAAAAGATTTACTACACCCTAAATGTATTTTCTGGCTTTAAGTAAAATGGAAAAGGTGATAAGCTGGAAAAAACAAATCTTCTAATATTGTTTTGTAAGCCTGTTCATTTGTCAGTCCGTTAAATTTCTATGTTTTTTTTTTTATTTTATGATTTTGGATGGCTCGTCTGTTCTATTTTTGTTTTTATTATTTTATAAATATAATATATATATAATATTGTTTTATTGACATTCTTCCCACCTAATTTCTAAGTACCCGGCCGTCTGGTTATTAAGATTGTGAAATTTTCAAAATCTTTGCTCATCAGCCAAAATCTCATTAGTTGGAAGTGACAATTTTTTTATAGTCTTCCCACTTTTTCTATGCTTGACCTAATATCGTTGGGAGACTACCAGGTCATTCCTACATGCCATCAAGGGAACACCTGCCTGTCATGGCACTCAAATTTGTTATTTGAGGCCCGGTTTACTTGAAATACCGTTAATTATCATGAATGAGATGATATGATAAGAAGAGGCATAATCGTTATTATTTAATTTTTTACTCATTATCATAATTATTACACATTATTATTATTATTAACATTATATCTATATATTATTATATATTATTATAAACTATATATTATTATTATTATATAAATATAAAAGTGAACATTGAAGTCAACACTAATAGGCGACATGTTGTTTCATGCTAGACGCAATCGTCAGGCTTGACGATTGCGTCTAGCATGAAACAGCCTGTCGGCTATGAGCCTGTCGCCTCTGGGCGTTGACTTCAATGTTCACTTTTATATTTATATTTACATACGCTCTATCTCTGTTATTGAGCACTTTATCCCATAATACCTTAAAACTATATTTCTTCGTATTATTATTATTATTATTATTATTATTATTATTATTATTATTATTATTATTATTATCATATTATTATGATTATTATATGTTATTATAAATTATATATGTATTTCATTAAAAACTATATATTATTATATATTATTATTAACATTATATCTATATATTATTATTATTTGTCTATATTTCTGAAATGAGGTATTATGTACACTATTTACATTATTCGGACTATTGTCCTCATCCTTGTCGCCATATTTATTACAACGTTTCGGCCGTTGTACGCTCCGGCCTTCTTCAGGTCGCTGGAATGTCAAACCGAATCCTTTATTTCGTTCACTGGGGTAGACTGTTCTAGTTACACGTGCCATGTCTAATGGATGTTAGTTATCAGTTATCTCCTGTTAATTCCCCTCTGCAAGTTCTCCACCGCCATAACCTGGTACTGAACTCACACTCTTTGGATCCTGTCACTGGATCTAACTAACGCCATTATCCACTGTACCGAAACGTTATTATTATTATTATTATTATTATTATTATTATTATTATTATTATTATTATTATCATATATTCATTATTATTAGTAATAGTGACTTGGGTAATTTTATTCATGATGGTTTGTTTTGTTTTTTTGGGGTTTTTTTTGTAATTGAAGTTGCAAAGCTGAAGCAAAATATAAAAGGAGAATGAGAATCCAACAGAAGCAGTCATTCAAAGAGAAAAAAAACTCCGACTGAATTAACAGGAAGCACGACAACGAAAAACGGAAGTTGTTGGATGCATGTGCATGCATGCATTCGCACTGACATTTGATAATCTACAAGTGGATGTCAGAGATGAAAAGCAAAAAAGTTGATACAAAAATATCGGAGCTGGTTTTATTAACGAGAGGAAAAATTGTGATATCAAAAATCATCACTCAAGTTTCCCCTTCAACGAATTCGAATTTGACGAATCGCTGTAGAAAGCGGAAGAGAAAAATTAGTGTGGCACGAAAGATTGAATCATATATGCATGCGAGTTTATATGCTTCAAGTATAACATACGAATACCAGCGGTATTAGCAGAACCCCCTACTAACAGCAGTGTATATTCCAATACTCTATATCTAAATAAATAAACATCAAATTCTGTCTGTCCGTCGGTGTGTCTGAAAACCCTCTAACTCGAGCCACACTTGCTCTACATAAACGTATTCTGGAATCAGAATGACCCTGGGATTGAAAATCTGCCCTTCATCTGGTGCTTGAACATCCATCATTGGGATTTCTGTCCGGATGAGGAGGGAACAGTTAAGAATTCAAATTGTAAAATAACTGAAAAAATTAGTGATTTTATAAGATTTTAATTTATATTGAGTGCGCACAAAAGAGAGACGCTACATATTTTAAATTTAATTTTTTTTATATGGTTTTTGGTAAATAATTTAGCCAGTGTCATTTAGATTCTTTTTGTTTTTGTTTCCATCACTTTTGTTATTAAATATTCCACATTGGGATAACAGAAGATCTGCCAAGTAAGGTGAAACAATATACGAAACGTAATGTAGGTTTTACCACAAAAAAAAAAGATGCTGACTTTACCATACTAATTTTTGGCGCATACGCTAACGCCAAAAAAATAAATAAATAAAACTTTCGTCTTTCCTCTTAATAATAACAAACATTTTCACGCTGAAACTCTTTTTATGAAGTTGGGGGCCTTTTTTCATCATGCTATGCTCTTTTTTAGAAAATCTTAGTCGGTACCTAGATATAATTAGCTGAGAAGAATATTTTTGTATTTTTTTTTGTACTTTTGCATATGAGTAGCTGTAAATTACAATCAACTATTTGAAGAAACTTTCCAAAGTTTATGTTTTTCCTCAAGTGCCTTTGCTTAATGCTAGTCATTGTTAAGAACGTTGTCAATGAAAACAGAGAAATCTTTTAATTCATTTCATTCTGGTGTTTTTTTAAAAACGTTATAATTTTAATTTTCCGTGTCTATATGACGGAATACAAATAACATCTATTCGCTGAACGCCTTGTAAATATATTTATATTTTAATTTTTAAATTAGTCCGTTAAAAGTCACATAGCATGACAGGGCCTACACACACGCGTATATATATATATATATATATATATATATATATATATATATATGTTGTAAAATTATGAAAAATAAAGGATAATATTTTTTTTTTTAAATCCACATTACAACCAAAAAAGTTTGCGGTACCTCTCTTCTTTTTAATATACACACTTTTCTCTCGTTGGAGCCATTATAACCTCTTCATTTTATATATATATATATACATTTTTAAAATATAACGTTTTGAAGAAAACTAATATTTGCCAAAGAATGGCTTAAATTAATAAAAAGTGCTCAATACAATAAAAAACAAAAATACAGTATAAAAAACGATAGTATAAAATATAGTATAAAAAACGGAAATAGTATATACAGATAGATAGATAGATAGATAGATAGATAGATAGATAGATAGATAGATAGATAGATAGATAGATAGATAGATAGATTAATCAATTAATCCCAAGCAAGGCGATAATATAACTAAGGTGCAACAGGTTACTCGGAGGGAAATTGAATGAGAAAACTTTAGAGGGAACCGGAAAACCAGTCTTAAACCTGAACAAAAGGATAAACCTCTACTCCTGTTCAAAAGACCGGGAAGGTGTGTGAACCTGACGATAGGCCAAGCTATCTACTCATATTGCGGAAAAAATAAATAAAATTTCACATTTTCAGCGTATACGTTAGAAGTATAGAATTGAAGTAGATACTAGAAGGAACCGGAAACCCAAGCCTAAATAAGAAACAAGGGATAAACCTCTACTCCTGTTCAAAAGACCCGGGAGAATTTTGAACCGGACATTTTAAATACATATTAAAATGCCTTTGTCTATTATGAAAGATATTGCACTTAGTCTGAATTCTTTTATGAGATCAAATTCAACTATTCTGGGCCTTTCTTTTACAATTCGTTCTATATCGTATTTTAATATTATTTACTAGCATTTATTTCGTGTTAAGAGTCATATTATAGTCTCTTGTGATCTGCATATTGATATGAGTATGAAGTTTTGCTAAGTGACATGGTAACTCACGAGAAAGTGGGGTGGTTATGTGGGGAATATATATGAATTTAGTATTGTTTATTTTTTGTTAGTGCTGGAAATGCTATCGCCTAAATAGCCCGAGAATTCTTAAAACAATATTTTTTTCTAAGGGAAGATTTTTGAGGCACAGTATTAATAGTGAAAGATTTTTTAAATTTGTTATAAACAAATGATGAATCTTTAGTATTTATTAAGTGAGATGTACCTACGAAGTATATTTTCAATGGCTTCCTCATCTTGTTTATTGCTCGGGCGCATCTGATTGCAACAGAATAAAATAAATTTTATTTGCTCATGATTTGGTAAATTATTATTAATAAGCATTTATTTTCTGTTACTTTGTTCTATATAAAGCAATGTGTGCGTAAGTAATTAGTTTAACATAGTTGATTGTATTCTTTATAGCAGCAATTTTATATCTATGAGGATATTTAATTAATGAAAAGCGATAGTTGAAAGTTAAAAAAAAATATAAAATTTAGACAGTATTTTATAAATTTGATTTAGATAGCCAAAGTGTAATAAAAACTGGATAGACAAGCATTGTCTGTTGAATTTAACGACACCTATATAAATTTTATCTTTTAACTATTAATACATAGAACTATAAATACCTAGAAATGTTTCGTTGCAAACCCAGAAAAGTGTGCTGAACTGCTATATCATACCCATCTTCTAGTATGGCAATGAATGCTAGTATATTCCCTTACAGATGAAGAGGAAACTTGAAGCGACGTGCCAGCGAATGCTGGACAATTTCGTCACCTATGAAAAAGGAGGCTCCAAGCGGATACCATGGACAAAGCAGTGGAGTGGAAGAAAACATTTGACCTCAAATTCTGGAATGGGTGCAGGGCCATTGAAATTCGGCTTTCTTATCCCTGCTACCAGGTCTGACTTTGAGCCACAAATGACATATTCGACTTTGTCAACACTTTTGCTTTAATCGTCGCATCTTACCTAAATAAGCACTTCCTTTAAACCTTTTCCCCTAGCCCAGGCCGCATCCCAGACCTGACGAGGAGTTTTTGCGCTAAAACAGCAGGGCTTCCTCCCAATCCATTTCAAAGCTAATGCCGGCAAACGGTTAGCGGCTTTTCGTTGTCGCACAAACCAAACGAGCAAACGCTTCATTGCAGCTCCTTGCATTCTCATCGCCGGCATCACGTGCGTTAGAGCCAAGCTGCATATGCAGCAGGCAGCTTGACCCCGTTTACGACCAAGCCTTGTGCTTGCCAAATCATGCGCGCATGCATCTTCCATTTTGCATGAGCTCATTCATTGGTCTAAGTCATGGCCATTGTCCAGGCTACACCAATCAATGACAAGTCACGCTCCCTTTAAATACCTTCAGCGCAGGTTCATCCGCACTCACGTCTTGATTTGATCGCCATTAACGCATCTGTCCTTGGATTAATTGACAGCTTCTTGCTACCGCAAGTTACCTATTTGCTTAATCGTTTGCATTACCCATTTTATCTCCGCGTGCTGCCTGTACTGCGCAGCTCAGTCCATCTTAGCGTTCCATACCTATTTCTACCTTTTCGTAGTTCAGTTTTGCTATTTAACAGTTAACTGCTGTCGCAAGTTACTTATTTACTCAATCGTTTGCCCAACCTATTTTACCTCCACGTTACAGTTTTCACTGTAAGTTGAAGTGTACTGCCTTTACTACGCGGCCCAGTACACCTCAGTACTTCACTGCCTATTTGCTTAAACGTTTGCATTACACATTTTATCCCCGCGTGCTGACTTTACTGCGCAGCTCAGTCCATCTTAGCGTTCCATACCTATTTCTACCTTTTCGTAGTTCAGTTTTGCTATTAGACAGTTAACTGCTGTCGCAAGTTACTTCTCTTCTGCCTTTACTACGCGGCCCAGTACACCTCAGTGTTTCACTAATTTTTAATCTTCAACGCTTCAACGTTTTGGTTGCGTAACCTCTTCCTACAGCGACGTTTTCGTGCTGCCAGAAAGCACGGCTCATATCTAGGAGAAGCTTTTTCCATACGCTCCACTGAATTTTTAGTTTTCGTATACAACGAGGTTACACCGCTTCAGCTTCGGCATCAACTTCTATTCGCATTCTTACACAGCGTCTCTACAACCCTTCAAATGGCACCTACACGACGAACATCCGCACGTCAGCAACTGAAGACCCCTAACACCGTTAACGTTACACATGCAGAACAGGCGACTGAGGAGGAGCACATAATAACTCCGGTTACAGATGATCATATAGTGTGTAGCGGACCGTGGTGTGAAGATGTGAAGAGATATCAGAAGGTTAAACATTCCTGCTGGCGGGTCCAGCTACATACGAATGTCGGACTTTAACTATAGGTCCGAAGAAGACAAACAAGACCGATATACATGGGTAAAACAAATATATATTAATAACAAGTTACACAAAGACATGAACAGTTACATAGAGTTTGTATGGGGAAATTATGTGCGTGTGTTGTAGTGTTCGTACGTACGTGTATTGTTCTTAGTGCATTCCCGGAATTTGGGAAACGCTGTATCTGTGAGAGGTCACATATCGGCCTAAGTGGAAAAAGAGAGATTTTACCTCCGCGCGAGGTAGCGGCCCAAGGCCTGAGTCGAAAAAGAGAGAGAGAGAAGGGTCAGCCAGTATTTATAGCCAGGGGAGAGAGATCCCTGTTGAAGGATTAAGGAACTGAGGAGGAGCTAACTCCGACAAGTGTCTACTTCAGCCTCTGCTTTGCACTCTTCTGCGTGTCGTGGCGATGACCAACCCGGCAGCTCTGCAAAGGCTGCAAAAACACCCAGACGAGGCAACCTTAGCAGGCGTTCTAAAAAAGCCTCACCGGCTAAGGGGAAACGGGAGAAGGATTCCATTGAGGCTTTCCAGTCAATCTCAACGGAGGCAGTATGTTTTGTCACATGAAACGCTTGGTGAGCGTAACTACCGTTTGTACTGCAAATCAGTTTACACATATTCGTTGAAAAGTAAGAGGAAACTGGCCTAAACGTACGATTTTTGAATCAAGCACGGGCAACGGATATCACCTGGAGAATGGACGAACAGGCCCGCCTACGAAACTCTGGAGTTAGAATACTGAAGATAACATCAATCAGCTAAGTGACAAACTTTTACTAATATATATATATATATATATATATATATATATATATATATATATCACAACGTAAGAAAGACGAAAAATAGAGAATCTTTTAAAAGGAATTAAAAGTGATGGCAGGACAAAGACAATCGTATTTATTGTGTAAGTGAAAAATAGAAGCTAGGAAATTAAAAGTGGACGAAAAAGGAGGAAAGAAGTTTTTAAAGAAGTTAAATATGAAAAAGTGAGAAAAAGTAAAAACTATTTAATTTCTCAATTGATCGTCTCATTGTTAAATGAATTTTTGTTTTCGGGGATAATTTCTTGCTTTCAGTAAACAAAATGTCGGACGATTCACGCGAAATACCATGGCATTTAAGTGATGAACTTTAAAAACTAACACAAAAGGCGTCTGCGGTTGAAAAATGGCTGAAAACTTGTAACGTGAATGCGAAGAAATATATCAAACCCAGATGTTATTCTGCGACAATTTCTTGATGATGTTTACGTTCGAAGGGAGCACAACCGCCTATTTAAATTATAAATACAAGTTTTCTTCATATTTCTTTTTTCATTTATCCAAAAATAACTAAACATAAAGTTCATTTTCCTGCCTAAAAGTCGAGGGGTTTACAGATGGAGATGAAGGGGTAACTATCGTAAGCTCCAATTCACCCTCACTCATTAGCTGTCTTTTAGAACCCCGGTCAACTGCTCCCTATTAAAAATGCAAATGCACTGGTCGTATAGTATTATTTGTATTTCTTTAATGGGTGTTTTGTTTACTTGCAAAGACGATAATTTTTAATGCATAAGATACATTTATCAAATAGCGGTTTGTTTGTGGCATTTTTCTATTGGCCACTCACGAAAATTAATATTCTCACTAAAGCAATAACCTCCTGGCGTCACTTTAAATATACATTTTTCTTTATTCTCCATATAGCTAAACTATAATTATAAGCTATATTTTGGAAAGTGAAAATTTCACTGAAATATGGGGAAAAATTTCTAACTTTTCATTTGAAATCAAGAAAATAAGAAAAATACTTACAATATATATATATATATATATATATATATATAAAGGGCATTAGTGAAAACTTATGCCAGGACATGAATTAAACAGATCCCTTCTCTTTTCCATATATATATATATATATATATATATATATATATATATATATATATATATATATAAAGCCACTAAGACACAAAGGGTTACTGAATGGGAAAGAATAAGAAAACTATTAAGGAGCGAGAAAAATAAAAGAAGAGGAATCATGAAAACAGAAGATAACGATTGCATTCCATTTAAATTTTGAAGATCAAAGTTGGCTGGAAAGAAAGAAGCCGAAAGAGAGTTCTATGGGCAAGAAGTGCGAGAAAAGAAATATCTTCTTTTCTTTTTTTTAATTGGTATCACCCCATGCAAGGCAACAAATTTACTAAGACATAAGGGGTGACAAGCTGGGGTGGAGAGAAAACACCAAAATGCACGATGTGTACTTCCTGAGACTGGATAGAGATTGAGAAAGAGTAAAATGTATATAAGGCAATCAAATTTCAATATATCTAACACTTTCGCCCCTGCCCCTCGACCACCGACGTCTTACTCTCTGGGTTGAGGTGTCTAGTCGGTCTTAACCGAACTTAAAGGAGTGACCGTAGGTCCCCTGAGCACCCGTAGGTCATTTGACCAGTCCACTGGTTTAATCCTGCTTCCTGCCAACGTTGTGTTTGCTTTGATCCAGAAAGCAGAAGTGATGTTCACCCATTCACCGTCGACTGAAGATGTAGACACGGCTGGAGAGTCTGTGCTAAGAAATTTAGAATGCACCAAAAAAATATATATCTGTAGAAAGCCGGACAAACAACTATTCAATGGTTGAATTGTTAATGTCTTTTATATAGCAGAAAAGAAAAGTATAGAAAAGAAACGGGTTACAGAAAAGAAAATAATTGACGTAAAAAGTCTGGATTCTAGACAGAGAGAGAGAGTGGGTTGTGATTAGCTTGTTGTGAAATCATCTCAGAACGATATACGACTCTTGCGCGGGAGAGATAAAGATTTCTGTGCGCGGCTTAAAGTTTATAGTTGCGTTCCTCCTCGGCGGTAGTAACAGTAGTAGTAATCTTCGTGGTAGTAGAAGCATCGGTACTTATATTAACAGTACATGTTAGCGGTGGTTTTGTTCCACTCCCTGACGTCACTTCCAGTCTCTGATATCTCTCCACCCAGCTCGACTGCACTCGACGACAGACGAGCTCAAAAACAACCTTTTGATTATTGTAGCTTGTTCGACGTTTCCGTTTCCAGTTGTAGTAATAATTGTAGCAGTAGCAGTCTTAGATCGTTGGAGGAGTAATTCGCTTCTTATAGTACTTATATTAACAAAATATGTTAGCGGGCGTTTGGTTCCAATCTCTGACGTCACTTCCAGCCTCCGACCTCTCTCTACCCAGCTCGTCTTCACTCGAGGGCAGACGAGCCAACCACTCTGTCAACAGATTTCTATGCGCGTTTATATAGATAAACCTGGCTGATCATAAATCGCCCCTTGGTTCGCACTCTATTATCACGAGTACTGCCTTCAACCACAAATCATGCGCATTTCAAAGTTCCTCATAGCCTTAGTAAGCTCTATTTCTAATTTTAACCGATAAAAATTATCTCGATCATCTTCTATTATCTTCCTAATGACCCAATTCCAAATGGGCTAGATCAGATTCCCATCAGTAAACAAAATTGTTCTGATCTAATTTTGCTGTTCAAATCTACTCCAATTTCAATAAAAAAATATATGTGTGTGTGTTTGTGTGTGGTTCCCAAACTCTCTCTGATACATATAGAGTGAAATCTGAACATTCAATACAGAACTTAAGTCCATGAAGACTGGTGGGAACAGAGCAAGAATTATAGAATTCACGTCTTAAAGCTTTCGTTTGGTCTCTCTATAATCAATTCACCCCAGACAAGGCGATAATAACACTAATGACACAAGAGCTACTGACAGAGAAAGAGAACGAAAAGACTTTAGAAGGAACCGGAAATCCAATCCTAAACAGGAAAAAGGGATGTACCTTTTTGTTCAAAAACCTGAAAGGTGTGTGAACCGGGCGATATTTTCATGCCCTTCTTCTTCTTCTTCTTCTTCTTCTTCTTCTTCTTCTTCTTCTTCTTCTTCTTCTTCTTCGTGAGGTGTCTCTTCAGGACTTGGGCGATCATGGTTCTCCACAACTTCCACCCCTTTATAGCTTTTAGTAAAGTTTAGCTTTTTGCCATCCTTGTTCTGTTTATTTATAAAAGCTCGTTAGATAAGTTATTTGTTGCTTTTTTGTGTCCTTCTTCCTTTCAGTATGTGAAATTCTCCAAACATTTGTCCTATAAACTTCAAATGTTTTGTTCTAATTCTATAGTAGGGCCAGTTGGACGCCGTCTGTGAGAAAAAGGGCAATTCACTCCGCCTGAAATTTGTAAACGGCATACTGTACTGCTTGGCGTTCGCACCAGAAGCTCCTATACGAAGATTTCAGAGTGTTTGGGTGTCAGAGGATAGTGCAGAGAATTCGGAAAGAGTTGAATGAGTCTAATGGTGAGTACGAAGGTGTTTGGAGTGATCACTAGTGATGGCTACATTATGCCTTCATTCATCTTCCCACAGGACCTCAGACTTAACACGGAGGCCTACATCAAGTGCCTTGAGGATGTAGTGCTGCCCTGGGTCAAGAAGGTGGCTGCTGGAAGGCCCTATGACTGGCAACAGGACTCTGCACCATGCCACACAAGCAGGAGAACACAGTCACGTAGTAAAGAAAAGCGACAAGAATGGACTAAACATCAGTTGTGAAATGACAGAATATATGGTTGTCAGCAAAAGAAACATGCAAATTGCAAATTGGTGATGCCATAATTAAACAAGTACAAACATTTTAATATCTAGGAAGTGTCTTCATAGCGGACGGAAAACGCATCACCGAAATCTAAAGTCGCATTGCGATAGCGAAAGATGCTTTTCAAAAGCTAAAAGTAGTGCGTAAAGTTAAAACACGAGGGAAATGTGCGCAGGTCGGCAGGTCTTAGCCATGAAGGTCAGAACTGCTGCAACTAAGGAAATATAGTTCGTCTAAGCACTTTCCATAGAAATATCGATAGAGCAGTGATAGGCTTGCGACGTATCATCTGTGAGAAAGGGATTGTAGGGTGGAAAATAATTTGTCACCCGCAAGGACGCTTTGGGGCTCTATTGAGACTGGAAAATGAAGACTGGGCAGCTCCTCTCCATATACGGCAGCAGTATTAAGAAATTAAGAAACAGTAAAAAAATTCATTACAAATTGGCACTTTTATGTAATATTAGTTTTCCTAAATGGCAGTGAATACTGGACAATTTCTTCACAGATGAGGAGGCAACAAAAATGAGGTTCCACAGAAGGATGCTGAGAATACCATGGACTAACCATGTCACTAACAAGGAAGCCTGAAGGAAAATGTAAACAAAAAGGACACTTATATGTAGCATCAGAAAGAGACAGTTGACATTTTTAGGGCACGCCATGAGGAAAGAAGACACACAGGGGACATGTTGACGGTAAGAGGGAGAGCGATAAACGGCGCACAACCTGCCTAATGAGCTTGTGTAAATGTGGCAAAGTAGGGATTAGGAGCTGTCTATATTTCTGAGATGAGGTATGATGTATACTATTTACATTATTCAGACTATTGTCCTCATCTTTGTCGTCATATTTATTACAACTTTTCGGCCGTTTCGGTCTTTGGGTCCTGTCACGGGATCTAACGAACGCCTTTATCCACTGTGCCATGTGTCCTTGAGAGTGTGAGTTCAATACCCGGTTAAGGCAGTGGAGAAATTTCAGAGGGAAAAATTAACAGGAGATAAATGATAACTGACATCCATTAAACATGGCACGTGGAACTAGAACAGTGTACCCCAGTAAGCGAATTAAAGGGTTCAGTTCAACATTCCAACCACCTGAAGAAGGCCGGAGCGTACAACAGCCGAAACGTTTTAATAAATATGGCGACAAAGATGAGGACAATAGTCCGAATAATGTAAATAATGTACATAATACCTCATCTCAGAAATATAGACAGGTACGCAATACAGTTTGAAATATACACAAGATCTCTTTTAACAACCAGAAAAAAACATTACTCATTCAACACATTTCAACCAACTGTATGTTCAAACTTGAATTCTGATATTAATGCTATTTTTTTTATTGTTACGATGTGATTTTAGACATGATTTTATTCTTTTAATGAATATTGTGGGATTTTTTTAAAGGGCCAAATTACGAGCAACCCCGCAATTTTATATTATTGCATCGAATCCCGACACTCGCTTTTTAACGTTTAAAATTCATGTAGAAGGATTCCTACAACATATACAGGTATTTTCGCTTTATATGATGCATTTTTTTTTATTTCTTGAAATAAACGAACTCTGAAGAGATAATATATAATTTATATTTAATTGGCATTTTTATTTTACAGGTGAATGTAATGACATCGACCAGAAGATCTTGTAAAATAAGGCCGACGTTTTCTGTTACATCTGTGGTGAATAGGCTATTGTTTCTAATAGGAATCCAGTCACAAATTCCATACAGTGTGCTTACTTTTTTTTATTTTGGCATTAAACTTTGTGACCAGGATAAAGCTAAATGATCTAGTTTGCAATATAAGCTTGTCAAAGTCATCTAGCGAACAGTTGGCATCTAGATTAAGGGAAAAAAACCCTCCTCACTGACAGTGTTCGCATCACCTTCTACCGCAACAAGTATCAAGAGTACCTCCGTTTTTTTTTTCTTTGAAGAGAAGAAGAACTTGATGTACTGTACAAACATTGCGCTTCTTCTGTACAAAATTAGAGTACCACAGCACGAATCCAAAGATTGATTCATTGACTGTTCACTGAGAGCGACAAACGATCACTGAAAAGTGTTTAGCTGCACAATGGCAACCAATTTGCCTCTGTACCCCTCACTCACTCGACTACACTGAAGGAGAAATATGAAGTAGTGAAGTATGTACTGGAAAAAATTATGATCAGAATGAGTGGTTTACTTGCGTTGACCCGAAGATGGTGACAGTTTTGATAGAGCAACAGTTCGGGTTCACTTAGTACCCATTCTTTCTGTGCATGTGGAATAGTAGGGACACTGCTCAGCATTACATGAAAAGGACTGTTCGGGAGGAATTGATACCTTGCAGAGCAACGACCGTCACCAATAATCCCCTGGTGGACAGAGACAGGATACTCCTCCTCCCCCTCCCCCGGCTGCACATCAAATTCGATTTGATCAAGCAGTTAACCAAGCTCTGGACAAAGATGGTGGCTGCTTCAATTACTTGTGCCAGGCTTTCCCAGGATTGACGATAGAGAAGTTGAAAGCTGGCATCTTTGATGGTCCTCAAATCCGTCAACTTATTAAAAATCCAGAGTTTGAAAACTTAATGTACGAAGTGGAACTGGAAACATGGAAGGATTTTGTTCTGGTCGTGAAGAACTTTCTTGGCAACAAGGACGCAGAACTTGTCATCAATATACTGACTGCTTTCAGAAACCTGGGATGCAACATGAGCCTCAAAATGCATTATTTATTCTCACCTATGGATCAGTTTCATGTGAATTTGGCATCGGTGAGGACGAACAGGTAAAGAGATTCCACCAGGAAATAAAAAAGATGATGACCAGGTGTCTGGGACGCTGGGGTAGTTATGATGGTTGATTACTACTGGACTTTGAAGAGAAACACCCCTGCAGCTGATTATTCTAAGGGTTCGAATAAATGTAATTTCAAGCCTTGAATTTTGAACAATGATGTCGTAACATGCAATTTATCAATGTATACTGTTCAATTATTGTAATCGATTTTTGTAACATTTAATTAAAAATTGTGTCAGAAAACAATTTTTTCTCTTAAAAACTTTTTTCGTCTGTGTAATATGCCGTACCTATGAACAATAATGGGTAAGTCCCAATCCTCGTGAATATGTTGGACATTATTGTAAGTGGGGGTAATATGCTAAGTAGTCCATCACTAGCAGTGGTTTATTTATTTCACGTCGCTGGCGAGTATTGTATTTTGTTGATGTTATAAAGATCACCATTTCATTTCCAACTTCCGTTTTGGTTATTCCTTATTCAGTAACCCTTTATAGATTACAACAAATATTAACAAAATTCAATCGATAATATCACAAAATTGTAATCGATTTGGTCATAAGATCGAAATTTTTAAAACTCAACTTAGCACAAAAGCATTACCTGATTGAGAGAAACGGAGATTCTACGATGAAAAATTGTCCTAAATCATTTGGAAAAATATAGCACAACTTTTTTTTCCCCCAGTGAATTATTACTGTTTCTGTTCCTAACTCTTCCACAGCCTGTAACTCCTTGTGTCTTAGTGGCTTTACTGCCTTGTATGGGGTGATACCGATGAAAAAAAAAAAGGATGTGTAGGCAGATTTTCCGCTTGATTATTTTTCACCTTCATCTTTTTTCGCGTCTTGTGTGAAAGCAATGACAAACTCTTCTTCATTAATGTTGGCATCATATTTTCCGGTGACAAAAACAAACCTTAAACTGATTATAGACATCTAAAGTAACAATTTCAAAGTAAACGTTCTATCTTTACTAAAAGCACCTTCACACAAACATACACACACACACACACACACACACAAACACACACACACACAAACACACACACTCCTTTTCTGTATCTGTTTCACACACACACATTCTCTCTCTTTCACATTCCTACACACACCTACACACTCTCTCTCATACACTCTCTCAGTCTCTATCTGTCACACACATATAATCACCCTCTTTCTTTCACACACTCACATACACCCACTCTCTCCCATACCCACATCCACAAACACGCTCTCATACACACGCAGTCACACACACACTTACACACTCCTTCATTTTTCTCACACACTCTCTCAGTCTCTCTCTCTCTCACACACACACATAAACTTTCACTCAATTTCTCACACACCCACATTCATACTCTCACTCTCTCTTTCCCACATTAACATTCTCACTCTTTCACACACATACTCTCAATCACTTTCTCTTATACACCACCCACTCTCTCTTACACATCCACCTATTCACACACAGACTTTCTTTCTCTTACATGCACACACTATATCACTTTACATACACAAACACACTATATCACTTTCTCTCTCACACATTCTCTCATTCTCTCTCACACACCCCACACACTCTCTTTCTGTCTCACGCACATACTCTTTCTCTGTCTCTGTCTCTGTCTCTCTCTATATATATCACTTTACCACACACATACAAAATATATATTCTTTTTATTTAATAAATTCGCCCCAAATAAGGCGATAATGCCACTAAGACGCAAGGGGGCTATTGGAGGTGAAAGAGAATGAAAAGATTTTAGAAAGGACCGGAAACTCAATCCCAAATAGGAAACAAGGGAGAAACCTCTATTCCTGTATTTAGTTCTTTATCCATACCATAAAAAATGCAGACGCCATTTAAGTAATTTTGCAACTGTATTGATTATACTTAGTAACCTATCATTCATCTTTACAGTTAACTCCGTTGTCACGAATAAGAAATATTTCTGCTTTATAAATCGTTAAGAATATCCAAAGAAAGCTAGCCTGAAATAAAAGCAATGTATTAGCAACGTATTAGGTATGTTCGCTTATTGGCCCCTTTTTATCATCGCAACAAAATACCTCACCAGGAGAGATCAGGCTACATAACCAATAATTCTACAAAATCACACTATGTTTTATATTATAGAATAGATGTTCCTGACATCATAATAACGGATTATCTCATAACTAGGGGTGATCGGGCTGCCTAACCAATAAATATATAAAGAGGTATTCTGTTTTATACTATTGAATAGAATATGTTGCCTTAAAAACGGAATATAAGATTAATTAGATGGAAGATCAGTCTCTACGTAACTAGTAAATACATAAAGTTACATTGTGCTTTATATTATGTAGTAGATGTCCCTGTTAACATAATAACGGAATATCTCATTACTAAGAAGGGGAGATTGAGATGTGTTACCAATAAATATATAAAGAGGTATTCTGTTTTATACTATGGAATAGAATATGTTGCCTTAAAAACGGAATATAAGATTAATTAGATGGAAGATCAGTCTCTACGTAACTAGTAAATACATAAAGTTACATTGTGCTTTATATTATGTAGTAGATGTCCCTGTTAACATAATAACAGAATATCTCATTACTAAGAAGGGGAGATTGAGATGTGTTACCAATAAATATATAAAATCACATTGTGTTTCATATTATGGAATAGATATTCCTGTTGCCATAATAGCAGAATATCTCATGACTAAACAAGTGTAATTTAAATGTCGCTTTTACCATAATAAAAGAATATCATTGTTAACAAGGGGAGATTAAGCTGGTATGGTGACCAATAATTATATAAATTGTGATTTATATTATGGGATAGAATTTTTTTAAATTGTATTTTTTTAAAGTTTTATCTTTGAAAGATGAATGAGAAAAGATTTAACGTTTAGTGTTTTTTTAAAATCGATAGAAAATATAAATTGCTTGATTTACTTTCTATTGATATTGATTAACTTTTCAAACAAATTGTGATGGATTGAGCCACTTATTTGTTTGTCATTCAATTCATCAGATTATTTGTTTATAGGAAGTTCATCTGTCTTCATTTTCTGTGAAGCAGCAAAGTATATCCAGTTCTGGCAAAGGAAAACGGTTCAATAAGCCGTGCAGAGCTAGGCAGCCATTTTGTTGAACGCATTCACTCAATGACGTCATGTTGATGCAGCACAATTCAATTCAGTCACTCCTCCCACCACATCCGTTCTAATATAGCGATCAGTGGCAAAACTGTCATATATAACATGATTTGATTAACAATGATTTATTTTAATGATTTCCCGAAAACGGGAAACGTTTCATTGAAAAATAAAACGGACAATCAAGATGACTTCATTTTTAAGCTTTATATCTTCATTAAACATTACAACTAAGTCAAATAATCTTTGCATATATATATATATATGGTGAACTCTCCCGTCGTATCCAACGTATGAGAGTCAAGTATCTCAGTTTCTAGGAACCGACAGCCAGTCACCAGCACATATAATATGATTTGATTATAGTGGTGAAGGCTTTGTGCAGAACCAACCACACTTTTGAATAGCCGAATACAGAGATCTGGTGCACTACGTGCCACAAGGTACCCAATCGACCCTCCGCAGATTTTGAATTCAGAGTTGTCCTTCTTCTAGACCAGTTGCCATCCAAAGCAATATATATATATATATATATATATATATATATATATATTATGAAATGGACAAAGTCCGACAATTATTTTTAAGACATTTTTATAGATACAAATATTTAAGCAAATGGTCTGTTTTTTATAATAAATAGTATTAAACAACATTTACCGGCCTGAATGTCCGAGAAATTTTCATAGAAAATATTCGTTCTCCGACAGGATTCGAACCTGTATCCTATACGGAACCGTCATTTAGCCTGATGTGCTCTTAACCGATCGAGCCACAGAGAATCGTTCGATTAGCAAGGTCGAATTTACTGCCTTTAAACTTCAATCTTCCATGATTCTCTCACGTACATTCATATCTGCTCATGACGTATCCAAATGTAAACAAATGACGTCACACATTTTGAAATGGACAAACTCCGTCAATTATTTTTAAGACATTTTTATGTTTATACATTCTTTTTATAGATACAAATATTTAAGTAAATGCTCTGTTTTTTTTTTATAATAAACAGTATTAAACAACATTTACCGGCCTGAATGTCCGAGAAATTTTCATAGAAATATTTGGTTAGATTTTCATTAAAGTATTCTGGGTATCAAGGAGGAAAAAAACATCAGAACAATTTTCACGAAAATATTTATAGAAAAGGTACAGGGGAGCTATATTACCACGGTGGAATGTGACTGAAGCCGAAATGCCAAGTCAAGACCAGTAACATAGCAGATTCTTCTTTTTATCTTACCTTTCATCAAGCGTCGCTAAATACGTAACAGAAGCACAAAATCAGCTCAATTGACTTAAATTCTAATCCCAGCATTCTAAAAAGCCGGAATTGATTCAAAGTCATCTTAATTAAAATACTGACCCCTCACAACTCTTGACAATGACTTTGACAGTCGAAAGTCATCAAATATAGCAAAAAATGAACTTTAGACTGTTTATTAACAATTTTAATCCCGATGGAAAACACCTCAGTCTCAAATTTGAAAGACAATATTAAAAGTTGAATAGACAGACCTTGTCGGTGTTATTTAATAAAACCTTTGGGGATGAATTCTTGTTGCCGGGATATATATATATATATATATATATATATATATATATATATATATATATATATATATATATATATATATATCGTAAAAATACAAAATTGTGGCACAAGCCCGAAGGGGAAATGGGCAGAATCTGGTCTTCATTAGCTATCCTAGTCGTAGTTAATCAGAATCATAACCCATTCATTCATTACAATTTGCCCATTCACCGCAAGAACTCATCCATCACCACTCAATGCTGCATATATATATATATATATATATATATATATATATATATATGTATATATATATATGTGTGTATATATATATATATATATATATATATATATATATATATATATATACAGGGTGCGAGTGCTATTTGAGGACATATTGTTTTAAGTTCACTACACACTTAAATCATTTATAATATTATTTTTTTTATTTCAGATAACCCAGTGAGAGGAAGATGTTAACCCAAGAAATTAAAAGACATGCAGTCATTGTTGCTTTAGCTGCAAAACATAGGGATTTAAAAATCAGTAACTTTTTACATGTTGCCAGATCATTTGTTCATAAGGTTCGGTTGTAGCTAGACGGATGTGATGGCAATTTTTCCCCTGTAGCAAAAAGAAAAAAGCATTCACCGCACTCTGATACCGTGAGAAGACCAGAATTTATACGGAATGTTCCAAACATCATCGACGAGAACCCCGGAAGATCAATGAGGTCCATCGCCAAAGAACTCCAGGTATCAGAGTGGACTATCAAAACCGTGGTACATCAGGACATTCGATATGAGTCATATGTAATGAGGAAATGCCAATTCATATCGGCGAAGACACAGGAAAACCGTCTCATGCGTTCAAAATGGTTGCTGAACAAAGTAAAAAATCCCCACGAACATGGCGTGCTTTGGTTTTTCTCTGGCGGAAAAAACTTTGACCAAGATCAGAACACAAACAGACAGAATGACAGGTAGCTATGTGCATCTCCTTCTGAACTACCCAGGGTGATGCACACCAAATATCCGGTTACTGTGATGGCTTTAGGAGTTGTGAGCAGTGAAGGTCATGTCATGCCACCTTACATGTTCCCACAAGGTCTTATAGCCAAGGCAGCTGGATACATTAATGTTCTTAAAACGGTTGTTAAGCCCTGGATAAATAAAGTATACAATGGAAGGCCATATGTCTTTCAACAATATACTGCACCTTCTCACAAAGCCATTGTAACCCTGGATTGGTTATCAGAAAATTTTTAGGATCATGTGTCCCCCAACATGTAGCCCCTTAACTCGCCAGATTTAAATCCTAACGACGATTACGTGTGGAGCGTCGTTGAAAGGGAGACTAATCAACATTCTCATAGTACCATAGCTGCACTGAAGGCCGCCATTGTCCAGATGATGTCCAAAATGAATAGGGACCACTTAATTGCAGCTTGTGGATGGTTTCGAGCCCGAATAGAAGCAGTCATTGAAGCCAAAGGTGGTTTCATAGAATAATTAGATAAAGAAGTATCATGAAGGATATGTGTGTCAATTTCAATTAAATATATACATAGTTTGCTAAGATATTGCTGTTTATTTAACATACTAAAAATGTCCTCAAATAGCACTCGCACCCTGTATATATATATATATATATATATATATATATATATATATATATATATATATGTCCTGGGTATGACGGTAAACTACATCCAGCAGCAAGTCTTCTCATCGGGAGATTGGAGGATTTGAGGATCGTGGAACCACATTTTAATTGCTGTTGTTCCCAGGTCCACCTTGACCCGGGGTGGTAGCACCTGTTAGGGTCCCAGATATGGGCAAATAGTGTCCACCAGGGCTGGCCAAGCTCTTTAGTGTTATAGAACACGATTGATCTAGGAGATGGAAAACTCTTACACGAAAAGCCTGAGATATATTGTCTGCTTCGTCTGTGGCATTTATTTGCACGGACCAAGTGTAGGAATAGTTCCGAAAATTGCGGATGGTTCTGCACAAGCCTTCACCACTTTAATCAAATCACTTGTGTGGGTTTTCTGGCGGTTTACCATGATTCGTTCTTATCCACACAGATCCACTTGCAAGGTCCACTGGCGAGAGAATAAAGGCGACGGGGTCAGGTAGAGGATATTACTGGAAGGCTCTAGCTGGAGCTCTACACAGTGGCAGACCGATGGGTGATGGCCGTTCTTTCACAAACCCATGAGCAATTGTGATGTCCGTGTCCTCCATCGGTGACAAAACAGCCCTATTTAGATGATTCGATATCATTGGTAATATTTACAGAATCAAGTGCAGCCTCAAGTTTGTCAGAGAGCTCAATTTTCGTTTCAGTCGATTTAAGGGGCAGTACATTAATGCGCTTGGGCACTGTAGATTTTATAATCCTTCGCTTTTGCAGATGCAGTGTAGCTTTACTTGGAAGACTCTGCGTGATGCAACATATTCTACATCCTTGGAGGTTCTCGGTCTGTCATATCGTAAACATCAAGACTGGTTTGATGACAATAATACAGAAGTTCAGCAGCTTATAGATCAATTGCACTCTTCTCATAAAGCATGGATTGAAGACAAGAACTCGTCCGACAAGAAGATCGCTTACAAGAAGTGCAAAAGTCAGGTTCAACGAGCTCTCAGAGCCATGAAAGAGCCTTGGTGGTCTGAAAAGGCCACTGAACTCCAAGAATCTTCAGATAGAAAGGATCTAAAGCCTTTCTATGCTGGCCTCAAGAGCATTTTCGGTCCTCAGAAAAGTGGTGTTGCTCCTATCTCCACAGCAGATGGTGAAACTCTCTTGACGGATAAGTCAGACATTTTAAATCGCTGGAAAGAGCATTTCGAAACTGTGTTAAACACCACATAGGTTACTGATGAGGAAGCCATCACATCAATTGAGAAAAATCCTGAAATTCCGGAGTTGTCTTTTGAACCTACTTATCAAGAGGTAATTGACTCCATCAAGCAAATCTGGAAAATCTCCTTCTCTTAAGGATCCTATTCCACCCGAAGTGTATAAGCATGGTGGCCAAAAGTTGGTCAAAAAGTTACATCTCCTTTTCGTGGAGATATGGAAGGCAGGCTGTGTCCCACATGATTATAAAGACGCCTCTATCAAACACCTCTACAAAGACAAGGGTTCCAGGTGTGTCTGTGATAATCATCAGGGTATATCACTACTTTCAATTGCAGGCAAAATCCTAGCGAGACTGATTCTAAACAGAATCATTATACACCTTGTTGACGACATCTATCCTGAATCGCAGTGTGGTTTTCGGTCCGGTCGCGGCATCATTGACATGATATTTTCTCTTCGTCAAGTTGCAGAGAAGGTTCGCGAGAAAAACCAGGAGTTGTACATAGTGTTTGTGAACTTGACGAAGGCCTTTGACACTGTGAATCGAGAGGCTCTTTGACAAGTCTTGAGGAAACTTGGCATCCCTGAAAACATGCTAACGGTCATCATCTCCTTTCATGAAGGAATGAAAGCCAATATCGTGTCTGATGGTATGATGTCGGAATCCTTTAATGTCACAAATGGCACTAAGCAAGGTTGTGTGGCCCCTGTCCTTTTTGCCCTTTTCTTCTCGGTGATGCTGAAATATGCATTTGCAGACACAGAGAGTGGCGTCAAGTTTCAGTTTCGAACAACTAGTGGTCTCTTCAATCATCAGCGCTTCAAAGCTAAGACCCACCTTCGTACGCAAATTATTCGTGATTTGTTGTTTGCTGCTGATGCGGCTCTTGTAGCGACATCCTTTGAGGAGGCCCAACATCTAATAAATCGTTTCTCTGCTGCATGTAAAGCATTTGGTCTTAAAGAAAACTGAAGTTACGCACCAACCTTGTCCTACTCCGAAGCAATTGCGTGGTGAGAAACAAAAACCACCAGTCTACAAATTTCCAGAGAGACCATTGAAAGTAGAAGACAAAACCCTGAACTATGTAAAGTCTTTCACCTATCTTGGCAGCAAAGTCAATTACAGTGGAACTTTAGATGATGAAATCATGCATCGGATTGCTAAGGCTACCAGTGCTTTCGGCAAACTTCGCCATCGCTTGTGGAATGAGCGGGATATTTGACTGGATACGAAAATTCGGGTTTACAGTGCTGTTGTACTTGCCATCCTTTTGTATGGCTCAGAGTCGTGGACTCCATACAGGTACCATATACGCCAGCTAGATGTTTTCCATAAAAGCTGTCTGCGTGCAATCTGTGGAGTTAACCTTCAAGATAGGATATTTAACGTAGACCTGTTTAACTGTAATATTGAAGGAATCGAGACTTTTCTCATACAGTCTCAGTTACGGTGGACTGGTCATGTCTTGAGAATGTCTGATGACAGGATACCCAAGATCCTAATGTACAGCCAGTTAGATCAGGGCTACAGGAATGTAGGACGCCCATGGCTAAGATACAAAGACAAGCTGAAAAGCAACTTGTCAGCAGTCAATATACCACGTAACACCCTTGAGCGCTTAGCCTTGGAGCGGGTAGAATGGAGATCAACGTGTTTTAGTGGACTCAGCAATTTTCAATCTGCTTGTCTGAATCATCTTCTAAAACGTCAGTCAATCCAACAGTGATCTCATCTCATAATCGTCACACTTGTTCCATATGTGGCCTCCTTTGTAAATCACTAGCGGGTCTTAAATGCCACTTAAGATTATCGCACAAAATTTCATAACTGAATCAGCTATGCTTTCAGATCCTCATACGTCGAAACCGACGGGAGAGTCCATATATATATATATATATATATATATATATATATATATATATATATATATATATATATATATATGATGATTGAAAAGTAACTCCCCATTTTATGTATGATGGACTATCCCGTCTAACTATAATTTTTACAAGACGGGAGAATCCATCATATATATAATAGTTACTTTTCAATCACCCTGCGTTTAAAACTCAGTAAATTTAAAAATAAGTTATTCCATAATTCGCTTGAAGATGAAACAAAACTAATGCTTTTAATTTAATTATATAATTAAATTTGAAGTTTTTAGATTCAATTTTTGAAACATGGTTATTACTGTGTAGCGAATAAACTATATTTTAAATCAGTTAATTTATAATATTTATGCTCTGTAAATTTACATTGAGCACTGTTTTGTAAAAATAAAAAATATCAATAAGAACACCGGATTATATATCTTACTGTTCTTCCTTTATATATATATATATATATATATATATATATATATATATATATATATATATATATATATATATATATATAGAGAGAGAGAGAGAGAGAGAGAGAGAGAGAGAGAGAGAGAGGGGAGAAAGAGAAAGAGAGAGATCATTCAATATATAATTTGTAAAATCAACGAGAATGGAAATATTTTCTCTTTATTTCGCTCTCATGGTCAGCCATGAGGTATTTAATGTTATGGAATTAGACGAGGAATAGATAGCGAATGTCTACGGTAGCTATGTAAACATTGGCCTGTCACATTCTTAAGTCTGGCAAATTCAGTTTTAGCGTAGTTTGACGCAATAACACAATTATAAATCACCCAGTGAAAATCGAACTCACTACATAGCCGTAATGCTCAACCAAATTACCCCAGACTGAGGCTCCCATGCCAGAAGTATGTATTAACCGTAAAATTGTATTCTGGGATAAAAACAATGTTTGATGAAAAACATCGTTTAGGAAACAAATAATTTTGACTTCATTGTGTTGTGAATAAGTGTAGACTCGCAAGACTTTGTCAGTGAATTTCAAACCGACTGGGCGCTATTAATATGTAGCGTTTGTTTGTCGCACGTGTGAGAAGCTGTGTGCTTGTAAACGAAACTGACACTCACCGAGCGTTTCAAATGCATGGCCATGAATGAGACGCAGCTTCAAGAATATATTTATTTTTCGTTGTTTATTTGAATTTTGTCCGACTGTGTGAAAAATTTAAGATCAATACTGGCAGATTGACGGCGGGTTCTTATGGTATCGGACTTAAATTAACGCTTTCCTTTAATTCGGTGGACATGAACGCAACCAGTTCGTTAAGAGACAGCGAGGATTTTTTTATATTAGAAATTGTACAACTTTTTTATGCTATTGACCGTCAGGAAGACAACTGTCAAAACTACGAGTTGATCGATTGGCCGAGATTAAATTTAATTAGTTTCGGGCCTGACTTCGAGGAAAATGCGTACTAATGACCAACTATGGATTTTGTATATATATATATATATATATATATATAGGCAGCAATCCTTCTTTCATGCACATTTCATTGAATACGACACGCAAATTGTTTTATTTAATTTTTTTATACAATTTCTCATGCGATAATTTTTTTCTTCTCAGATCATCTTTATCATCTGAAAAGAAAAAAATATTAGATCGCATGAGAAATTGTATAAAAAACAAGATAAAAGCACCTTGTCTGTCATATTCAATGAAATGTGCATATATATATATATATATATATATATATATATATATATATATATATATATATATATATATATATATATATATATATAATATATATATATATACATATGAGGGAAAAAAGAGATGATGATGATGATGGGCCAAATACGGTAGTTAGTTGTTTGCAAGCGAATCCCACTTTATTTCAAATGTGTTAAATTATCATTATCATAGATTATGTGTCCTTTCCTATTTGGAAGTGGGAAATCATGGCTCGCCACAACTTCCTGTCTCTTATAACTCTAAGCAAATTTTGAGATTTTATCATCGGATTTGGTTTCTGCTCTGCTATCCATTCACACAAATTCATTTGGTTAAGGATGGGAGCAATCATGACTCTCCACAACTTCCCGACCCTTATAGCTCTAAGCAACATTTGACACTTTACCATCGGTTTTTTTTTCAGCTCTGGTATCCATTCACAGAAACTAATTTAGATAAGTTACTCACTGTTTCTTTCTTCGGTTCTTCCCTCAATATGCCCTGTACATATTGAATTATACATACATATATATATATATATATATATATATATATATATATATATATATATATATAGTGACAAATTGGAAAGGTTTATTTGTTTGTGATGCGTTTCATCTGATAAAACGCGTCACAAAAAAAACTTTCCAGTTTGTCATATTTTTCTAAATACTGTTTGTTGATATATAAAATTATACAAATTATATATCGTTATATATATATATATATATGGTTAAGAAAGCGACTTCATGATGTTATCACTACCTTTCGAAATGGCTTAAAAACCATACCAAGCCTTGTGAGTGCAATGGGGTAGACGGTACTATTTGGGGGACGTCGATGGCTGCGATAGCATGCAGTCACAAATCAACAGGGATTGGCTATCCCCCTACTCTAGTAGATTGTCATACTTGGATACGAGTGGTCAGCCATAATATATATATATATATATATATATATATATATATATATATATATATATATATATATATATATATATATATATATATATATATATATATATATGAATGATGCCTGGTCGCTGTTATCCGAGGATATATACTAGTAGGCTTCGTCCACTCACTATCGCTTCGCAAAGTAAGATATATTTACTACTTGAAATTTTTTGAAACAAAAATTTTAAATGAACATTTCATTCATAAATTGGTTTGTTGTATTTAAGGAAAGTTTTACAAATAGATGTCAACTTATTGAAGGCCAGGTAAAATGCAAATTTCAAACATTTTCTGCACTATATAAGACAAGATTCCTAAACAAAACTATTTTTGATATGAAAATTAAAACAATCCTCAAATAAAAGAACAGTAATGTAGGACAGTTAATTAATGAAATAAACTTTTTTAAAATCAGTATGCAAATTAGTTTCACCTGAAGAGTGATAATCCAAAATGTACTTAATATATAGTACAGACATCGAATTGCTCTTGACTGCAGTTAATATGCGACTTGTTCCAGCAAGACGGTCAAACTCTCTGCTCAGAGGCAGAGAGGAACCAGGACGAGGCTCTGTCGAAGGACAGAGTCTTGTTCGGTGAGGTTGAACAACCCGATTCTGTTTTTACAGTTTCTACGGGCATTTTTTGGCTGAGCCTACGGGCTCGGGATTACCCACGTTAAACTCGGCCTTGTGCCACACTTTCCCTCGTGGGGGGTGGACAGTAAATATCGCTATCGAGTAGTTTGTATATCATCACAGAAACGTTTACCGTCAAAGGACAGTCGCAACTGAGGAAAATTATTACTGAGAGGTGCCCAGCCCTGGGGAACACCTGCTCGAGGCCCGCGCCCTCTCATTGCACCAGAGTGAGGGATCGGTGCTCGCACCGAGGCCAGCGCAACCAATGGTTGCGGGGGCTCGGGTTGCCCACATTAAACCGACCCTGTGTCACAACGCGTCGAGTAAATACCAAATGACTATAGAGCTGAAACTTTTTAATCTCAGAATTCGTGGGAGGCATGAGCTCCAATTTCGCATTTATTCATATACATTCCATAATATAGGTTTTACTTAATTAGCTATTATGTTTCTCTAACTCTTTAAATGTTGAATGTATAACTAATTCTATTTTCCCATTTTTGCACTATATTAATTTTATCTTAATAAATTGTCCCCTGTTCTGTCACCCAACAAATAAAAATAATTGTACGGAAAATAAGGATCTACGTACATCAAATCGTTTTTAAATTAAATGGAAGCAGAAGAATTATCACTGAACGTTTAAAAGGTAAACTTAAACATTAATTCAATACTTAAATGCAGCGATCAATTTTGAGTTATTCTGTAGTTTATTGATGCCTATTGCATGTACTCCTCTCTAGCTATTGTGATTATGGCTCCATAGGAGCTAGCTTAAAATTTTAGCTCCCTTAAAATTTTAAGCTCGCTGCAATTTTGGATACAAAAGGAAAATAAGAGTTACTCCCTTTGAACCATGAAATCAATGATAATGGCTAGTATAATATATGAACATATATTTTTAACTTCGCATAATCTGACAACCCTGAATCTGAACTCAACGAAAATCGTTCTCTGCGCCTAATCTTTCTATGGCTTTTGAATGAGCTATGAATCATTGAAATCGGACCAATGGGAGCGGAGGAGTTGCTTGGACACTCACACGCACAAACATGCATACTTTGTATTTTATATATATATATATTATATATATATATATATATATATATATATATATATATATATATATATATTCTCACTGGCTACTTAATTAGTACACGTAAACAAAGGCTCTTTTATGCAAATTTCTGTCATGACAGTGATTTAATGGATATATACATTTAAACATCGATAGAGTTATAAAACTATGAATCTACTAGGTAGTTCATGTACGACAATCTCTAAGGTTTACAGAGAGTGGTTAGACAAGAAAAGAAGTCTAGTGAGCTGCAATTCTGTCGAAATTTGAATCAGATAGGCTATAGCAGCAGCAACCCAAGCCAAATGCTATTCCTCTCAAATAAGTAACAATGAACAGTTCGAAGAGTATCACAAAATCTGATGAATCTCGAATTTTACTGCGACATTGTGACGATAAGACCTGAATTTGGCGTAAACAACGTGAAAGTATATCAACCCTTTGTAAGTTATTTAAAGCCGAAACATATTTCGGGTTGTAAAAGGTCGCTTACAGTACCCGGTGTGCCCAAGCGTTAGAATCGGCAAAAAAGTTCAAGTAGTTTTTGTACATTTCTCACTAATATCCTTGGGAAAGGTATAAATCTAATTCTTCCAATATATAGGGTCTGGAATTATTTCTTCTCCTAGTCCCACGTAAGCAACTACAACCTGACACGTATCACTGTTCATGTGGATATATGAATAGGCTTATTCATAAAACGAAATCAACTTCTCTTTTTCCATATATAGTGGCCATTTTGTATAAAGTTTGTGTTTTCTTGATTTTAGATATAAACTTGGGAATTTTCCGACATATTTCAGTGAAATTTTCCTTTTTTAAAATTATAATTTAGATATATGGTAAAAAAAAAGATAGTTAAAACTGACGCTAGCATGATATGAATTAATATCCTTAGAAAAAGAATGGATCTGGTTTTTTTTTTCTCTCATCAGCAGATGCACTGATAATAGCCTCAGCACTTCTATGCCATTGTTTTTGATAGAGGGAAAGGAAATCTCAGCCAGTGTTCGTCTTGCTGGTACCGTATAACCAATTACTACGTGTCAGTTGAAGAGAGATAGGCATCATCTGTTAAATCCCCAGAAGTAACAATTAGAAATTCATCATGGCGCCTGAAAGACCTAGTTATGAAAGCAAAAAAAGTTATTTACTCTTCTAAATTAAATTTATATAAAGGAGAGAAAAATTTAATTAAGTATGTAAATTGAAAAGATGAAAAATTTAATTTTGTAACACATTTGTATACTTTTTGTTACTTTTGCTTTCTAAGCTTCATTTAAAGAAAGAAAGAAAGAAAGAAAGAAAGAAAGAAAGAAAGAAAGAAAGAAAGAAAGAACATGGAAAGACATATAGAAAAATAGAAAAATAAAGAGATATAAAGACAGGGAGCTAGAAATATAGAGACAAAGGTAATGAGGGAAAAGAAAGAAAAAAGAAAGAAATGGTAGTCGAGAAAGAATCAAAAGGTGACAGAAAATATGGAGTCAAACCAAGTCGTTATTCTCATTATCCAGCCATAAAAGTGTACACATTCACAAAAACAATGGAAAAAGACAACTTGTGTGCGTGAAAGACAAAATATAATACATACCCGGGTGTAAGTATGCGTATGCGTATTTGTGTACCGTAGTTTGTGTGTGAATGTGTTAATGTGTATGTATATATTAAAGGGAATAGGTTTGAGTGTGTTTGAACGTCCGCGTGAAAGAAAGATCCAAACAAAAAGGAAATCACCAAAGTAGGCAGTAAATATGAATTGTGAAGGGAAAAATTATACTTGAATATAATTAGGAAAAAAAGAATGATAGAAAATAGATAGAAATAAACATATAGAGATAGAAAGATATAAATATCGAAGGAAAAGAAAGAAAGAAAGAAAGAAAGAAAGAAAGAAAGAAAGAAAAGAAATGGAAGTCGTAAAAGAACGAAAAGATGTCTGTGAATATGAAGTTTTCACTCCCATTATCGAACCAAGAAAGTCTACACATTCTCAAAAGGACGAGAAAGGAAACTTTGAGAAAGAACAGAAACCAGGAGAATTTTTCAAGAACCTAAGTCTTCCACGGAAGGAATATACTATTTTCATTCCAATTATTTCCATTTTGGTCCAAGTTTTCCGAAGATACTTTGTATTTTTGTCTGTGATTTATGAAGGAATAAGCCATTCGGCTAAGGAAAAATAATCGTGTTCTAAGATTTATTGCACGTTCAATATGCAATTCGCTGGAGTTTGTCAAAAAATGGTCATTTTTAATCAGTGTGAATCACTTTTAGTACTTTTTACTTAACAGCACCTGAAATGGTAAAAAGTGGCTTCAAAATGACGGTTTGCATATTAATTTGTAATCGGGACGTTTTCGACTTTGTTTTTGCCATGAGAGTTTCAATTCGAGGATGAGTTGGAAAAGTATTTATCATATTTGACAACATAAAAGAACACCCACCACCACATATTTACGTTTTATATTGTATTATTCGGAGGATAACCGCTCGGATTGAGGAATCAGAGACCCGAGTTCGAAATTCAGTCGGATCCGTTGCATTTATTTATGTACTAATACTCTTGTAAAAGGTATGAAACCTCTTCTTCTCCACCCCCACGTCTTAGGGTAAATAGCAGAACAAACTGGGTTCTATAGCCTTGGGTGACAACCAGTCTAGGAGAAGGAAACTTAATTCAAAAACAGCCTGGAGAGTGTTGGGCGCCGTAAGGCTATCATGTCCAAGAAACACCACTGCTACTGCGGCTGCAGTACATGTAGTGCCCCTACGATCCTGATGGAGCACGGGAGTCACGCGATCGCAATTGTAGTATTGTGGCGATTTTCTAAGCGAACTCACTATTCAGTCGTAAGTGATTTAGTGAGACAAGCTTGTTAACCATTACACCACGTCGAAGTGCCTTTGATTTTCCAAGTCTAGCTTAGATGTGGCACAAGGTCGAAAATATGAGGCACCTAGTAAAGTTCGAACTCAGTCGTAATTGTTCTAGCGACACAAGCTTGTTAACCATTACACCACATCGAAATGCCTATATTGTAGTATAATGGTGATTTTCTAAAACTAACTGGCACAATGTCGAAAGTATGGGGCACCTTGTGAGGCTCGAACTCACTTTTCAGTCGTAATTGATCTAGCGAGACAAGCTGGGCAACTATTACACTACGTCAAAGTGGCCATGTTGTAGTATTATAGTAGGCTAAGGCGGTTGATAAAGTACGTTACAAAGAAATGTTTAAACTGCTCGGCAATGTTGATTTATTTGGGAAATAGAATAGTCCAGAACTTATACTTGCATCAAACTGCCTGCATACGGACAGAAAACGAATTCAGTAAATGCACAAAAATAGTAAGGGGCGTAAGACAAAGATGTGTCTTCTCACCGGACTTATTTAACATTTACAGTGACGCAATCCTGAGAGAATTACAGCTACCAGGATTCATTATTGACGAGAACAATTTTAACAATATCAGTCAGTTACGTGCCATGCGTGATACACGCTTAGGCGACCATGTATCTTTCGATACATGACTGACGAGGCAGATTTTTCCCGCAGTAGGTTGCCATTTTTTTCTGCGGTAGACAAGTTGCCATCCAAGGCTATAGAACCCGGTCTGTCTTGCCATTTACCCATAGAAGAGAAGGAGAGGATTCATACCTTTCCCAAGAGTATTAGCATGTAAGTGAATATATATATATATATATATATATATATATATATATAAAAGTGGACATGGAAGTCAGCACTTAGAGGCGACAGTCTGTTTCATGCTAGTGCAATCGTCTTTAATATGGTTGCCTGACGATTGCACTAGCATGAAACAGACAGTGCTGACTTCCATGTCCACTTTTATATTTACACACGCTCTATCTCTGATATTGAGCACTTTATCCCATAAATATAGCACACTTTAAGACTATATTTCTTCATATATATATATATATATATATATATATATATATATATATATATATATATACATATCGAAGAGGTTATAGTTGTTCCAACGAGAGAAAAGTGTATATTTTAAAAAGAAGAGAGAAACCGCAAACGTTTTTAGTTGTAATGTGGATTTTTTTTAAATATATATTATCCACATTACAACCAAGAACGTTTACGGTTTCTCTCTTCTTTTTAATATGTATATATATATATATATATATATATATATATATATAGAGAGAGAGAGAGAGAGAGAGAGGGGGGCGGGGTGAGACAAACAGACAGAGAGATAGAAACAGAGAGAGAGAGAGACATCAGGGTTCTCAACCGGGGTGCACATGGGCCCTAGGAGTCCATGTAATATTTCTGGAGGTCCACAAGCAAAATATAACAAATTGTGGGTCCACAGTGATATTTTGGTGGTCCATGAAGAAAGCCAATGATACTGCTACAATATACCCTTTGCTCTGGGATAAAGCACAGTTATACGTTGTTGCTTTTCCAACATCTTGTTGAATCGGGATTTAGTCGTGTTTCTCAACTGTTATCAAAATTTAGCAATAGGCTTGACATTGTGAAAAGATGTGATCTTTGACTATCATTAACATCAATGGAACCAGATATAAAAGTAGGTTTTGCCCGAGAACGTTTTACCATAACCTCATTTCTACAAAACACATATAGAAAATGAAATCTTCAATAATTCTACCAAGCCCCATATATATATATATATATATATATATATATTGTGTGTATTTAGGCAGCATTTTTTCATTAATACATGTTTGATTAAATAATATAGATAAGCGTTGTCTATATATTTTATGCAAGTTTTTTTCATATAGTCTGATAATCTTAATAACATTATCATTAAATAATGAAAGAAAATCACAATATTGATACATACTTTTTTTTATTTAATCCGATCTGAGCTTTCGGCTTACATAAGCCATTATCAAAGATGACAATTACACAATATATTTATGCAATACACGAACAAGAAATTGATGATAGTATTATTTGTTTACATGGATGATTTCAAGCAACGATAAACACGTGCATATAAAACGCTGAAAGCGAAAATCGCACGACAGCTCATGACGTCACGCATGACCACGCGAGAGTGAATCCGATGAGTATTGAGTATGGAAAGCCGTTGGTATGAACCAATGACTTCTGTTACTAATTATAGGCATTTAAGGATATTTTTGGAGATTTCATAGTTTATTTTGTTCAGGTTAGGTTTCAACAGTTTTATGTATATAGCTTCAAGAATTTTTAGTTTTTGTTTATTGTTTTCATGTTTAAGTATAATTGTGTTTTCGACGAGGATTTTCCGGAATTGTGTATGCGGCCAGGCATGTTGTTTTAAATGTCTAAAAATGTTAGAGTTATCATTCAAATGTAGTGTCAAGCGTCGTGAAAGCGAGTTTGTGGTGTGACCAACATATATATATATATATATATATATATGTATATATATATATATATATATATATATATATATATATATATATATATATATATAATTATTTATTTGAATATTACAACATAAATATGTTATAAAATCACGACAAAAGTAGCCATTTTGTTTCAACACTTCTTGTGTCTTGTCAAGTGATGATATAGAATATAGAATAAATGGTTTTAAAAGTTTCAAATTAATCAACTATCCTTAGCTAGGAGTAAACGCTGTTACATAAGCTAGAGTAGCCAATCAAGATACAAGTATAGGGTGATTCGAAAAATTTGACAACTAAGCAAGGTTATCATAGATATTAAAAGATTTATAAAATTTGAAATTAAAATTAAAAGTAAAAAATTAAAATTACCTATTTAGAAATCTAAATCAAATCTCTATTAATGAGTCAATGTCCTCACAGACTCAATATAGCTATTATAAATAAAATATGTTTTACCGGGAAAAATAATATCTTTTTCGAACATATTCTATAAAGAAACTAAGCAATATTAAATAAGCACAAACTACAATAACTTATTCTAATTTCTACATGAAACATATAGAAAACGAAATCTTCAATAATCCTACCAAGCCCCATATATACGCAAGTTATATCAACGATATCTTCATATTAGAAGAAACCTAGACGAAATTAAAAAAAAAATAATAATTATTTTGAGACTAACTCCATGTTACACTATACTTACGAATTCATTATTAATAATAAAATCCCTTTCCTCGACGCATTAGTCGTGACCAGCAGCCACAACTTTATCACTTCTCTTCATAGAAAAAAAAACACACTAGACAAAATAATGGCAAGTAGATGGCGGAACAGGGTCTGGGAGAAATAGCAAACAAAACTTATCAAGAGCTACAAGGGACAGGAAGAAGTGGAGGGCTATGATCGCCTACGTCCTGAAAGGACACGGCACATAAAAGAAGACACAAACATTTACACACAAGCTGAGAGCGTAGCGATGGGTTTGCCTCTCGGACCAACTTATTCTAATTTCTACATGACATATAGAAAACGAAATCGTCAATAATTCTACCAAGCCCCATATATACGCAAGTTATATCAACGATATCTTCATATTAGAAGAAACCTAGACGAAATAAAAAAAAATCTTAAAGAAATCTTTGAGAATAACTCGGTCCTACACTATACTTACGAATTCAATTTTAATAATAGCATCTATTTCCTCGACGTATTAGTCGACGCCAACTATAATTCTTTATATAAAAAAAACCTACTAGCTGTGCCTAGTTAACTACAAAAGTTAATATCCTCACAGATACAAAATAGATGTTATAAAAACCATGATTTAAGAGCCAAAATAAATTCTTCTTCGGACATATTATTCTATAATGAACTTAGCAAAATTAAACAAACTCTGATCAACAACAACTTCCCTAACCACATCGTCAACGAACAAATGATCCTAAACGGAATTTGGGGGGAGGGGAAGCGCAAGACGTCACCCTGATGCAAACAAAAATAAACAGGACGTTAATTTATTGTTTCGCAGCCGGATTCACCATATTTATAAAGAGGATGAAAAAGTAAATAAAAGCATAAATTGTCGGTATATACCATTCAATAATCCTAACACCTAACGTTTATCAGCAACTATAAAAAGTTTGAAACATCTAATCTAATTATTACCAATAACACATGACTCCTCCTATGTAGAAATAATGTTGCCTATGAATTCCATGCACGTCAACCAGCACATTACAAAAGAGCAAAATACAACTGTCACCAAATATTAATGGATAATACCAAAATATTCTACAGTACTCTCTCTCTCTCTCTCTCTCTCTCTCTCTCTCGGGTATCCACTAGCAGTAGTATATGTATACCCTGGGTGAGTCCATTTGTGTAAAAAGGGGAAGACCCCTTAACATCCCCCTCCTTAGATCCCTTTTGGGGGGAGTTAGTATTTTTTTCTCTTATGGTCGATAATTAGAGGTTCTATAAATTTTCTTTTCCTGTTTGACCTTCTAATTTCTGTGTCTTCCTGTGGTCTTTGAATCTCAAAAGCTTCAAAGATCGTATCCATCGAATCGTCACTTTCTGCAGGTGACGAGCTTGGCTCATCAACCCGTCTTTTTTGTATTTGGTCAATATGTCTTCTGTGGGTAAACTTTTTGCCTTGTATTGTGTACATCACATTTCCTAATCTGTTAATTATTGTACTTGAATGATCTCTTGAGTACTATAGGTGTATGCCGGTTTTTGTTCTTGTTCGGCAATAACTTATCAAACCCAGACCGTATTCTGCGGCAAACGGCACGTTTCGCTTCTTTTGTACTGCTGGTTGGATATTTCCTTTTAATTCAATTCTAGTGGCAAACTTGTTACATCGTCCCAAACCGCCCGAGAATACTTCTGGAAATTGATTATGTAATTCTTCCTTTAATTTTATAGCTTCTGATGGTTCGCACTTTATCTTCTTACAAAACGAGCTGATAGGTAAATCCCATACGTCGAACTTTTGCATCCAGTCTGTACTCACCAGATTTCTGTATCTTTCATTACGAATATCTTGAGTTTTTTTTTGTTTTTCCGTGGAATTTTACCTTTAGGATCACTTCTCCTTCGAATTTTATACGCTTCCCTGTAACTGACTTAGCAATGTTCTGTGTATGTATCATGGTCGGTCTATTAAGCTTTCTCCATGTCTGTAGGTTAATTATCGTTAGATCCGAACCTGTGTCTAGTTGTAATTTTATCTTTTTAAAATTTCAACTTCCACGTATTTTCTTATGTTAATATTGTCTTCGTCGTGCATTCTAGTAGCTCTTATCTTACTAGTAAATTTTCTGTTCCTACATTGGGATGCCTTGTGACCCATTTTTCCACACGCTAGATATTTTTTATATTTAAAACGACAGTGTAATCCTCCACATCGATAACATGCAAATGGGGGGGGGGCTTATATTTGCTTAGATTTTTGTCATTATTTGCCCTATACGTTGTACTTTTTACATTATTAGAGAATTTTTGTTTTCTTTCCGGGGAGGTTGAAAATCTTTTTTCATTATTATAGAATTTTTGTTTTCTTTCCGGGGAGGGTGAAAAACGTAAACTTTTGTTCAACTTACGTATATGTACTACTCCTGACTCCTCGATATCCTTCGAGTCTTTCTTTATACTCAGGCATTTTTGGCAGTCTTCTGATAATTTTTGTAGTGTTAATCCAGGCTCATTTTGCAGTTTTGAAAGCATTCTTTTGCGCATTTCACTATCCTTAGCTGAGACTAACCCTTGTACAAAAATAAGACAGTTGAAATTGTCCGGAGTTAATTCTGCCAGCTTGAAGTCGTCGCAATGTTTGTTCAGGATTGCGGCGAATGTGGAATAGTCCTGATTTTCGTCCTTTACGAGGTTAAGACATTTCCACCTTTTGTGAAATAATGAAGTCTTTGTACTGAAAAGCTCTGTAAGGCATGTAACTGCTTCGTCAAACGTTAACTCATTTGTCTTTTTTGGCAAGATGTAATCCACAAATTTTGTGTATTCCTCTGTTCCTAATTTTCTGAGTAATAGACGTAGCTTCTTTGCTTCCGTCCAGTTTTGACAATCGATGTTGAAGATGTCTTCATGACGTCTGAAATAGTCCCTGGAATTTTTATCCTCTTCTAGGGAGTAATTGAATGTTTCTATCGTATTCCACACTGCGTCTTGGGTAAGAGTCGCCTCTTTTTCGATATTTTGTTGTTTGTTACCCGCTACCTTTAATATTTGTTCCTGGAGTTGCATTTGTCTTTCTTCATTTTCTTTCTGCGTTTGTAGTAATTGCTTTTGCCACTTCTCTTCCATTCTTTCTTGGAGTTGTAATTGCTGTTCATTTTGGTATTTTACAAGTTCTACTAAAATACCTTTAAAATCCTCCATGATAAGAGTTTTACGAAAAACTCGCTTTTCCGTATTTTAATCCTCGTAAATCTTTTGTCGCCAAGTTCTTGTGGACAATGGCAAACGGCAAAAAAAATTTTCTGTCTAGGTCCGAAGTCCTCGTCACCCAGTTGTTGTGGTCGACAAGACAGAAAATTTTTCTTTCCTTTCGTGTAAGTTCGAATTCCTCGTCGCTGAGTTGTTCTGGTCGACGAGGGAGAATTTTGTTTCTTTTTCCTTCCGTGTGAGTTCGAATTCCTCGTCGCCAAGTTGTTGTGGTCGACGAGGGAGAAATTTGTTGTTTTTTTTCTTCACGTGTGAATTCGAATTCTTCGTCGCCAAGTTGTTGTGGATTCCGGGATGAAATCCGGTACCAAATAAGAACAAACGCCAAGAATGAATATAGGAAAATAAATGTATTAACGTAATAATACAAACTGGTAATACAGGTTAGTAGTTCCAGGAATGCGGGGTTAGTAGACAAATATATATATATATGACTTCTTACTGAGTCTACTTGCTAGCTCACTGTGACTCTTGCCCGCTACGTTCGTACACTCGTTCCTTTCGACGTTCGACTATGTTCGACCTCTCTCTCTCTCTCTTTCTCTCTCTCTCTCTCTCTCTCTCTCTCTCTCTCAGGTATCCACTAGCAGTAGTATATGTATATCCTGGGTGAGTCCATTTGTGTAAAAAGGGGAAGACCCCTCAACAGTGTGTGTGTTTGAACATTGAACTCAACACCCAGAGGCGACAATCTGTTTCATGTTAAACCCAATCGACAGACCTGACAATTGCGTTTATCATAGTGACTTAAATGTCCACTTTTATATTTACTTACGCCGTAACACATAAACTGAGCACTTTAACACATAAATATAGCATACCTTAAAAGTATATATATATATATATATATATATATATATATATATATATATATATATACAATGTCTATCAAAAACTACTTTTACAAGCTTTGTGGGTGGGTTCCTCAGGCCAAAACAAGGATAAAAGTCTACGTAAACATATGTCTGCAAATCCTTTATTTTTCAGTTATTAAGTTTAAGATGTACGGTAGACGCTATTAAATGTACAATCCAAAATACATTCCAAAAATACTTTTACAAACTTTGGGGGCGGGTTCCTGGCACCAAAACAAGCTAAAATATTAATATAAACATATATCCAAAACACGATCGTTTTACCTCAATACAGCAACTCATAACAATTGTTCAAAGTGTCATCCGCTTGCTTCAACACACGCATGCACCCGTCAGATCATTGACTGGCGGGCCCTTTCAAATATTCCCACACGCTGTTGAATGGTTTTGCAGACCTCCGTTGATGAAGCATCTCTGCATTATTAATGCCTACTACATAAACCAATGGTTTTAAGTGGCCCCACAGATAAAAACCCAAAGGATTGGGGTCGGATGAATCGGTCCTCCCCTACCTATCCATCTTTCATAGTAGATGTAGGCCAGTGCATCGCGAACAATCTGACTAAAATGTGCTGGAGACCAATCATGCATGAAACACATGCGTCTTCGTATTAGTAGGGGAACATCTAGCAGGCCTGGAAGTGTGTTCGAAATAAAGTCCTTGTAGACAGCGCCTGTAAGACGTGCTGGGAGAACATATGGACCTACTAGAGAGTCACCTACAATTCCAGCTCACCTATTAATCGTAAACTGATGCTGGTGCCTAGCCTCTATTGCACCATGGGGATTCAGATCCGCTCACAAACGTTGATTGTGTAAATTTGTTATTCAATCTCTTCCAAATGATACCTCATCCTTAAACAAGATTGAAGAGACAAACAACAGATTGGTTGTTTCTACAATAAACCATCGGCAAAGGTTCTCCCGTCGTGAGTGATCAGGGGCGAAAGACCCTGCACAGATTGCAAATGATACAGATACAAGAGGGTCTGCTCTGGAAGTACCCTTCATGAACTACTTTCAGATGTATGACATGCTGCGTTCACTTGATGTGTGCTGATATCTGGGTCGTCTCCGACAGCCTGTAGAATGTGTTCTTCGTGGTCAGGCGTACGAGCGGATCTCGGTCTTCCTCGATCCTTAGTTTGCGTGCCACGGATCCTGCCTCACCAACACGAAGATAAACAGCAGCAGCTGGAAATGCAATCAGATACAGCCGTGCAGCCTCACATCCATTACCATTCGCGCGGCCGTATGTAAAAATCATACCTGCCTCCTCACGATATGAATATCATGCCATTCTCAGTTGACTCACAACTACACACGTTAAACGTTGAAGACGAGCAACAAATGTACACGAATGACAAATGTAACCAAACCTACAATACAACATAGTGCCATCTACCGTAAACTTTCTTTAAATTTAACTACTCAAAAACGAATGATTCGTGGTCATATGCTTATATAAAGTTTTGTGCTTGTTTTGGTGTGAGGTACTCGCCCCCAAATTTTGTAAAAGTATTTTTGATACACCATATATATATATATATATATATATATATATATATATATATATATAAGTGGACATGGAAGTCAGCACTTAGAGGCGACAGTCTGTTTCATGCTAGTGCAATCGTCAGGCGACTATCTCTGATATTGAGCACTTTATCCCATAAATATAGCACACTTTAAGACTATATTTCTTCATATATATATATATATATATATATATATATATATATATATATATATATATATATATATATATTAGTAGGGGAACATCCTCTAGCAGGCCTGGAAGTGTGTTCGAAACAGTCGGACTTTTCGCATAGTGGGTTGTGCTGAACCCGGCGCGCTTTCGTGAAAAGCCGAAGATAGAGAACTGTTGCAGATGATAATGTGCCACAATATCTTCAAACAACCCTCTTTAGGTTTTGAATTCAGAATTGTCTTTCTCCACTCAAGGCTATAGGACCCAGTCTGCCCTGCTGTTTAACCATAGCTGGGGGTAGAGATGGGTTCATACCTTTCCCCCAGTGTATTTTCCCGTAAGTAAATGTAAAAAAAAAAAAAAGACTGGTATTCGAAATCCCAGGCGCTATCCATTACTCCACCTTGGCTCTAAAAGTAAATATTCTTGACAGTTATTATTAATAATGACATATATTCGTCTCAAACAGGTGGGAGGATCTAAATAAGAAATATAAATCGGATAAAAACGATACGAAAATAACATAGGCTGAGTTGAAACTCGCTGAAGTAGGCGTCGAAATCGAACGTCAATACATCGTGTGGGCATAGCGGTTTGACGTCAAGCGTGACGTCACCATTCTATTGGTATTCTTAGTATTCCGGAGGAGGTTGTGAACAGAATCAATACATATATGGGGATACTATAAACGATCACCCACACGAACACACACACACACACACACACACACACACACACACACACACACACACACACACACACACACACAAAAACAATATGCCTGGTGCATTGCCGCCGAATACAAAGCAAAAATACTTCCTTATCTAAAAAAAAATATTAAATTTGATTTAATAAAGTCTTTTTTAACCGCAATGGGGGTGGTAAGTGGTGTCGGCGACCCAGGTTCAAATTGAAGCCTCGTTTGCTGTGTTCCTTCTTTTTCGTAGACGTAACACAGGGAAAGGCGTGAATATATCCACCCAGCTATTGGTTAAATAAGAAAGTAGGCTGGGTTCTTTAGCTTTGTTTGGCCGCCAGTCTCGGGAAATAGCAATTCTGAATTTAAAGTCGGTTATGCATGGTGCTAGTTACGCCAATTCGTAAAACCCACCTTGCAGTGAATCCACAGCTGAACAACCTAGCATGGTGTGACTGTGACAAACTATATCCCTTATACTCTATAAAGTAGGTATGTCCAATATTTCGCTAAAAAGTGGTATACCTTGACGACAAAAGGTCCCCAAATTGATAAAACAATTTTTAACGTTTAAATATTTATGTTGTTATTAAAGAGGAAAGACCAAAGTATTTTCTGAATATTTTTTCAGATTTTTTAATCCTTCCTATAAATGTTAAAAATTTTATTAAAAAATCTTGTTTTTTTTCGAGTCAAAAAATTTCGTAAAATCGAACTTATCGACATTTCTGTCGGAAAGATCATAGTTTGTTAGTTAAAAAATCATGAAAAATCAATTACACCTTTT
>OZ038506.1:36165414-36287914 GCA_964036315.1 Acanthosepion esculentum
GTCCTCAATTAATGATTTACAAATTTATTTGGTATTTTCTTCCATTCTTCTTCGCATATGGTCCGGGATGTATTTTGGAGTTCTCGATTGGATTTGAATTTTCAGCAAGCCATTTCATCGTAGATTTTGCAGTGTGCTTAGGATCATTATGTTCTTGGAAGATCCAGTCAGGAGGAAGTTCAAGATTTTCAACCGAAATCATTGAATTTCCTTCCAGAATATTTTGATATCCTGCGGCATTCATTCTACTATCTATTATTGATATGTTGCCAGTACCTTTTGCAGGAAAAACAGCCCCAAACCATGATTCTGCTACCACTAAATTTCACTGTTGGAGCAGTGTTCTTTTGTTTGAAGGCAGTGCATTCTTTCCTCCATACATGATTTCTAGAATTACGTCCAAACAACACAATTTTGGTTTCGTCTATCCATAATACTCTTTCCCAATACGATTTTTCTTATCTTTATATTCACAAACGAATTCCAACCTGACAGCTCTGTGTCTTTTCAACAGCAGAGGAGTTTTCCAAGGGGAACATAACTTTAGATTGTTCTTATAAATTTCATTGCTTATTTTCCGTTTAGTGACACAAATTCCTGATGAAAGCAAATCATCCTGCAACACTTGACGGGCAACCATTGGATTTTGTTTAATTTGATGCATTAATTTCCTCGAAGATCTTGCAGCAATCTTCCGTGGAGCACCTGTTCTTTGGTTTTCAATAGTTTTTAGTATTTATACCTTGCAATAAATGAACTTATGGTAGTAAATGGAATATTCAGGTTGTCTGAGATTTTCCTGTAATTTTTACGAATCTTTTCAGAAATTAACAATCAGTTCCTTTTGCGAATTTGTCAATTTTTTACCTCTTGCCATGATGAAAACCTTCTGGCACAAATATCATTTACAGAATGTTCTGTTTGGATTCTCAACTTGTATTTACCATTTTTTTTTAAGATTTATTATTTATCATTATATAAAGAAATTAATTTTGTTTGTTGTAAAATTGTGAATATTTTTTTAAAATTTACCACAATTATTGTAAGTTTATTTGCTATAATAATTGTGACTATAACAATTTTGCAGTGCTGCAAGTTATACTGCTTCATGGTTACTTTACAGCATGTCTCCTGCTGATATAAATACTCTGAGATTCACCTTTAGCAATTGGAAACAAGCAACCTTCAAGAGTATTATGACAACGAGTTTCGTGGCCTGCTTATCGCCAAAACAAGAAAGGAAATAAAAAAAGAATTTAAGAAAAAAAAAAAACTTTTAGATGGAATGTCTAAAGTCAATATTGTTAGCAATTCTGTATGGATTTCAAAGATAGAAAAGTAAAAAAGATTCTACTAGATTAAGACGAATATAGGAAATAGAGAAAATATTTTTAGATATCATTGATTCTTCAACAATACAGAAGCTATATATTATATATATATATATATATATATATATATATATATATATATATAGAGAGAGAGAGAGAGAGAGAGAGAGAGAGAGAGAGATAGATAGATAGATAGATAGATAGATAGATAGATATAGTTACCTCCAAAACTCTGCCAAAAATAGTGTACATGATGGAAAATGCCCAAAGCGTAAAAACAGTTTTATAGTCAAAATCGTTATGTTATTATTAAGAAAATGAAAGACCAAAGGATTTTTTGCTGTAAAAATTATTTTTTCCTTTTTTAGAACCTTCGAAATTCTGATTAAAAATTTTGTTTCGCTGGTATCAACGGGGTACTATAAATTAGTACGGGATACTTGGGTGTCTTTTTGCAGTGAAAAAAACATTATTTTGGACATTCTCCTGGAGACTTGCATCATCCATGCTGATGAAAGGTTGAAAGGAATCTCTCAGATGATTAATTGAGAACAGTTTAGTTTTGGAGGCGTTAAAATTAACAAGCTATCCTCTGCTCCAGCTAACAACAGACTGATGGTTGTTTTTGACAACAGCCGCCAATTTGACCTTATCGAACTGATCAGATTTACTATCGAGACAAGAGTAAATGGCTGTGTCATCAGCATAGATACCAAGTTTAGAGCTGATGCTATCAAAGTCGGACCAAGGATAAAGCCCTGGGGGACACCGGCATTAGTACAAAAGGATCTAGAAGAATGGCCGTCCAGGGTAAATTTCATTTCACGATTTGATGAGAAAGACTGGATCAGTTTAAAAATTTGATCGGAGACACCGTAACTTTTCAACTTGTGGAGAAGGCCCGTATACCAAACCCTGTCGGAAGCTTTCGAGACGTTCAAAGCAACAGCCCGAGCTCCACCATCCTTATCTAAAGCTTGATAGTCAGTACATCAGCAGTTGACCTAGAGAAACAAAAGCCATATTTCTTGTCTGAAAGAGGGCCCCGCGATGTGAGATGCTTAACAAATTCAGTATTGATTAGGTCCTCTAGTAGTTTCCCCAAAAGATGTAGAAGGCTAATAGGCAGACGGTTCGAAGGATCGGACGGTTTACCTGAGTTCTTTAAAATCGGAACAAAAGATGAGTATTTCCAACAGGCTGGAAAGCAAGAGACAGCGAGGCATTTATAAAACAGTTTAGAGAAAATGGGAACCAGTTCGGGGGAACACTTCTTAATGACTATTACAAGGATACCATCAGGTCTGCATGCTTTGTGGGGATCCAGATTGGAGATGACAACAAAATCTATAGAAGGGTTTATATGCGTATCACTCAACAGAGACTCGGTTCTAAGTGGGAAGTTGGTTATGGATATTCCAGATAAGAGTAGAATTGAAAGAAAATTTACGGGCGAAACATTGAGCTTTATCAGCAGAAGCTGCCAACACGTCAAATTGATTGGAAAATGTGTTGAGCAACATTTGCACGAATTTCACTAACATGAAATTCAAATAAAATTATGTTCACAATGTACAGCATCGTATTCAAAAAATGGAAAAATATAAGAACAAAAAAATTAAACAGACAGAATTTGTCGGTTGATTATTTCAGATCTCAGTACCTATTCTGCAACTCAATCATATTTGTTTATTGGCTGTCAAGTAACTCCTAGTATCACGTGCCCGGATTTTGAAACAGTTATGCCGAAAATGTAATACAAGTTGAGAATTCTTTATCCAAAATTCTTGGGAACGGAAGTGCTTCGGTTTTCAGATTTTTTCAGATTTTAGAATAGAAGCTATTTAACTTATATATATATATCAGATTTTAATTTATTATTTAATAAATATATATTTAATCTATTTAATTCATATATATATATAAGATTGGGCAGCTTGGGAATGGAATCCAAGCATAAACACAATACCTCTTTACATTTCATAACACAGCTTATACATATACCCTGAATTTAATTTTATATAAATAACGTATACCCTGAAAGTAGTTTCATATAAAAATTTTGTGAAGATACAGATAATCATTCTAATCATGTAATGCTCACATGGACTTTTAAGTGGTGAACTTAAGATTTCACTTTAAAATAATGTTTTGTACTTTCTTTACGTGTACAAAAACATGATCACTACTTCCAAAAAATATATAAATTTAACACCAGCCACTACTTCTAGATCAGGTGTGAGAAACTGGAGGGAGAGGGTAAATTATCGATGACGTCATTGTGAGTGTGAGAAGGAAAAATTCGATAAGCTATCAGTCTTTCCCGACGATATCGTGTTTTGATTAAAATATTACAATACATACAGGTACAGTATTTGTTTAAAAACAAAATATGGATTCTTTATTACAGTTAAATGTAATGAAAATTGAAATAGTGTCAGCATTTTATTTGTAACGCAATAATCATGTAGCGGTCAGCCATGTTGATTTCTGAAATTTTACTTTTGTGGCAAGTCATGTCAGCACCTGAAAAACTTTTGGGTTTGGGAATTTCGGATAAAGGATACTGTACCCTCAATAATTATACATAAAAATATTTTTAACGCTTCTGACTCCCTTTAACACTCATACTGTACCCTCAATAATTATATATAAAAATATTTTTAACGCTTCTAACTCCCTTTAAGACTCATACTGTACCCTCAATAATTATATATAAAAATATTTTAACGCTTCTGACTCCCTTTAAAACTCATACACGAATCAATTTGACCCTTCAATACCCACCGTCCCAAAATTTATACGGTCGACTTTAATGTAAAAACCTTTAATTAATATCAGCATATTATTTCACAGACTACACGCACATATAAAGAGAATGTTTAAACCTGAAACTATTGAAATGTTCTTTCTTTCTTTCTTTTTTGTTTTAATTTTTCTGGAAGAAGACCATATATATATTTTTATATACCAGAACTATCTTAGGAAAATTAATGACAAAGCTAAAAAAATGTGAGTGATGCGTTTCGTCCTTCGAAATTTTATTATAATAAACACTTAATAAGTGTTTAGTACAATAAAAGTAATAATGGAATAAATAAGAGAAAAGTTGTGGAATTTCAGAATATTATTAAAATGACCACAAATGGAATCTTTTACAAAACAACATACTCAATGCATTAGTTTCACACTGTAATGAGTCAGGCCATAAATTTGGTTTTAAATTGAGTGCTACTTTAATTAAAAGAGACAGCAATTTACTAGGATGGAATGTATTGTAAATGATTTAATCGCTAAATCATCAGCAGAAGATTTACGTCTAGGTTCTTACATTTCACCACTCTTGGCAGATCTTCTGTTATCACAATGTCGGATATTTAATAATAAAAGCGATAAAAGCAAACAGAAAAAGAAACGAAATGAAATCGGTTAGACTGTACACCCAAAGCACATCGTTAAAAAAAAATTACATTTAAAATTCTCAACGTCCCCTCTCCTTCGTACGTATGTGTAGTCACATCAGCGTAAACATCAATTTAGTCCAATGAAGTCTTAAAGGACGAACCTCTTCGCACGAAAGCTTTTTACATTTTGTCATAGATTCCCTATAAATTGTTATACTATATGAAATGTATTTTTGTATTTTTGTTTTGTTATTTCTTACTAATAGCTTTGCTATTTTGCTTACTTATCTTGCTTCTATTGCTTATTTTGCTTGTATTGCTTATTGATTTTTTGCTTATTTTTATTTTGCTTATAGTGCTTATTACTATTTTGTTTATATTGTTTATTTTGTTTATACTGCTTATTTTGCTCATATTGCTAATTGATATTTTGCTTATATTGCTTATAGTGTTTATTGATATTTTGCTTATTTTTATTTTGCTTATATTGCTTATTAATATTTGCTTATATTGCATATTGATATTTTGCTTATTTTTATTTTGCTTATATTGCTTATTAGTATTTTGCTTATATTGCATATTGATATTTTACTTATTTTTATTTTGCTTATATTTCATATTGCTATTCTGCTTATACTGCATATTTAGCTTATTTTACTTATTTTTATTTTGCTTATATTATTGCTGTTTCCTTATTTCTCATTTTGTATACATTCTTTATTTTGCTTCTTGCTATTTTGCTTCTTGCTATTTTGCTTATTTCTTACTAATCGCTTTGCTGTTTTGTTCTCGGATATTTGTTTCTATAATAGATATTATTTGTAGCCTCCAGAAAATGATGACAATTACGTCAACTCGTACTGCAACGAAATTGATTATATGCAAGACAAATTTAAAAAAAGAAACTGTCTCGAAAGAGATTGTATTTACCTGATATCCCTGCAATGGTAAGATGTGACACAATATATTTTTCATGTTGGGTGCCCATAAGTGCACATATGATGAGTCCAGAACAACAAAAATAATGACCGGTCCCTACGACCAACTAACAACTCGTGAATTCAGATGGTCCATTTCTACTCCATGAAAATACCGAAACATATTTTTGATTGTAAGAATAATGCTTTTTGTTTTTGTTTTTCAGAATGACTATGATTTTTCCAGATACAAGTCCTTCTATTTCATCCGTAGCTGAGGGAGGAAATGTTTCATGCCTTTCTAAATAATATCTGTGCGTAAGTGAAAGTAAGGAACCCAATTCGAATCACTAAGTATCGATATAGGCTTTAAATGTATACTGTGAGTGTTAGATTCTCCAAGCCTTCTTTCCACATTGTAATCCACTAAGGTCGTATGGGCCCAATATTGATTGTAGCCATAGAATCATTTGGTCTGTCTAGATTGTAGATTTGTTTTTTATGGGTTATTTAAAGCCCTTTATTAGAATAACACATTTGGAGGGAGGGTTGTGAGTGAATATTGCATTAACAATTTCTGACAATAACAATGATTTTTATCAGATAGAAGTCCTAATATTTAACCCTATGAATGGGGGGACTCCTGGTATTTCTATGGTGGGCAGGGGGGATTTATAACTTTCCCAAATGTATTTGCGTTTAAATGAATATAAGCAACCCGACTGAAATTCGAACTCGTCTCATCGAGTTCTCATTCCGAGCCGCTCTCTATTACGCCACCTGCATACCCTATAGAACGGGAAGCGTTAAAGCAACCTCTCTGTCGGAATGAATAGGACAGATGCAATCACGTGATCTCTCATATATGACTTATGTTTATATCTATTAGCTTAAACCGTATCATATTTTTAGTTTGCCGAAATGTTCTGATGAGCATCTTTCCTTCGTACCTCGACAGCATAAATGTCGACAGAGTGCTAAACTGGCAACTAACTTTCATCGTTTTACAGTTGAAATAGCCAGATGTAACTGTAAGTTCCATTCTAAGTTTCTGTTCTCGCACTTCTCGCTTGTAAAACTTTCTTCTAGCTTCTTTGCTTTCATGTCACCAACGATCTTCAAAAGTTTAAACCCAGCATCAATCATCATCTTCTCTCTTCCTGAATCTTGTTCTTTTATTTTTCCTTCCTCCTCATTAATCCATTTCTAATCATCTTTCACTCTCGGTGAACTTTTGCCCCTCACTATCATTATCGTCTTGCTTCGGGTGAAATGATTTTAAATGTACTATATTTGACTGCCCATATTATACGAGTTCAGATTAAGGCACAATGTCACAAAAGCTCAACGAAACACCAGATTGGAATTTGTCAGTAGTAATGTTAATGTCAGAAATATACAGAGATGCTTCCGGAAATTTTGTTCAAGAGATGAAGATCTTGAAAATAAATCGGGGGAAGATTTTAATGAATCATAAAAATTACTGACTGGATGCAATGTTGAGACAAAATCGGAAAACACAGTCATAAAACTTTCAAGAATACCTGGAACAACTCACACGTAAAAAAAAAAAAGAAACAACCTCAACTAATAAATAAAGAGGTCTAACTTGTATTTGATATCAATAGATGCCCTCCGTCTCAAGAGTTGTACAATCTTAGCCATCATCCCACCCAGATTATCACTTATTTAAACACTGTGAACTTCTCACATACAGTAAAAGATTCTCTTATAGGGAAGAAGCAGACAAAGTAATTAAACAGTTTATTAAGACAAAAGACGAAGAGTTTTTTTGTTTTCTTTCTAACGGGATAAACAGTTTAGAGTTGCATTGAAAGAAATCATCATGATCAATCCTTCGTTCATCATCAGTCCCTTCAATCCTCGACAGTGAGATGGGGGGGGGGTTAAGATTGAAGGCAGAAGAAACAGACTTTTGATTCTTCTTCCTCATGATCCCTTCAGTGGAATTTCAAATAGCTTGACGGCGCCCATCTCCTCTCCAAACTCTTGACCGACAACCGAAGACCACAGTTACATTTGTTACCACACACTTATTTAATTTTATGAAATTTCCAAAATTACTTTTCTATGGCCATTAACGCTTATATTAGTTATAAGGCGTATTTAAATTATCAATTTTGGGGGTCCAAACAGGAACCCAAATTATAGAATGTCTTCTCTGAAGCATAAAATAAAAATTGCAATAAAGCTAAGACATTTTTAATAGAAATATTTTAATTGCTTTGATGAATAAAATATATTATGGACACTATTGACTTAAGAAAAAAAATTCGATGAGTAATTAATTTTTAAATGTTTTGTTTTAATTGTATACAAATTTTAATTCGAATAATTTAAAAGCTTTTAAATCTTTTAAAATTCTGTATTAATTTGTAGCGGTCAAGCGATATAGTTATTAAATAAAAAAATTATATTCACTAATCATAAATAGAAAAGCTTAGTTCAATTCAGAGATCCTCAGTATTTCAGAAAGAATTTTGAATTTTTGTTATTCCTGTGTATAAACGTTCAATTTTTGTAAATACGGACGTCCATGCACGTCATTATCAAAAAGTTAAGAGCGGTAAATATAATTATTTTAAAATTTATTGGTAATTTTCCGACATTTTTCACAGCAAGCGTATTCGTAAGTAAAGCTATAAAACCAAAGTACCTAAAATTCAATAAAATATTAGAATGCATAAAATGTTTTAAATTACTGGGTAGTTAAAAAGCGTTTATGCTGTATTCGTCATGTAATTTTATAACAATTTTCTCTTCCTTAAATGAATTTTCCAAACATCATGTTGTCGAAAAATGTGTCAACACCTCATTAAAAACAACTATCTACGTCTGGAGGCACGGTGGAGTAATGGATAGCGGCTCGGATTGAGGAATCGGAGAGCAGAATTCGGACCTATTGCATTCACTTACGTACTACTACCCTCGGGAAAAGTATGAATGCACTTCATAACTGACGGATCTATGTGTTAAAAATGCTTTTCCGTGATATTTTGAGCTAAAAGGAAATAATACTTCTTCTAATTCAGATTAATTAAACTTTAAATCGGTTAATCTTCATCAAATAAAGTTTCAAAGAAGTATATTTTGTTTTTGGAAGTTTTTTTAATAAAAAAGAATTATGTTCTGTTGACAGATTAGTCACTATGGATGATTTTAGCGATGTTATTGATGATAAAACAAAAACATTCCAATCAATTTACATTCGATTTGAAATACAGTATTTTGCTTATTGAAAATATTAAATCTAATCGGTTAGCTTCGAATTAAAACTAAAATAAAAGCTTCAAGAATGATTTTTCAATTTTAAAATGAAATTTAAAACTTAGGTATAATTTTTTTGTGAGATACACATCTATCTATCTATCTATCTATCTATCTCTCTCTCTCTCTCTCTCTCTCTCTCTCTCTCTCTATATATATATATATATATATATATATATATATATATATATATATATATATATATATATATTGACGTACATCCTACGCATGCAGAGATGACCTTGACTTCGAATCACTGGGGGTAGGGGGCGGAGTTGGTGCAGAGATGACTAATGAGTCCGATCTTTGCCCTGAAATGTCTGTTTCAGTTGTGATATGGGATGCTGGGGGCTGAACCAGGCCTCGGGGCGGAGACCTTTTGATCTTTCCTTTTCTGGCGTCTCTGTTCTTTGTCCCTGTTTCTTTTCTCTTCAAAATCAGACATTCAGGTCCTTACAAGGGACAGCCAGACGGCACGGACCTCAGCAGACTCTTTCCAGGTGGAATGGGGAATGCCACAATGCGTGAGAGACTCCTTCAGCGTATCTTTGTAACGTTTCTTTGGTCTGTCGAGTTATCGCTTGCCCTTGGACAGCTCGCCATAGAGCAATCTCTTTGGGAGACGACAGTCATCCATGCGGCGGACGTTGCCAGCCCAACGTAGCTGTTAGCACAGTAGTATGGCACGGATACTATACATCCCAGAACGCTGGAGCACTTCAGTGTCTGGGACTCTCTCCTGCCACTTGACACGGAGCAGGATCCCGAAGCATCTAATGAGGAATGCAATGAGCTGTTTAGCATGCCGGCTGCAGACTGTCCACGTCTCGCACGCATAGAGGCATGATAGGGCTACTACTCCGTACACTTTGAGCTTGGTGCTAAGGCTCAATCCACGTCGCTCCCAGAATTTATCCTTCAGTCTGCCGAAGGCTGCGCTGGCCCTGGCATTTCTGTAGGCCAACCTTTTCCTTATTATGTGCCACAAAAATATCTTTGTGATTGTTACTATAAGTTTCCTTGTTCTTGTTTTCCCCGTTGTTCAAAGGATCTGCCCAAGGTAATCTTAGCATTCCTTAAGGCTTCATCGTTGTTCAAACATTCTGCCCAAGGTATTCTTAGCATTCCTTAAGACTTGATCGATGTTCAAACGAACTGTCCAATGTTCCTTAGCATTCCTTAAAACTTCTTCGTTGTTTAAATGTTCTGTCCGAAGTATGCTTAGCATTCCTTAAGACTTCATCTTTTTTCAAACTTTCTATCCTAAGTTATCCTTAGGATTCCTCAAGACATCATCGATCTTCAAACGTACTATCCAAGGTACTCTTATCATTTCTTACTACATCTTTGTTCAAACGTCCTGTCCAAGTGTATTCTTAGAATTCCTTAAGTCTTCATCGTTGTTCAAACGTTCTGTCCAAGATATTCTTAGCATTACTTAAGACTTCATCGTTGTTCAGACGAACTGACCAAGTTATTCTTAGCATTCCTTAAGACTTGATCTTTGTTCAAACTTCTGCCCAACGTATTCTTAGCATACCTTAAAACTTCATAGTTGTACAAAATTACAGTCGGATGTATTCTGAGCATTACTTAAGATTTGATCGTAGTTCAAACGTTCTATCCAAGGTATTTTTAGCATCTTACTGTCCAAGGTACTCTTATCATTTCGTAAGACTTCATCGTTGTTTAAACTTTCTGTCCAAGGTATGTTACATATCCCTTAAGACGTTATCGTTGTCCAAGTTATTCTTAGCATTACTTAAGATTTCATCTTAGTTCAAATAAACTGTCCAGTGTTTCCTTAGCATTACTTAGGACTTCATCGTTGTTCAAACATTTTGTCCAAGGTATTCTTAGCATTCCTTAAGACTTCATCATTGTTAAAACAAACTGATCTAATTATTCTTAGCATTCTTTAAGATTTCATCTTTCTTCAAACGTTCGGTCCAAGGTATTCTTGGCATTCTTTAAGACTTCATTGTTTTTCAAATGTTTTGTCCAAGGTATTCTTAGCATTCCTTAAGACGTCATCGTTGTTCAAACGTAATGTCGAATGCATTCTTAGCATTCCTTAAAACTTCATCGTTTTTCAAACGTTCTATCTAATGTATTCTTAGGATTTCTTAAGACTTCATCGTTGTTCAATCGTACTGAGATTGAAAATACTTGGGTAGGGAAAAACTACAGCGCCTTCCTTGATGAATTTCATCTTAACGTCAAGAAACTGATTAGGAAATTATAAAGTATTATTATAAAAAATAAATAGACATAATATGTCTATTATTCAATGAAACTTGTTTCTGTATATATATATATATATATATATAGATATATATATATATACAGAAACAAGTTTCATATACATATATATATATATATATATATATATATATATATATATATATATATACATATATAGTTGTAGAGTGGATAAATAAAACGGCCAAATATAAGCAGGCGTGTACGCGTGTGCTGGTGTGCATACGCAGGCAAACAAATAAATAATCGTTAAATTTATGCATGAGGTGTAAACGTAATAGTGCTCAATGCAGTTATACATATATATGTGTGTGTGTGTTTGTGTGTGTGTGTGTGTGTGTGTGTTTGTGTGTGTGTGTGTGTGTGTTTGTGTGTGTGTGTGTGTGTGTTTGTGTGTGTGTGTGTGTGTTTGTGTGTGTTTGTGTGTGTGTGTGTGTGTGTGTGTGTGTGTGTGTGAACCCGACTTAAAGTTGGTCACAAGATATGTCCTTTGAACTTGTATACCAGTATATAGACAAAAGGACACCACATGGTTCTTGAAAATGACTGAAATGATCGATCGAAAGTACTTAAACAAAATAGTACTGATGGGAATTTCCTTCCTAACCTTTTATTTGAAGTAGTGATAAATGTTAACATCTTGATTATGTCATTATTTTCTTTTCGAGTTGAATGTGATAAATTCTGCCAGTGGTTCCCAACCGGTACAGTGCGCCTCATAGGTGCGGCTGGAGAGGATAGTCAGTGAGGCGGAATGATTGAAAAACAATCAAAGATTTAGAAACAGTTTCAAAAATTTATATGCCAAAAAGAAATGTTTTCAGAATTTAAAGTATTATAATAGATTACTTGTAACTGCATGCATGAATCCCAGTATAAATAGTTATAAATAATTATTGACCGATTTTATCATTGTGTTATTTTTGTATTATATCAAGTATTAAGAATATAGTAACTCGGGTCCGCAAATTGGAGGAGAGAGTTATCAATGATAATGTTCTGACTTCGAATCCTCGGTTATCTCCCTTTAATCTACTCTGTTTTCTTTGGGGGGTATTTTTAAATTTACTTTTTATCATATAAAATTTGGTGAAGTACGAGCAAATTTTTATTCCGAAAATGCGGCCCACATAAAAAAGAATATTTAGGAACGACTGATTTTAGCTGTTAGAGCTGTTGAAATTCCTCAAGTAAAGTGGTTTCTCTTATTTGGTACACTTCTTCGTGATTCTCTAGCGTCAGTTCGCAAGGTTCAAAGAGGGATGGTCTTCGCCAGGGCACACAGGCTTCACTCGCACAAAGTCATTTTTAACCAGTTATCTATGAAGGCGGTTGTATACAGCTGACAGTTTAGATATTTCTGAACGGGATTGGCGCCAGGAATGGCATCCACATGAAAGTCTCGATCTGCCGAATCTATTTAAGAACATGACAAGCATTCACTTGAGATCGCTGGTCAATGGAGAAAGGATTAGCAATTCCCGCAGTCCATTGGGGCTGGCGTTCGTTCTTCACTGAATACCTCACACTTTTGACTTTGTACAAGATTACACGACATTCTTGGTGGTTGAGATTGGCCATCCTTCTCCTCCTCCTCCTCATCATCATCAGTCCCATGACTGGGTGTGGTCGTATAGTCACTGCATAGCTAAGCACCTAACAGGGTCCTTCCATAAGTCTCGGTTGCGGGCCAATGTCTCCGTTTCTATGAATTATCTTCCAATCCACTCAATGACGTTGTCAGTTCCTTTATTTTGCCCTCTGCTTCTTCTTCTTTTGCTTAAGGTTGCACCTTGTCGGATGGCAGTGGAAGGAGTGTTGGTCCTTATAATGTGGTCATTCTATTTCAACTGTCTCTTTTAGACGGTGGGTTATGTGGTCTTGAAAGCACTCAGACGATAGCATTGATATAAAATCACCTGTGATGAGGTGCTGAAAACATTCTGAGTACTACACACTTCCGAAATCTGACCAAGTGATCAAATATCTTCCTTTTTTTTTTAAGCATCTTGATCAGGGCGATAACTTTTCAGTCTCCCCCTCACAAACTGCGCGACACTATCAAACAAGAAAAACTTGATTGTGTCTCGCAATGCGTCATTTGTGATGCGCTCAACAGAGTAATCAATGTTCCTGCCCAATTAAAAACCAGGATTTTGATTATTGATTTTTTTAAAGTAGACAGACCCTCCACATTTAACACAACAGTCTTCTTGTGCCATTTTCTGCATTTCCCATTGGGCTAGACCTTACTCGGTTAAATATTAATGTCTCTTCGTAGAGTAATGGTGGGTAAGCTAGTTTCACAGACTACTATATATAGTCAATTCCGTCCTCATTAAGAGCTCAAATGTTATGGCCTTGTGCTGTATTAAGCATTGAAAATATCAATAAAAATAACCTTGCTGTATACCATAGGATTGTGAAAAAATAGCTGAAATCATAATATTGCATAAAAATAAATAAATAAATATATAGTGTATACTATATGATTGAAAAAAAAAAAACAACAATTTTATGAAATATAAGAATGTTTCGGTTTTAAATGACCCATGAGAGGTTGATAAGCCGTAAAACAACCTATTTTAAAATTGTCGAGTGTGTGTGAAATCGACAATGTAGCTGTTGTCGCTATTATGTATTATTCTGCTCATTCAGTTTTCAAAGCAGTGTTGTCCGTTGGCTTTCGCTGAAGGTCAACTATCTCTGCAAAACATCCGCATTCTAGCATTTTATGAGGCGAGACTGAAAAGTTATCGCCCTGATCATGAAATCTTTAAAAAAAAAACATATTTGATCACTTGGTCAGATTTGGAAAGATGATTTTGGTAATGCTGTCGTCTGGATGGCTTACATTCTTTCGGTAGTTTCCAATTCTTCCAGCAGCCTCGAAACTATTTTTAGCACGCCAATGATAATGGGTACAATCGAAATCTTTCATGTTCCATAATTATCTGGTAAGTTCCAGATATTTCTCAAATTTTTCTTTTCTTTTTAATTTTGGCTCTAGAGTTTGCTGAAATAGAAACTTCGAAACTGTCTCTGTCAAATCATAAGATTCTATAAACCCAAAATAATTACTTGAAAATTTGAGTCATGTTATTAAATAGACTTGTCAGATCGAGACTTTCATATGAATGTGATGCCTTGCGCCAAACCTTTTCAGAAATAACTAAACTGTCAGTTGTATACAACCGCTTTCTAAGATCAATGGTTAAAATGGCTTAGAGCAAGAGAAGCATGTGAATCTTGTCGAAGACCAACATTCTCCAAACAGTGTGAATTGGCGCTACAGGATCACAAATAAAGAACTGTACCAGATAACAGAAACCACATCAATTGAGGACTTCCAGCAGCAGAAACGACTAAATTGGATATCACATGTAACTCGAAGAGAAAATAAAGACATAATCAACATACTGGCACTCCACACTACAACAAGTAAAAGGCTAGAAAGGGAACCTTCCTCAATATTGGAAAGAGTTATAACAGCTACTGGACTACAGAAAACCATTTTGCTAAATTGTTTCAAGAGAAAGATATTATAAATTTTAACCGAAAACAGTACTGACTGCCCGGTCAACGAATGCCAAATGTTACCTTATAAGGAAACAGCTAATATATCCATTTGTGCATTATTATCACTTCTTGATTCTGTACGTCGTTCCAATGTCCATATTTAAGATTTTGCTTGCAGCCAGCTTTGCAATTTAATGTTTTTTTAAAAAATGCGTCATCTCTATACATTAGGGCGTTAATCATACCCCATTACAATTCCGTGAGATTTAGCAGAATTGCTACGAAGAATGTAAAAACAGGATAAAAAATTCCCTTCAAAAATATATCTTACATTGACCTTGACTAGAGATTACTTACTTACAACCAGTTCTCCCTGAGAATTTCCCATTGCATTTATAATTCTCTAAACTATTATGCTGCCTGTCTGTATATTCGACAGTTACGCATTCGCACATAAGATCAGAGCGTTGTATCCGTCATAGGTGGAATAATCTACGATTTACCAAGAAACTTACATACTGTTAGGTAGGGGAAAATTTGGTAAGAGAGAGGCGGGTGAAAGAAAGTAAGAATTCATATAGGAAGTAAGAAAACTTGAGAAAAAGGAAAAGAAAACCAGGTGAAAGGAAAAAATGAGTACATATAAACATATAGAGAGAAGAGGAGGAGTGAAGGTGAAAGAAACGCATAGAGCGACAGACTTGCTGACAGGATCTCAAGAGGCGAACAGCGAACAAGGGAAAGATATAAAAATAGTGATATATTAAGAATTCTTTGTGGAGAGATAGAGAAAAAGAAGATAAAAGCGGGGATGCACTAGAAAATATTCCTTTTTCACATATTGAACTAATTCATATTTGTATAGAATTAAGATAAAAAATGTGGATATGTAACGAAGATTGAAAGTGATAAGGAAGAGAATGAGAAGATACAGGGAAATGGTGAGAAAAGAACAGATGCCTGGGAAAATGGAAAATCTTCATTGTCAACACCTGTGAAATTTCCACACATCTGGATAATTATTATTATCATTATTATTATTATTATTATCATTATTATTATTATTAGTAGTAGTAGTAGTAGTAGTAGTAGTAGTATATACTTATGTCTTCGATAATGCTAAATAATATTTATACTGATATAAACTGCGTGATTATGAATTTTTTTTTTTGTTGATTGTTATTTTTAGCATCACCAACCACGTTTTTCCCTTTAAACGAATTATTATTTTGAAAGAATATGAATCCGTAATTTCATTAATTCTGTTGTTTGAAATTTGAAAATATAATTTAATTTAAAAACTAACCAAATTTATTCGAATTCACACAAAGTTTGGAACGTTTCTAAATTAAAATAAAACGCTTCTTCATTCTAAAAATTCGTAATTTTCACTTGAGATTCTCCTCGTAAAGATTGTTTAACTAAATTTATTTCCAGCTTCGCGCTTTACAATTACAAAATTCTCAGGTACGCATTAGACAAATCAAACTAGATGCCAGATTGTCGGCTCCACAAAAGCTATAACGTTTTTTTTTTATCTATTTTAATAAGTAATTTATTACCCACTTTTTATGAAATAAAACAATGGTCTTGAGATTTTATTATATTGCTTTATTTATTTACGAATTCACCTGACATGGTCTGAAGTAGTGATTCTCAACCACCGTGCCGCGGCTCACTAGTGTGCCGCGCGAGACTCTTAAGTGTGCCACGAATTATTGTCACGGCATACATATTTATATATATATATATATATATATGTGTGTGTGTGTGTGTGTGTGTGTGTGTGTGTGTGTGTGTGTGTGTGTGTGAAAGTAGTAATGGCACAGAGTTAGTATTTGAATAAATGAATAAGTATTAACTTTTTTTCAAATAGTTCTTTTCACTATATTCCTTCTTGGACTTCAATTATGTAAAGAAGAATTGGTCACCATTTCTAGTGATTTAGGACTCAAAATAAAACATACGATGGTACCCATTGATATATTTTGGATTTCAACACAAAAGGAATATCCCACATTAGCTAAAAAGATTTTATCAGTTTTATTGCAATTTTCTCATTCTTATTTATGTGAATTATACTTCTCAACCCTAAATAACATCAAAAATAAGAAGCGAGAAAGACTACGCTGAGCTGAATATTAGTTGATTTAAAATTTAATTAATCTGATTTGAAACAAATATTATTTACTGTTAGTTTAAAATATCGCAGAAATGCATTTTTAATACAGCGGTAGCTGCTTATTTAAGGTGTTGATAGCTTCAGTGACAGATGAAAGTTTATCTAATGTTTTTCTACGGTGTGTATATATATATATATATATATATATATATATATATATATATATATATATACGGTGTATATATCCGTAAAAAATAGTCGAGGAATATAAAGTGAGCGCCTTCTTTATTATAATTTATATATTTATTTTAGATACTTTGGCTTTATATTTATTATAGTTACTGCTCTTATTATCTGATAATGTCGCATATAAACAAATACATCGAGTCAGTTGCATCATCCACCGCAAGAAAAGTTGGTTCCCTGTGCCGAGCCAGGAAATTTTTCTCCCCGGAATCGATCCTCCAAGTCTATAAATCGACCATTCACCCTTGCATGGAGTATTGCTGCCATATATGGTCTGGGGCCCCTGCTGTTTGCCTCGGGGTTCTTGATAAGATCCAGAGACGGATATGCAATGTGATTGGCCCTGATCTGTCATCTCGTCTGCAGTCGCTCTCTCACAGACGCGATGTTGCATCGCTCTGCGTTTTTTACAAGTACTTTCACGGTAATTGCTCCGAGGAGTTGCTTTCGCTTGTCCCTAGGCCTCGTGAATTTAAACGTCCTACGAGGCTGGCATCCCGTTCCCACCCCTTCACCGTTGAAACTGTTAGATGTAGACGTCTCTTCTACTCCAATAGCTTCATGTCTCGCACATCTCGCCTATGGAACTCCCTTCCCTATTACTGTTTCCCTGACAAATACAATCTCCAACGGTTTAAGTGTAGCGTCAATCGACATCTCCAGTTGCCTTCATCTATCCACTTCCCTTCTCCACATCCTTTCATCTTTCATTCCTATCTGCTCTCGCTCCAAATCTTCTGTAACCCCCTTGCCTTGATCGACCCACTGTCTTTCTCTTTCTCCTCATCCTCTCCTTTACCACTCCTATCTGCTCTTCCTCCAACACTTCTGTAACCCCATGCGTGATAGTGACCTCCAGCCTTGCTTCGGGTGATACGCTTAAAAAAAAAAGAAAAAAAAAAAGAAAAAAAAGAAGAAAAAAAAGAAGAAAAAAAAGAAAAAAAAAGAAAAAAAAAGAAAAAAATATCGGCATGTTTATTAGTGTTCAATGAAACTTTTCTATTTATGATTAGTAAATATAGTTTTACTTTATAACAATATCAGATTTTAAACTTTATAAATCATCCTAATTAAAAAAAAAAATTAAATGCAAACCATTCTTGTAAAAAATATTTTCTTAATATTGTCCATAATATGCCTTATTCATAAAAGCATTTAAAAGCTTTTCTAATTAAATAATGTTTTAGTTTTATTGCATTTTTTTTATTTTACGATTCAGAGCGGTAACTGGTGTTCTTGTTTGACAAAAAAAAATGATGATTTAAATTCTTCACGATTTCTGCTTTTAACTAATATAAAATTAAGTGACACAAAATTTAATTTCTCGAAATTGAATAATTAGATGGGGAGATAACAGATATAAAAAAAAAATTACGGAAATTTTTAAAAGTAAACATTTTTATAATAATTTAATTCATTTGTGAATAAGTCTTGAAAGTGTCATTAAAATCCGATAATTGATTTTTGCAAGAATTTCCAAAACAATGTGTTTTTCACCAAAGACGCTAACATTTCCTATACTAATATTTGGTCACTCCGCTGACACAAGAAAAACAACATTTTTAAACAAAATTTCGAATTTTCTAAAAAGGAGCCAAAAATATAATTTAATAATCAAAAAATCCTTTGTTTCCTCTTAATAATAACATAAAGTTTTTAACGATAAAATTTTGTCTTTATTAAGATTGGGGTATTTTTGCATCACGGTATGTATTAGTGGTGGTACCTATATACCTATATATATATATATATATATATATATATATATATAAGTGAACACTGAGGTCAACAGTCTGTTTCATGCTTGAACGCAATATTGACGAAAATTGTGTTCACATTTACTCTATCCCAGATATTGAGCCATTTTCTCATAAATATCAGTCAGTTATGTGCCATGTGTGATATACGCTTAGACCATCATGTATCTTTCTATACATGACTGACGAGGCAGATTTTTTCCCGCAGTAGCTTGCCATTTTTTTCTGCGGTAGACCTGTTGAGAACCCAGCCTGTCCTGCTATTTACCCATAGGGGAAGAAGAGGAGTCATAACTTTCCCAAGGGTATTAGCACGTAAGTGAATGTAATGGATTCGACTGGAATTCGAACTCGTCTCTCCGATTCCTCAATCCAAGCCTGAGTATATATATATATATATATATATATATATATATATATATATATATATATATATATATATATATATATATATATATATATATATATATCGATCTATGTAGATGTATGACTAGTGAGTATTATATTACTTTAAACAGTATTACAATGGATACTTCGTATTAGAAACAGGCGTCTACGAAGTATCCACTATAAGAACGTTTGAAATAATAAAATGTCAGCTTAAAAATAAATCCATTAAATCTTTATATATATATATATATATATATATATATATATATATATATATATATATATATATATATATAATATTCCATTTTTGAGTGCTGCTGTTAGTAAAATATTGTTAGATGTAAAATAAAAAAGCTATAATTTAAATATTAATAATAAATATACATTTTCCTCACTTCACCCATAATGCTATCTTCGGGTGCTGATTAATAACTTATTGTAAAATTGTCGCCATTTATATTTTTAATTTTGCGCGTGCGCATTGTTTGTTTTTGATTTTGTCGACTGCATAGTATAGTAAGGTCAGTTTGGCGTTATCTGTGAGAAAAATAGCACCATGACGCAATTCACTCAGCCAAAAATTTGGAAACAGCCTGCTACACTGCTTGGTCTTCGCACCGGAAGCTCCAATAGGAACACTTCAGAGTGTTTGGATGTCAATCTGAATTTGGAAAGAGTTGGATGAGTCTAATATTAATTACGACGGTGTTTGGAGCGATTACTAATGATGGCGACATTATGCCTCCATTCATCTTCCCATAGAACCTCAGACTCAACACAGAGGCCTACATCAAGTGTCTCAAGGAGGTAGTGCTGCTCTAGGTGAAAAGGGTGGCTGCTGGAAGTACCTATGTCTGGCAATAGAACTTTGCACCATGCCACACAAGCAGAAGAACCCAGGCATGGCTGTCAGACAATTTCTGTGATCACATCACCCCTTACATCTGGCTACTTAACTCCTCAGAATGCAACCTCCTTGATTATTATGTGTGGGATGCAGTTGAGCGAGAGACCCACAAAACTCCTTGTAACACCAAACATGAACTGAAGCAAGGATTATGGCAGCGTGCAGAAGAATTGCAAGAGATTCTGAAGTCATCTGGAGGCCATGGTTGAAGCCAATGGCGATTTTATTGAATAAATTTACTATTTAGTATTTTCAAGATATTTTGTGTAATTTTGGAAAATATAACTTTTAAAATGAGATGACAGTTTTATTTTCAATTTTGTGTAATTTAGACGACAATTTATTCATCACACATTCAGTGTGTGTGTATGTGCGTATATATATATATATATATATATATATATATATATATATATATATATATATATGTACTTAACGTACATTTTGGCAGTAAACTTTCTTTCTCTTGAGGGGTCTCCCCTTTTTCCACAAATGGACTCACCCAAGGTATGCATATACTACTACCACTAAATACCCGAGTGAGTAATAGTACGTTAAGTCAAGTCGGCCAGTAGCAGTGATAATAGAGTCGGACAGTAGAGTAGTGGAAAGTTGAGTCGGTCGGTAGAATAACGTAGCGGCAAGAGTCACAGTGTGCTAGCACGTAGACTCAGTAAGAAGTCATACAGCGATACGTCGATATCAAAGACTGCATATATATATATATATTGCTACTAACCCGCATTCCTGGAACTACTAACCTGTATTACCAGATTGTATTATTACGTTAATACATTTATTTTCCTCTATTCATTCTTGGCGTTTGTTATATATATATGTATGTATTAGAACCTTGAATAAGTTCTCGATGGTTTCCAACAGATGGCGTTCCCAGAACTGCGTGCGTGTAGTTTCAAATGGTAACGCATCTATAAGGAAGTACTATAAGCAAGCTTGAAATTCAGTGTGGAATTCAAACGCTGCCAGAAAGATAGGAAAAAGTCGTGGCTAGCGATAGACAATACTTTCGGTGACATGTTTCTAACTAAATTTTGTAAATAATACATTTCTTTTCATGAAAAATCAGCGAGAACTTATTCAAGGTCCACACACACACACACACACACACACACACACACATATATATATATATATATATATATATATATATATATATATATATCCACGTACGATGAGAACGAATAGAGTACAATTCCAACGTTCGTAACATTTAATTTAAAAGACGGTTCAATACAGTGTAGAGCAATGTTATTTATTTTAGGTTATTACACCGAAAACATGTAAAATTGTTACACGATTGCAATCGAAGGACTGCAATTATATATCAATTTTACGTTTTCGGTCTAATAACCCAATATATATATATATATATATATATATATATATATATATATATATATATAAACGCCTTTATCCACATGACACAGTGGATTAATTAACAGGAGATAACTGATAACTGACATCCATTAAACATGGCACGTGGAACTGGAACAGTCTACCCCAGTGAGCGAATTTCGGTGTAATAACCTAATATATATATATATATATATATATATATATATATATATATAAACAAAATGATAAGTGGGGAGTCCTTTATGCCAACGTGGCTGTATCGTCTTTCTTGGGGTGAAAAGACATTCCAACCACCTGAAGAAGGCTGGAGTGTATAACGGCCGAAACGTTGTAACAAATATGGCGACAAAGATGAGGACAATAGTCCGAATAATGTAAATAATGTACATAATACATCATCTCAGAAATATAGATAGATATTTAGCTTTCAAGTTTTAACTCTGTACTTCTTTTGCGTGCAGTGTCCCTTCAGGTCTTGGTCGATCAGGATTCTCCACAACTTCCTTTGTAGTTCTAAGCAATGTTTGTTCCCTTTTTTATGCTTTCCAGCCATTGTTCTGCTAGGCATTTATACAAGCTCGTTAGGTAGGTTAGTCAATGTTTCCCTCTGTCCTTCTTCAAAATATAAATATACAGGCATTAAAATATGAATAGGTAGATAAAATTTAACATGTCCCAATCTGGATTCAATATGTTAAATCATTCTTTGTTTTTTTTTCTTCCTCCTCTTCTAGTACCGTGTCCCTCCAGGATCATGGTTCTCCATAACTTCCTGCACCTCTTAGTTAATTTTGTCTTTTTGCTATCCCTCCTAATCTCTGTTCTGTCAACTATTTTCACAAACTCGTTAAGTAGGCTATTCGCTGCTTTCCTCTGCCCCGCTTGACTTCAACGTGCCCTGTGAGTGCTAAATTTTCTGAACCCTCTTTCCTCATTAGGTGCACGAGAAACTTCAACTTTGTCTTTCTAAGTATCAGATTTTCTAAACCCTCTTTCCTCATTATGTGCCCTATAAATTCCAACCGCATCTTGCTGATATTAAGCATGAGTGTCCTTTTTGTTTCCATTTTCTCTAACACTTCCTCATTGCTCACATGTTCAGTCTATGATATTCTCAATATCCTTCTATAGAACCGCATTTCTGTTGCCTCAAGTTTCCACTAGATCTGTGACTGAGATTAAAATAACAGTCGAATACCCTATTCTTTGTTTCTAGCGATATTTCTTGTTTTTTAATACTTTGGAAGGCATCACTCGCTATCGCAAAGCGCCTTCGAATGTTGGTGTCGTATCTTCCGTCCTCTGTTAAAACACTTCCCAGATATTTGAATGTTTGAACTTGCTTGGCTTTAGTACAGTGTAACCCGGATTTAAGAGAAACCCGGATATAAGATAGATTTTATCTGGTCCCAAATCAGAGCCTGTGTTAATGTATATAAAATCGACCAAACCCGGATATAAGAGAAACCCGATTATAAGAGAAAACCGGATATCTTCTTTTTGCTGACAACCATGCATTCTGTCTTCTTATAACTGATGCTTAGACTCTTATCTTTGTTTCCCTTTACTATATTCTATAGAAGTAGTTTCTTTTCTGTGTTTGCTGTCAACATTGTGTCATCTGTATATCTAGTATTGTTTAAGATTGTGGGCGCCAATAACGAATCCTGTTAGGACTTATAATTGTCTCGGAATTAATTCACTGTATAGGTTGAATAAGTCAGGCTCGGACTGAGGAATCGGAGAGCCGAGTTCGAATTCCGGTCGAATCCATTACATTCACTTACGTGCTAATACCCTTGGGAAAGTTATGAATCCTCTTCTTCTCCCCCCCCCCCCAGCTATGGATAAATAGCAGGACAGATCGGGTTCTCTAGCCTTGGATGACAACTGGTCTACCGCAGAAAGAAATGGCAACCTACTGCGGGAAAAAAATCTGCCTCGTCAGTCATGTATCGAAAGATACATGATCGCCTAAGCGTGTATCACTCGTGGCACATAACTGACTGAAGTTAGCTGAGAAGACCCATACTTGTCATACACCCCTACCTCCCTCCCTCTCTCTCTCTATGCCTCTCTCTCTCCCTCCCTCTCCCTCTCTCTCTCTCTACCTCTCTCTCTATCTCTCTCTCCCTCTCTCTCTCTCAACGAAATTATTCTTGGGTCCCGCTAAGACTCGAGATAGATACTAAGGTAAAGAAACGATCTGTTAGAGCTTACCTCGTAGCCAAATCAATTGTCTATTTCCCAATAACGTTAGAAGACATGCTTGTAAACAAGTAAAAGCCAGAATTTCCAATACCAACAATCGAAATCGTCACATCCTCCCCGCTTAGAAGATCGGCGCAACAGGATCTTCCTAACCTTATCTCCTCTATTTCGATTTATAGCATACTAGGCTTAGATTTGTAGATACCAATATGTGGCAAGCCTGAGGTAGCTTAAGTATTTCCCAAGTGTGCCACCAATGCGTGCTCGAGTTAAGGATTTTAAATGTTGATTGTCCAGGCAATCAGGTTGTGTTCACTTTGGGAAAAACTTATGCAACACAAAAAATAAACCTTTTTACATATCTCCAACTCTCGGTTTGACTTTGTGTTGTACTAAACAAGAAAATATCGAACAGTAGTAGTCTTTTACCTGGACATACAAACAGACCGTGATAGATAGATAGATAGATAGATAGATAGATAGATAGATAGATAGATAGATAGATAGATAGTGAACTGACAGACAAAAAATAGATAGATAGATAGATAGATAGATAGTGAACTGACAGACAAAAAATAGATAGATAGATAGATAGATAGATAGATAGATAGTGAACTGACAGACAAAAAATAGATAGATAGATAGATAGATAGATAGATAGATAGATAGATAGTGAACTGACAGACAAAAAATAGATAGATAGAGAGATAGATTGAAACCGACTAAGATAGGCAGACAGATAGATGGACAGCGAATTGACAGACAAAGATAGATAGATAGATAGATAGATAGATAGATAGATAGATAGATAGATAGATAGATAGATAGATAGATAGAACAAATAGATATGTAGGACCCGCGTTAGATGTTAAAAGAATTGTAGACTATAATCGTCGCAACTTCCACCTTTACTCACTGCCCCACAATGATGAATTTGAGGCAGACTAAGGTTTACTAAATAGATCTCGCTATGAAATAGCGGCTGTTTTCAGGATAACGTCGTAAATAATGTACCTTCAATACTTGCTTGGTGCTACACACGTCTGGTCATGTACCTGACTAAACTTGGCTTAATAAACAACTAGTGGCATTTCTCAGTCAATAATTAGTAATTATAAATATTTCTAGCGAGGTGTGTGTAATGAGTTAAATCTTTACTAGGGGTCATATAAGTGAGGTGGGCGCCTATGATCAGAGTAAGCTAAGCTAGAATTAATAAACTGTCAAACTAACTCGGCTTGACAAACAGTTACACACACAAACACACACAAAGAAAGAAAGAAAGAAAGAAAGAAAGAAAAATGATGAGACAAAAAGAAAGAAGACAATGAAAAGAAAGAAAGAAGACAGGAAAAAACAGAAAGAAGACGGGAAAAGAAAAAAAGACAAGAAAGAAAGAAAGAAAAAGACAAGAAAGAAAGAAAGAAAGAAAGAAAGAAAATATTGGATTGTAGTAGACGTGTATATTAACCTTTTAGTACCTATTGGCCCACTAGTGGAACATACTTTAAAACATTTTTGATACCAGATAAGGATTAATTTTAGTATTTTATCAATAATATACGCAGAAAAGATGAAAAAACAATATGTGCTTACACATCGTGTATTAAAATACAATTAATGCTCGTCTGGTATTTAGGAAATGCCTTAAAATATGTTCAGCTAGTGGAACAACGGTCAAAGGTTAAACTGTCGCTCACACAAATAAGACAAGTTAAAACAAAGAAAGTATCAGCTTGATACACACACAAAAGAAATAAAATATTTTGTTTTACCCACTTACCGGCCACAATTCGTGTCCCAATAGTAGAATCCAGGATGACGTGTTTATGAACTCTGTCAAAAAACAACATGGCCCGTTGAAGTGCATTCAATGTTCGTTGCAGAAGAGCCTCGAGTCCACTGCGCGTGTCGTGTGCCTGGGTGACCAGGTTCTCTGGGACCGGTACCGGAGGTGATGGCGGTAATAACGGATGAGGAAACATGGATAAGGCAGTAGCATCGCAATGGTTGACAGAACACCCCAATATGGCCAGGGTTAGAGCTAGAAAAATTAATGACAATGATACCCTTCGGCAAAGGATAAGTGGCGAGACGGAAAAGCCAGAGTTTAAGTTCGTCTTCGGGTCTACTGCGGCTGCAATTTCTTTTTTATTCCCTTTCTCCATGTCGAATTGTTCGATTTTTTTTTACTTTCTTTCTGTCTCTTTTTTTTTTTTTTCAAAGAGGCAGAAGATAGTGATTTACTTTAAAAACAAAAAATAATTTGTAAAAAAAAAGTAATTTTTAGTTAATTGCTTCTTTTGTTTTTGTGTTATTAATTCGTAGTTATTTTATTTTTTTTATCTGCTAAATGAAAGTAAAATCTCTTCGTGTTATAATTTCCCGCCAAAAATGGGGAGGTGAGAAAGTTTAAAATTTACTCAACGAACACTTTTTAATTAATTTTTACAATTTTTTTTATTTTTATAGGGTAGTTCTTGCAGGTACTTTTACTGGTATACAGAACTTTTTACGTTATGTTTTTACACGTTAATTATTTATAGTGTGTCGTTTACAAAATCAACAAACGGACGCTGTTTTTGTCAGTATCGAGGTTAAATCATCACGTTGTAAAGCGTGATCAATTCGGAAGAGACATGTTCAATTATCGTAACATGAGCATCATAGTGAATACAACACTCGTGGACAGAGCAGAGTAACGAGAGAGGAAAATTTTAAAAAAAAACACTAGAAGAGGAAGAGATGAAATAAAAATCGAGCAAAATATATAAGTTGATGATGATGAGCGTCGCTCTTTTGAAAAAAGTGAGAGAGAGAGATGGTCGCGTTTCTTCTTTCTTTCTTACGTCTCCTTACTGTTGGATTTTAATGAAAGCGGCTTCAGTAGTTCATTCCAGTAGAATAGATAGCAAAGGATAATGAAGATGCTTTAACGACGTTGTGTCGGAGTTCGTTCCTCGGCGCTGACATCTCCTTACACGACGGAGTGCCTTCATTTTGAATCCTGTTTATAGGCACTGATTTCCCCCCTCCTCCCTTTCATTTCCGCGTTCGTTTGCCACACTGCCCGAGAGAAAGAGAGAGAGGGAGTGAGTCGCACGCGCGCATTTGTGTGTGTGTGTGTGTGTGTGTGTGTGTGTGTGTGTGTGTGTGTGTGTGTGTGTGTGTGTGTGCGCGTGTGCACGCATATATACATACACGCACTCGAGCTGGCGGGCGTGCATATCCCGGTAGTTGATGATGGGGGCGTGTGCGCTAAGATCGACAGAGAGCTGTTGATGTTAGTGAGATTCATACATAGGATTTTGGAATAACGTGTTAGATTTAACAAATGCAATGTCTCTACATGCGTCGACTTCTCTCTCTCTCTCTCTCTCTCTCTCTCTCTCTCTCTCTCTCTCTCTCTCTCTCTCTCTCTCTCTCTCACCTTATTTTATTTACTTCTTTTCTCTCGTTCACCCGCTATTCCCAATATCTGTCTCCAGTGCTGATTAGCCCCAGCTATAATAGTTTTGCCACTGTCTTCCGTTTGGCCAAATCAGTTGTTTGCACCCCCCCGTCTTTCTCTCTCACCCACACTCCCGCCGTTTCTCTCATATTTTCCTCTCTCTGTTCTTTTATATGAGATTCTATTCCATCACTCTATCATTCTTGTAATCTCGCCTCTTGTTTGTTTCTTTCTCTCCATCTTATTTTCTCTCTTTTATGCTTCCTCGCCTCTATGGCTTTCAATTCCTCTCTCTCTCTCTCTCTCTCTCTCTCTCTCTCTCTCTCTCTCTCTCTATCTATCTATCTATCTATCTATCTCTCTCACGCACACACACACATACACACTACTCTTTCACTCTTTCACTTTATTCTTAATTTCTTTCTATTTTTCACAAACCATTTCTATCTCTCCTTCTCTCACACACACACACATATATATATATATATATTCTTAAACAGTAAAATTAGTAACAACAGGCCTAGATAGCAACTCAAATACGTGTACACACAAAAAATAACGTTTATAGAAAAATGTGTGTGTGTGTGTGTGTGTGTGTGTGTGTGTGTGTGTGTGTGTGTGTGTGTGTGTGTGTGTGTGTGTGTGTGTGTGTGTGCCAAATGTGGTGGGGGGCGAAAAATGTGTTATGCTAATTTTTCAAGTTGGGAGAGCAAGCTTAGAAAATCAGTATTTTAACCCTGTTTTCTTTTCTTTTCTTTTTTCTGGCTTCAGACACCGGGTCCATTTTTATTCCAGACACTTTCCGGAGTCAGTGGTTTATATCCACAAGAAGGGAAACCAAGTCCTCTTTTTTATGTAACTTTTCATTGCCATCCTTCCTTCTTTCTTTCTTTCTTTCTTTCTTTCTTTATTTATTTATTTATTGTCTTCTTTATTTCTTTTTGCCTCTTCATTGCCTTCTTACTTTCTTTATTCATTCATTCATTCATTCATTTATTTTTACCTCTTCATTATTTTCTTTATTTTATTTTGCTTCTTTATTGCCTCACTTCTTTCTTTCTTTCTTACTTTCTTTCTCATCACAAACATTTTCTTAGTTCGATACGTGATTAAAAAGCAGCGCTGAAAAGTTCTCTGCCTGACCAAAAAAGCCTTCTTATAAAACGGCTGATGTTTGGTCATTTCGTCAGATTTTCATCACTTCCGCGTATAGATTTTTATTTTTTATTTATTTCATTAAGGCATGCTTAGTTCAGTACCAGGCGCTAAATATCGAACTCACTATCAAATGATTTGGTAAGGGAGAAGATCAAATACACTATCAAATGATTTCGTAAACGATATTAAACTACAAACCATCAAACTACAGTAGGCACCTACTGTATATTTACTTGTACAGACGAAAGCTAAACAGGATAGAAATGTACGTAGGAAGATAATGTTACGCTAGTCTTCCAAATGGGAAAGGCCTGCTTGCTTAGAAAATCAGTATTCAAAAATCCTATGCCACCAAGTCGACCAAAGTCTTCTCGTTTTCATTCTCTCTGTTTCTTCTTGGCACTTTTCTACCTTTCATTCACTTTCAGCAAATTTTCATTCCTCTCGAGTACTGAGATGTCCGCTTTCAAATCGCGTCCTTTCCGTTTTTCTACACGCGCGAAAACGGAAATTTTTATTCTACGGTCAACACACGCAGAATGAACGCTGTATATGACAGATGACTACAGTTTTCGGCGTCTGCTGCATTTTTTACGATTTTTGAGTGAAAACAAAAATGTTTTTTTTTACGATTTTTGAATGAGAAAGAGTTAGAAAAAATAATGAAAAGTTTATGTCGCACTATTTTGGTATTAGCGGAAAAGTGCTTCACCGTGGGCGTGTCTACCTGATGCAAGAGCTTATTCACAGTAGACGAGGAAGGAGGGTTATTTTCGCCTACACGTTGTGGCTGCGTTATAGTATATTAAAAAAAAAATTCGAGCTTTTTAAAGATTCACATACAAATTCATTGTAATAGTAATAAATTATAATGAGTTATATATAGCCATACATAAACATGTCATTCAGTTAGTCACCAACATAATATAGAGGTTAAATATATCATATTCTTCCATATATATATATATATATATATATAGATATATATATAGATATATATATATAGATATAGATAGATAGATAGATAGATAGATAGATAGATAGATAGATAGATAGATAGATAGAAATCTTAAAGAGTCAAAGATGAAAAAAAATAACAACACCTAAAAACAAAACCCACTTGAAAATGGCTAAAGTGGCTGAAAGCGCTTGGGACAATTGACAATACGGACAGTTTTTACACTCCCTTACTCCGACCAAACGGAAAACTATACGAATGTTGCAAAAACTATATAAAAAATTATTCAAATTAATATATATATATATATATATATATATATATATATATATATATATATATATATAATATTATAAATAAATTGATTTAAAATATGTTTTTTTTTCGTTTTTTTGTGTATATATATATATATATATGTATATATATATATATATATATATATATATATATATATATATATATATATATGATAAAAAATATAGTTTTAAGGTATGCTATATTTATGAGTAAAAGTGCTCAATATATATATATAGAGAGAGAGACAGTCTGTATCATGCTTAAATGCAATATTTAGCTTTTCCTTGTCTTTATTCATATTGTCCTTTTATAGATATACTCTATCTGAAATTTTTCACACAGACACACACGCACACATATATATATATATATATATATATATATATATATATATATATATATATATATATATATATATATATATATATATCCCAATGAGAGAAAGAACAGATAAAGTAAAATTCCGCTGTTCGTAGCATTTTTTGTAAATGTGCTCGATACAAAGTAGAGCAATGAAAGTTATTGTGTAGCGAATTCAAAATGTTTTTGTTTTTGATATATAAAATAAAATAGTATATATATATATATATATATATATATATATATATATATATATATATATATATAACAATTAAACCAGTATGTGTAAAATAATTACACCTTTTAAAATTCGAAAAATAAAATTATGCTCAATTATTAAACAAAATCAGTGCGATAAAAAAATGAACTTAAAAAAAAAAGTTTACAAATTTCCTGCGAGTAAAAGTGCATATAATCCGACATTTTCATTACTTCAAACGTTCCCCGACATGGACTAAAGCTGCGTCCCCTCTTTGTAGGGTAACCAATGTTTGCGTTCTATCGCTCGGTCACGAAGAACGTCATAGCAAGGCTCTATTTTCTCCTTTTTAAGGAAAGCACATCCTCCTCCTCCCTCAGGTTAATTTCTCTAAAGATTCACATCTGCCAAGTTTACGCATTTTCTTTACTAAGATTTCTGGAATGCAGATCTATAGACGTAATACACAATGTTTATTAAATAAAAAATGACACGTCTATTTCGAATACGAAGTATCTACTGTAAGAACATTTGAAGTAATATATATATATATATATATATATATATATATATATATATATATATAATATATATATATATAGTAAGGTAATGAAGGGTTTGGTAATCCGTGTGGATAATTCCAAAGAGGATGTTATCCAGAGAGCTCAATGTAAAATATCCAGGGCAAATATTAATTAAATAATTAAGAAAGAGACAACCTTAAGGTTCCTTTAATATAATTTCATCTAGTTACCTAGAGATGCGACCTGATGAATCAGGAAAAATATATTTTCTGGGGAAATAAATTATAGTCATGGAACATTAAGGTCGTCCCTTTCTTAATTATTTAATTAAAATTTATACATATATATATATATATATATATATATATATATATATATATATATATATATATGTATGTGTATATGTGTGTGTGTGTGTGTGTGTGTGTGTGTGTGTGTGTGTGTGTGTGTGTGTGTTTTGAACAATAAAAAACATTAAAATTTTCAGACACACTGGGTTGAAAATTGATATTTTTTTTTATTATTTCAATTAGGTTCCTCGACTAGTTTCGGCCATATATATATATATATATATATATATATATATGTATATATTTATATTTACACTTAGTAGGTATGTGCTATACATATTTCAAAACATTTTATTACATTTATATTTATTCGTTACAATCATATTTGTTTAAAGCTGTTTATGTACATTTGTTTAACACTTGGATCTTTTTAGCACAGTTTAATCTCCTAAGTGCTCAAAATGGCCTCCATCAACATTGCAACTTTCTTTGAACCTCTCCAGAATACTATGACAATACAGCACGCCACAAATACCGATCTGCATCAATTTCAATAAATACTTCTGAGATGTAGTCTTTAAATTCGTCCACTGTGTGGGTATTTCTCTCATAAACTTTGTTCTTTACTACCCCCCACCCCCGAAAAAAAAAAAAGAAATCAATTGGTGTTAGGTCAGGTGAACATGGTGGCCATTCGATTATATCCTTTCTTCCGAACCAATCCTTTCTTCCGAACCAATCCTTTCTTCCGAACTAATCCTTTCTTCCGAACCAATCCTTTCTTCCGAACTAATCCTTTCTTCCGAACCAATCCTTTCTTCCGAACTAATCCTTTCTTCCGAACCAATCCTTTCTTCCGAACCAATCCTTTCTTCCGAACCAATCCTTTCTTCCGAACCAATCCTTTCTTCCGAACTAATCCTTTCTTCCGAACCAATCCTTTCTTCCGAACTAATCCTTTCTTCCGAACCAATCCTTTCTTCCGAACCAATCCTTTCTTCCGAACCAATTCTTTTCTTCCGAACCAATCCTTTCTTCCGAACCAATCCTTTCTTCCGAACTAATCCTTTCTTCCGAACCAATCCTTTCTTCCGAATCAATCCTTTCTTCCGAACCAATCCTTTCTTCCGAACCAATCCTTTCTTCCGAACCAATCCTTTCTTCCGAACTAATCCTTTCTTCCGAACCAATCCTTTCTTCCGAACTAATCCTTTCTTCCGAACCAATCCTTTCTTCCGAACCAATCCTTTCTTCCGAACCAATCCTTTCTTCCGAACTAATCCTTTCTTCCGAACCAATCCTTTCTTCCGAACTAATCCTTTCTTCCGAACCAATCCTTTCTTCCGAACTAATCCTTTCTTCCGAACCAATCCTTTCTTCCGAACCAATCCTTTCTTCCGAACCAATCCTTTCTTCCGAACTAATCCTTTCTTCCGAACCAATCCTTTCTTCCGAACTAATCCTTTCTTCCGAACCAATCCTTTCTTCCGAACTAATCCTTTCTTCCGAACCAATCCTTTCTTCCGAACCAATCCTTTCTTCCGAACTAATCCTTTCTTCCGAACCAATCCTTTCTTCCGAACCAATCCTTTCTTCCGAACCAATCCTGTGGAAAGGTTTGGTTAAGCATTTCACCCCGAGCAAGGCGAGATAGAGTGCCACTAACAAGCATGGGGTTATAGAGAGTGAAAGTAAGAGTAAAGAAGGGGGGTGTTTGAGGAAAGGATAAAGAGAAGGACGGGGATCAAGATCAATACATCAGAAGATATCGATTGACATTACATTTAACTATTTTAAGATTATAGTTATCAGGGAAGCATAAGAGGAACGGGGTTCTACTGTCGGGAAGTGCGAGAGAAGAAGCTGTTGGAGTCGAAGAGGCGGTTACATTTAACTGTGTCGACATTAAAGGGTGGGACCGAGATGCCAATGAAGAAGCACGCTTAAACTCATGCAGTTGGGGCACCGTTGAAAATACTTTGTCAGAGCAGTTGCCACGAAAATATTTGTAGAAAAGACAGAGGGAAGCCACATAACATTTGTGAGAAAATGAGACGAGATGCCAGGTGACCTGTCACATTGCATATACGTCTTTGGATTTTGTCGAAAAACTCGAGATGAACAGCAATGGCACCAGGCCATATATAACAACAGTATTCAATGCAAGGACGAATGGTAGAATAACATTTCCAAAACGTGAATAAAGGATATGCAATACTGGTTTGGAATTATGATTTGGATAAATTAGATCTAAAAAGTGAAACACATATTGAAACAACTGTAAAACTACATTTGGGCCACCCTATGTCAGATCAGGATCTTTTCTTTAGGGCGGAAAAGAAAATATAACTTGAAATGCAACTAAAGAGAATATAACTTGAAATGCAACTCTCCTTCCCTGCTACACGTCATGGACCAGCTTGAAATATCATGGCCCAATACTCCACATGTCTGATAGAATATAGATATCAAATAAGACTTTGGTCCTGTATATGAGCTAAAAGAGATATATGCATATATATGTATATGTATGGTTGTATACCAAAATTTTATATCAATATACAAGATACCACGATAGATAGATAGATAGATAGATAGATAGATAGATAGATAGATAGATAGATAATGAACAGATTGAGATAGATAGATAATGAACAGATTGAGATAGATAGATAATGAACAGATTGAGATAGATAGATAGATAGATAGATAGATAATGAACAGATTGAGATAGATAGATAGATAGATAATGAACAGATTGAGATAGATAGATAGATAGATAGATAATGAACAGATTGAGATAGATAGATAGATAGATAGATAGATAGATAGATAGATAGATAGATAGATAATGAACAGATTGAGATAGATAGATAGATAGATAGATAATGAACAGATTGAGATAGATAGATAGATAGATAGATAGATAGATAGATAGATAGATAGATAGATAGATAGATAGATATGGGTATGATACAAACATTTCTTTCACGCAAATTCCATAACGCTTAACGGTCAGTGAGTATTCTGCAATGAAGATTGCTTATCCGCATGAAACTCCGAGTCGTACTATCGGCGAGGGATATTATGTATATTCATTAATACACACACACACACACACACACACACATATATATATATATATATATATATATATATATATATATATATATATATTATAATTATTTTTAAAGAAATATGTATTCAACGTGACACAGAAATTACTATGTTTCAAAACCAAAATCTAAATAATCTTAAACTTTAAAGTTCAGTTCCATTTTCATTTTTTTTCGAAGACTATTCTGCATAGCTTGAAAATGGAACTGAACATTAAATATTAAGATTAATTTAAGATTTAGGCTTTGCTATCGAAACATGGTAATTTTTGTGTCGCGATGAATATATATTTTTAAAAGAATAATTATAATATTACGCTCTACTGTGGATCGAGCAATGTTTTTAAAAATAAATGTAAAAGAACTGATTAATAATCTGTCAGTTCTTTCCTTTTATTTTGATATATATACATATGTATATATATATATATATATATATATATATATGTATATGTACATATATATACATATATATATATATTCTTATATATATATTATATATGTATATTTATTCTTCATATATATATATCATTCTATGATATATATATATATATATATTCTTCATATATATATATATATATATATATATATATATATACATAAATATATATATATATATACATATATATATATATATATATATTTATAATTGTTTATTTAAAAATTATAACATAAATATGTTATAAAATCACTACATAAGGATGCACGCTGTCATTTTTTAAACCATATATAAATTCTGTGTTTTAAAATCATATATATATAAATTATAACAATGGAACCTTAAAGTGGTCTGTTTTTTTCTTTAAATTAAAATATATATATATATATATATATATATATATATATATATATATATATATATATATATATATATATTCAAATATATATATATGTAAATATATATATAAATATATATATTTAAATATATATACATATATATATATATATATATATATATATATATATATATATATATATATATATTTCAATAGATAAGAGATTATAGGTTGAAACTCTCATGATACATTGCTTCTATAGATATAAGTCTATATTAAAAAAATTACCATTATCGTTTTGTTAATACCAGTTTTATTGTGAAAGCATTTTCTTGCATAATAATATCTGACATAGTATAGTAATTCCATGCTGGATCAATTTATTACTTCATAACTACAAAAAACCGATCTCCCCATGTATGTCTAGCAGATCCTTTTTTAAGATTTTAACGGAAATATATCTTGAAAATTTTCCAAACATCAATTTATTGTGAAATCACTATTTTGCCTAATAAAATTTTACATAATGTGTGACATAAACTCATATATATGTGCATGTAGCTATCTATATAAATACTTGAGTGACAAAATGAAAAAAGTAACAAATTTCCGGGTGACGAAATTATATTCCTGCAGAACACTGCCTCCTCGCATTCTGACTTTAATTCACCTTTCCAAAAACGGTTTTTAAAGACACCATATTAATGAAATGGATCCCAGCATCTGTAATAGAAAACTTAGGTTCAATTATTAAAAAAGTGGTTTATATAAGAATGTGAAGCAATATTTAAGCAAAGCCTTTCTTTATTCCTCTTTGTAATTGATAGCATGATAAATGATTAAATGCTTAAGCGTAGGTGGGAATTTCATTTTCAATCGTACCCTCGTGTGTGGGTTTGTAAAATGGCACGTACATAATTGTGATACGTGTGTTAATTCAGATGGATGTTGGTATGTGCGTTTATTTCTACATAAGAATATATCATGTCAGATTTTATTATGCCTATCAATGCTTGTAAAACAATGGCACGCATAATATCTGACATTGGTATAAACAAACCGACGTTAATAAATTTTTCAGAGTATGTTTACATGGCCATTATATTGTGTGAGATTCAGCTGATAATGTCTCTCCTTATATATAACAAAAGAATAATATTTTTCGGCGAGTTTTCAGGTACAATTATGCAAATAAAGTGAGAAATATTTTTTTTATTTATTAAATAAATTCCATAGGCCATATATATATATAAATATTTGTTTACATTTGTAAAAACAATACGCTTGATTTAGTTGTGTAACTCTACCGAGTGAAGATAGCTCTGGCTGACATCAAATTAGTTGTGTTTCAATCCTGGCTTGAGGCATTCGGAAGTCTAGTCGCACTGAGGAGCTGTGATACAGCGAAACAGTACTGTCTGTGAATGACATAATTTAGCTCTTGAAAATACATTTCAATTGAGCACTGTTGAGTGATAAGCTAATTCTATAAACAACAGCCACCTGCAATAATGCAAAGCTCTTCAGTAAAATGAATGGAGCACTTTGGCTGATGGCATTTGTTTACATTTGTAAAAACAATACGCTTGATTTAGTTGTGTAACTCTACCGAGTGAAGATAGCTCTGGCTGACACCAAATTAGTTGTGTTTCAATCCTGGCTTGAGGCATTCGGATGTTTAGTCGCACTGAGGAGCTGTGATACAGCGAAACAGTACTGTCTGTGAATGACATATATATATATATATATATATATATATATATATAGTGGGAGAAACAAATATTCGTACACATACAAATTTTTAATTTATTGTATTTCCATCTAATCAATAAACATACTTTTCATGTAATTAATTATACACAGATGCATAATTATTAAATATTCATAGAAAACAGTAAAATATTTGCTCCCATTCGTCAATGCATACCTGTACACATACATATTCACACATATATGAGTGTATGTGCATATGTTTGTGTGTGTGTGTGTGTGCGCGTGCGGGTGTGTGTGTGCGCGCGTGCGGGTGTGTGTGTGTGCGCGTGCGGGTGTGTGTGCGTGTGTGTTCACTTGTCTGTGAATGTTCAGAATATTTACGGACATGACGTTTCGCCTAATGTAAATCTTCCCGGAAATGGCTTCTCCAATCAGAAATTTCATATTCACAAGTGTGGGTTGCAACGTGTCTCCACGCAATCCAAACAAATGTGAAATGCCCACTTTACCGAGTAGTTTAGCCACAAAGCAACCAAGGAAGATCTTTATTAACAACAACAACAACAATAATTAGAAGAAGAAGAAGAAGAAGAAGAAGAAGAAGAAGAAGAAGAAGAAGAAGAAGAAGAAGAATGGCAAGTTCGAAAACAATGGAGGAATAATTTTACAGGAGCATAAAACCATGCGCTCCATCAACAAAATAATTTCGAAACGAAATGTGTAAATGTCAAAGGAAACACAGACAAATTCCATAGGAACTGGTGAAAATTTTTTTAAATGCCTTCAGAATGCTCGGAATGCTTGGTATAAGAAATACACGATAGTTCAGCAGTGAGAAAACAGATTTGAAGAAGGAGTTTCAGAATTGGTGACCAGAAGCAAAACAGTTCCTCACCAAAAAGACGCTGAAAAAGTAATCGAGGCGAGTTACTACAGACCAATATACACGTGTCTACCATTTGCTTGAGGAAAATATTGAATATACAGAGTGAATATACAAGTCTATCGAAAAGAGACTATGACCAGGAGAATAGAAAGAATGCAAACGTGGAAGCAAAAAGTCCAAATCACTTGATTTAAATCGGCAAGATGATTCTTAATGATGTTAAATCGCAACTAAAAAAAGTTGCAGTATGAAGGATACGTTACAGGAAAGCATGTGACAGGGTCTCTAATAAATGGAGCCACGAATGGCTTACGTTTTTCAGGATAAACAAAACAGCAGTAAAATTCAATGTTAACTCTATGGAAAACTGAGAAATAGATTTGTCTGGCAGAGAATCTTAGCATAGATAAGTATCAATAGAGAAATTATACAAGGGTGGAATTTCGTCTACATTTCTTTTAGTCATAGAGATTTTACAACACTTACTGTGCCAGTATTATTACTAATACTTTACTAGTATTATTACTAATACTTTACTAGTATTATTACTAATATTGGAGGATTGAAAAGACTTATTCTTATTGATCATGCTTCATCTTTACAAGAGTCAGTATTGCCGACATCTGAGCTGGAACTGTTGAATCCACGCTTCCCATAGATTTGACAGAGTTCGAAATCGTTTACACAGTATTGGATAACTTATTTTCCATCCTACAGTCGTGTTTGTCTGCTTGTTTAGCGGCATATCAACTCCTTATGGGTCATTTAACGCCGAAATTTAATTTTCGCGGGAGCCATTATTTCTTTTGTAAAATATAATGCTGGCAATTTTTTATATTTTTAATTTTTTTTTTTTTTTTACAAGAACGTATTGCTAGTAAATTTTTTTAACCAGAACATATTGCTGGTATCTTTTTTTTTTTAGTTTGTTGTCGACCATCCTAGAGTCCTTTTCCCACAGACGCAGCGTCGCAAGTCTGTCGCTACATCGATGGCGATTGTTCAGACGTGCACCACTCTTTATTGACACCGGCTCAGACCTTTACAGCCAGAGTGCTGAATCACCTTCCTATGGTAAGAAGGACGTTCCGCTCTGAAAGCTTCTTTCTAAGAACGGCTACTCGGTGAGACGAGCTCCTGCGTGAATGCTTCCCCGAATACAACCTTTTCAATTCTATGATCAATCGTTATCTATCCGCCATATCCTCGTAATCTTCTCTCCTTACTTTCGCCTCTTGAGTTAAATTTAGTAAAAGAAATAATAATGAAGAAGTAGAAGAAAAGAATACGAACAAGAAGAAGAATGAGAAAAAGAAGAAGAAAATAATAATAATAATAATAATAATAATAATAATAATAATAATAATAATAAGAAGAAGAAGAAGAAGAAGAAGAAGAAGAAGAATGAAAAAGAGTATGTAACCGATAAGACTACTGAGGTCAGTCCTGAGTACTAAGGAAACTTACGGTCACTTGATCCTCAACGAAACACACAACATTCTAGAGTTAACATGAAAATCCATGTAATAATAGTAATAATAGTATTAGTACTAATTGAATGTACGAATAGTGTAACGGATATCAGCTTGGAAAGCAGAATCAGCGAGCCGAGTTCAAATGCTGGTCTTGTTTGTTGCGTTTACTTGGGAAAGACACAAATCCGTCTCTTTTCCCTCCAGCATGGAGTGACAGATTCATGCACGGCAGTTTGGTAGACTGTGTTCTTTAGCATTGGGTGGCTACCAGTCTAAGAGAAGGAAAACTCTGAATTTTAAACCGTGGAGAACAACTAATCAATCATTCCCAAGAAGGCATGACGTTTCACAGATAATAAGGAAAAGAAATCGGCGGAGAATTATGATCGCCTATGTCTTGAAGGGACCTGGTATTCAAAATGGTAGTCGTAGTAATTGATTTTGTTTAGCACCATATCAACCGCGATGGGTTATTTAAGGCCGAAATCAAAATAATTTGAACACAATTTTATGGCCTCAACTAAATATATTTTGAAAGCAATTTATACCTCCAACTGCAGATAAAATGTATTGTTGGTCATTTTACTTTAAAAGGGTATTGTTGGTAATTTTTTAAAATTAAGAATCTATTGTTGGTAATTTTTATATAAAAATATAATGCTGGTATTTTGACTATAAAAATGTATTTTTATGCTTTCATAGTATTTGGTGTAGTGTCGTGTTACTGACTCACAGAAAGTTGTAGGCATTCAACTGCCACATGGCAGGAAGTGGTAGGCATTCAACTGCCACATGGCAGGAAGTGGTAGGCATTCAACTGTCACATGGCAGGAAGTAGTAGACATTCAACTGCCACATGGCAGGAGGTGGTAGGCATTCAACTGCCACATTGCAGGAAGTGGTAGGCATTCAACTGCTACATGGCAGGAAGTGGTAGGCATTCAACTGTCACATGACAGGAAGTGGTAGGCATTCAACTGCCACATGGCAGGAAGTGGTAGGCATTCAACTGCCACGTGGCAGGAAGTGGTAGGCATTCAACTGCCACATGGATAATAGCCGTAATTATTTCTAATCTTTGCGAGTTAATATGTAATGAGTCACCTCATTTGTTTTTTTTTGGGGGGGGGGGCTCATAGCTGAGACCCCTAACAGGTGCTACCATTCCGGATTGGGTGGACTTGGGGACAACAGAAATTTAGAGGACGTTTAACGCTCCTCAAAACCTCCAGTTTCTCGATCATAGGCTTTGGTGTCAGATGTAATTGTTCGTCAAACTAGTAGTAGTAGTAGTAGTAGTAGTAGTAGTAAAAAAAGTACTGTTGTAATGGGTACGAATATACAATGAGTATTTTTTTAAAATAATAACGAAATATGAATGTTAGGAAATATGAAACCAAAAAAAAATTTTCAAAAACTTATAAAAATAAGAAAGAGACCGAAAAATAGACACTTTTATTCGCTGCTTCAAAGATATGAATTATTTTGGGGTGTTGTTGTCATTTTCAGATGCGTGCAATTGCTGTGAAATTGAGCAATTATCATTTTTTTAACTCTTCCTTCATCGAATTTCTTTTTCGAGTTGTTGACTATATGAATTTATGAATACAAACAGAGATAAGTAACCGGATAGATAACGAACAAGCCGAGAAAAGAATAGAGAACGGACAGAACGGAAAATAAGAGAGAACGAACAGACAGGGAAAAAAGAGAGAATGAACAGGCCAAGCAAAGAAGAGAGAATAAACAAACCGGGGGAAAAAAAAGAGAGAAAGAACGAATAAACCGCGAAAAGAAGGGAGAATGGACAGACCAGCTAAAAAAGAGAGAACGGATGGGCCTAGAAGAAAAAAAAGAGAGAATAAACAGCCCGGGAAAAGAAGGGAGAATTAACATACCGGGAAAAGAAGAGAATGATGAACAGGCCGAGAAAAGAAGAGAGAATGAACAAGCCATGAAAAAAAAAGAGAGAGATATAGAACTGGCCGGGGAAAAAGATAGGATGAACAGACCAGGAAAAGAAGAGAAAACAAACAGACCGGGAAAAGAAAAGAGAATGAATAGACTGGGAAAAGAAGAAAGACTGAACGGGCTGAGGAAGGAAGAGAGTATCAACAGACTGGGAAAAGATGAGAAAACGAACAGCCTGGGAAAAAAGAGAGGATGAGCAGGCTGGGAAAAGAATAGAAACCGAAAAGAAATGAGAGAATAAACAGACCGAGAAAAGAGGGGGAAATGAACAGACGGGGAAAAGAAGAGAGAAAATGTGACCTGGAAAATGTGCGAATGGACATGCCGTGAAAAAAGAGATATAGAACAGGCCGAGAGAAAAAGATAGAACGATCAGGCCGGGAAAAGAAGAGAGAATGGACAGACGGGGGAGAAAAGAGAGCATGAATGAAGAAGGCGGGAAAAGAAGAGAGAATGATACGAATAAATTGAGATGGATAAGTAAAAGGCTGAGAATGAAAGAAACATAGAAAGAATTTGCAGCGAGCGAGTAAATTATGTCTTTTCTCCGAAAATATCTGGAATGGTTCTCACAGATAGATAGATAGATAGATAGATAGATAGATAGATAGATAGATAAAAAGAAAGAACGAAAGAGAGATAGATAGACATGAATAAAGCGAGATAGATAGAAAGATAGATATATATGAATAAACCGCGATAGATAGATAGATAGATAGATAGATAGATAGATAGATAGATAGATAGATAGATAAAAAGAAAGAAAGAGAGATGATAGACATGAATAAACCGAGATAGATAGAAAGATAGATATATACGAATAAACCGCGATAGATAGATAGATAGATAGATAGATCAGTATAAGAAAGAAAGAAAGAAAGTAAGAACAGGCCACGATAGAAAGAAAGAACATGCTATGATAGATAGATAGATAGATAGATAGATAGATAGATAGATAGATAGATAGATAGGTCTAAGAAAGAAAGAAAGAAAGAAAGAAAGAAAGAAAGAAAGAACATGCTATGATAGATAGATAGATAGATAGGTCTAAGAAAGAAAAAAAGAAAGAAAGAAAGAACATGCTATGATAGATAGACAGACAGGTAGATAGATAGATAGATAGATAGATAGATAGATAGATAGATAAAGAAAGAAAGTATTGTACATAAACTAAAGCGAAAAAATCAATTCGAAAAATGGATTAGCTGATTTCCTCTGTATTTTTTGTTTATGAATTTTTTATCAGTTAATTTCATAAGCCTCTGAAGCAGAAATATTTTTACCGCACCCTGATTGCTTTAATGGCGCATATCTGTGCGGATGGTCGGAACTGTTTCCATAAGAAAAATTAATTAACCAATTAGATTGCTCCATACCGGATAAACAATTTCTGATTGCATGCACAGGGATGATAGTTTTTCTTCTTAAATTATTGAGTTTCTATTAAATCATCGTTATTTGTATATCTATCTATCTATCTATCTATCTATCTATCTATCTATCTATCGCGGTTTATTCGTATATATCTATTTTTCTATCTATCTCGATTTATTCATGTCTATCTGTCTCTCTTTCTTTCTTTTTATCTATCTATCTATCTATCTATCGCGGTTTATTCATATATATCTATCTTTCTATCTATCTCGCTTTATTCATGTCTATCTATCTCTCTTTCGTTCTTTCTTTTTATCTATTTATCTATCTATCTATCTATCTATCTCTCTGTATATATATATATAAATATATATATATATATATATATATATATATATATATATATATATATATATATATATATAATAGCTGGCAACTCGTATTCGAGGATACCCGTCTACTAGAGCGGCAAGCCAATCTCTATTGTAGACGCTCGCTCAGTCACATTTGTGTTTGTTCAACACCTACAGAGCCAACCTTTGGTTTATACTGCAACTATGCTGAGCAGACCTTAGTTACAGTTTCTGGGAGAGAGCATGTTATCTAGATTGATCTAGATTGATCAACAATCTGAACAAGGCCAGCACAATCAAACCTTCGGTCACGATGACTTGTGACTTCGTGCTAGAAAGGGTTCGCCAAGGGCTCTATCTACCCAATTTCACCCTCAAGGGTCAGCCCGTGGTATGGTTTTCATGCACTTTCCAAAGGTACCGCACGCTGGGATCGTCCCCCGACCAGTCCGGACTGATAACATCAGGAAATCTCCTTCCTGACAAATCGACCATGGTCTTATGGCCAGAAAGCGAAGGTTCTAACCACTCGGCCAAACACCCATATATATATATATATATCTATATATCTATATATATATATATATATATATATATAGTGGTTAGAACCTTCGCTTACACACACACACACACACACACATATATATATATATATATATATATATATATATATATATATATGTTAAGACATTTTTATGTTTATACATTCTTTTTTATAGATACAAATAATTAAGTGAATTCTCTGTTTATAATAAACAGTATTAACAACATTTACCGGCCTAAATGTCCGAGAAATTGTCATAGAAAATATTCGTCCACCGAACCGAACGCTCCTCTGTGGCGAAATCGATAAAAGCACGCAAGGCCATATATAACGGTTCCGTATAGGATACAAGTTCGATTCCTGTCGAAGAACGCATATTTTCTATGACAATTTCTCGGAACCGTTATATACCCTGACATACTTTTACCGATTTCGCTACAGAGGAACGTTCGGTTAGCAAGGTCGAGTTTGCTGTTTTTAAATTACAATCTTCCATGATTCTCTCACGTACATTCATATCTGCTCAATGAGTATCCAAATGTACACAAATGACGTCACACATTAAGATATGGACAAAGTCCGACAATTATTTTAAGACATTTTTATGTTCATTGATTTTTTATAGATACAAATATTTAAGTAAATGCTCTGTTTATAATAAACAGTATTGACTACATTTATCAGCCTGAATGTCCGAGAATTTGTCATAGAAAATATGCGTCCACCGGCAGGAATCGAACTTGTATCCTATACGGAACCGTCATATCGCCTGACGTGCATTTACCGATTTCGCCACAGAGGAGCGTTCGGTTAGCAAGAGCATTTACTTAAATATTTGTATCTATAAAAAAGAATATATAAACATAAAAATGTCTTAAAATAACGTAAACGTCATATATATATATATATATATATATATATATATATATATATATATATATATATATATATATATAATCCTTCGCATATATATATATATATATGTTATCGCCCAGGTTCCTTGTACCACGGTGATGGTCCAAGGTAGAACCAATGAAGAATAACTCGAACACAAATATGGAATAACACAGATATATTACAAACAGAATATGCACAAAAGAAGTAGAAGTGTTAATAATGACAATCAGGTTTAGTTAGAGAGAACTATGTTGTCTCGAAGTATCACTATTCCAATGTCTTGCAGTAATCGTCTGACGCGACACTGTCTCTGACTGACTGACACTGACTCACTCGCTGACTCTGTGTCGATATTTAACAACACTCCCACGTGTGTCGAATGTGGCACAAGGCCGGTTTAATGTGGGCTTACCAAGCCCGTAGGCTCGGGCAAAAATATACCCATTAGAACCCGTATACACGGGTTCAGGGACTGTCTACCTCCCCGGACGGCACTTTGCCCTGCGGCAAAGCCCCGTCCGAGTTCCTCCCCGCCGAGGCGGAGAGTTCGACAGCAAAGAACAGTCTGAACGGCTGTTCCGACACTGACCCTGTGTCGGTATTTAACAACACTCCCACGTGTGTCGGATGTGGCACAAGGCCGGTTTAGTGTGGGCTTACCGAGCCCGTAGGCTCGGGCAAAAATATACCCATTAGAACCCGTATACACGGGTTCAGGGACTGTCTACCTCCCCGGCCGGCACTTTGCCCTGCGGCAAAGCCCCGTCCGAGTTCCTCCCCGCCAAGGCGGAGAGTTCGACAGCAAAGAACAGTCTGAACGGCTGTTCCGACACTGACCCTGTGTCTGTTGCTCCCTCTTGAGGCACAGTATTTATGAGGTACGGAACAGTCTATTAATATTATCGGTAAGTTCCCATAACAATTATATATATCGATTTGTTTGTATCTATTAACCTCTGTATCTTTATTTATTTATCTATATGTATCAATAGCAGTGTTTTTAAAATTTACTTAGCTCTTTATTACTTGTCAAATCAGTCAAATCTAGTCGGTCATTTAAAAGCCTTGTAAAAAGTAAATTCTGACGCTATAAAAATGGCTTCCAGATTAACTTACCGAAAACTAAAACTAGTCATTGTTTCAACACTTTGACAAGATAACTACAGATGATAACAAAATGGATATATTACAAGAACCCGAAATGAAAAAATGACTAAAGATTGAAGAGTCTTTAACATCTGAAACCAAACGGAATCTCAGCAGGAAAATGGTTGCGACGTTATTTCTCTGACTTTTTTTATTCATGTTAGTGAACTGCATTAAACCGGGATGGCGTAATGAATTACTCTACCAGAGGTTAGCATCAGCTATGCTCACGGAAGGTAAAAATGGGTCTCTAAGAGAACAGTTTCGCCTTAGAGTTGTTAAAATTAACAAGTCATATATTGCCTCAGTTAACATCTGATTGAGGTTTCTTTTTGAGATCAGCTGCCAATTCGACTTTAGAAACTATCAGGCTTAACATAGATATAGGAATAAATAGTTAGTTGCGTCATCGGTGTAGGTACCGAATCAAGACCTTGTGACGTCGGGTAGGTCATTGGTGAAAATTAGGAACAACGTGGGTCTAAGGATAGAGCCCTGTGAGTGGTGGTACACGCATTCATGCATAAAAAGATCTGGAAGAGTGGCCGTTCAAGACAACCTTCATTTCGCTATTTGATAAGAAAGATTGATCAAATCAGAACTTCGGCCAGAAAAACCATAAAGCCCAACATCGGGGTCGCGTAATTTATCCGAAGCTAAGCGATCCATTGGTATCATGACAATTCCGATCCAATGTTCTACGAACTAACCTCTCTCTGTTCCGGTAGAAAACCATAATCCTGAAAGAACATCAATAGGAGGAATTGAATTTCCTTGGACAAACACAATATGAGAATCAAATGTCATGAAATAGATGACCCATCTTAATATCTGGGAAAGTATAACTTTTGACAGTTCCTTATAGAGCTAAAAAAAAAAAATACTAGTGGTCTGTAATCAGATTTCGGTAGTGTTTTTATACCTTGCAAAAATGACATACCCAGTTTGTGGTCTATACAATTGGTAAAACATCCATCATAATTATTTTCAGAATCAGTTAACCTTATTGATAAATATAGTACCGACTGGTTGTTCAGTGGCAAAATTCCCAAAGCTAAGTGTTCCCTAGCATAGATTGTCAATGTAACTTCATTATTACTTTATGTAAGCGTGTGCATGAACATTTATCTATAGTAACTTATTAACGCGAAAATGTGTTGAAATGGCACTAATTTCTGAATACCCTGAAAGAAAATTACATCGAAGGTCTCTCTCTCTCTCTCTCTCTCTCTCTCTCTCTATATATATATATATATATATATATATATATATATATATATATATGACAACTTAAAAGAGACTGTTTGACCAACACAAGGAAGGTTAAAAAGATAAATAAATAATAAAAAAACAAATGAAAACTACAGACAAAAGTTCATTTTCTCCATCAAGACATTCATTTCTGTAGTTTATTGCTACCAGCAAGCAGAAACATTTTTTTCTCCCGATGATGGCCATGTTGGCCGAAACTAGTCGAGGAATATAAATGAAATAATAATAATAAAAGCATAAGAATATTAATCTACAACCCAGTATGTCTGAAGATTTTAATTGATTTTTTTAATAATTTTTATCGTTCAAAATATATATATATATATATATATATATATATATATATATATATATATATATATATATATATATATATATATATAATGGCTGGGCAATCGTATTCGAGGATACCCGTCTACTAGGGCGGCTAGCGAAACCCTATAGTAGACGCTCGCACCATACGCCATAGCACCTTTTCTCGTAAAACCGACTGCTGATACAATGTGAGATAACTAAAAACAATAGTAATAAAAAATAACAAAAACGATAATAATCTGAATGTAATAGGCTAAATATACACAAGACTTCATAATTTAAATTTAATCGCTGAGCGTACCTCTATTTTTAACGTTTCGATGTAAACTCTAACCGGTGTTTTCTCTATTTCCTTCTCTCTTCACCCACTTCTATACATAAAACTGATTCCATGGATAAAATTGTTATTAATCTGAGGTCTATTCCATTAATTTGATGTCTCTGAAAATTTTTTTCGTATGAAGAGTTTTGTGTTATTTCCATGAAGCATCCAACCTCTAGCCCAATTATAGTGTTCGTCCAATGCAGCTCTACATTCATCGCGACAAAAGTTTATATGGGCTCCTTGACATTCTATGACATTCAGCAACTTTTTATCATTGATGTTTTTTCAAATTTTATACCGTTTCGACATGAGCATTGCAGCAGGTTTATTACTTCTCAAAGATCATCTTTGCTTGAACATCGTCTCTCATCCTTATATAAATCAATTTTTTTATAATGATTGACCATGAGTTTTCTTTTAGAGATGCTGGGATCCATTCATTTAATTTGATGTCTTTAAAAACCTTTTTGTTAAGGTGAATTATAATCAGAATGCGAGGAGGCAATGTTCTGCATGAATGTATATGCGTTACTAGGAAATTTCTTTTCTAATTTTGTCACTCATTTTCCCACTATTTATATAGATAGCTACATCCACGTATATATGACGTTATGTCACACACTGTGTCAAATTTTATTAAGCAAAATAGTGTTTTCACAACTGATGTTGGGACAATTTTCAAGATATATTTCCGTTAAACATTAAAAAAAAGACTTTCTGCTGGACATAAAGTGGAGGATCGGTTCTTTGTAGTTATAAAGTAATAAATTGATCTAGCATAGAATTACTACACTACGTCAGATATTGTGATGTAGGAACACTTTTTCACAATAAAACTGGTATCAACACAACGATAATGGTAATTTTTTTCAATATCTATAGAAGCAATGTATCACAAGACTTTCAGCGTATAATCTCTTATCCATTGAAACACACACACACACACATATATATATATGTAATTAGGAAATCTGTCGATTCCGCTAACTTGGTTTCAACCTTTCGGTACCGAAATCGGCTGATTCCTAATTTTCTTTACTTAAAAGTTATACATGTTAAATTTTTATCCTTTTATATGTGTATTGAGCACTTTTTTAATACTGCTGTTTTCTGGTCTAATTCAACTCTGACCATTAACTTTTTTATTTTATATATATATATATATATATATATATATATATATTTGATAGTTGTATATTTAGGCAGCAATCCTTCTTTTATGCAAGTAAAACAAATTACGTCTTACGTTACACCTCTCCGATCACAGCTCTATTAGAACCCATTTAAACACACAAAAATTTACCAGACTCCATTAGAAATATACTAGTAGAAAACACAAATATATTAATTGCTTCCACCTGTAAAAAAAGGTTAAAAATAATGGAGGCTTTAATAATAAAAAAGAAAAAGCCTACTCTCAACAATATTAACTACGAACAAAGCTACAACGTGCTAACCGTATTTGGAAATTAAAACACCACTACTACACACTAAGACATACACATAATGCACACACTCAATTAAGCTGAAAAATCAAATCATCCTTGATAATGGTTAAAGGTATAGCCGAAAGAGCTCGGAAAAATAAAACATTTGGACAGTTCTTACACACCCTTTGTCCAGCAAAGAAAGCTCTTGTTCGTACACAAGAAAAATTAAATAAAAAAGTTAAATGTAGTACCTTGTCTGTCGTTTTTAATGAAACTTGCATATATATATATATATATATATATATATATATATATATATATATTTAAAAACAAAAATACTAAAGAATTTCGGATTAATTACCTAACCTGTTCTTTCCTATTTTTCTATATATTTGCACACACACACACACACACACACACACACACACACACACACACACACATATATATATATATATATATATATATATATATAAGTTTGGTTAAATTTCAATAAAAGTTCTTATTTTCGTTGTTCCTCGTAATTTTTCTGGTTTCAGGTTCTTTATATTTCTCAAAGTTTTCCCTAAGAGTACTTATATTGATACGAACTTGATTGGGTTTGATTAATTGATTAATTCGGTTTTTACGGCTTATCAACCTTTTGCGGGTTATATAAAGCCGGAAAGTATTTTTAGATTGCAAAATGTTTTGGAAGATACTAACTATTTACTGATGACCATAGCTGAGAGGAGAAGAGGTGGAGTCACCCAGTGCTGTTCTACATTCATCATTAAAAATGTTTACATGGGACTCTTGATATTCTATAACATTCATCAATCTTTCAACCAATGATTTTTTTAATTCTAAGGTCTGAGACAGTTTATATTATATCCAATCTTTGCGTGAGTATTGTTTCTCATTCTGAGATAAAGCATCTTTGGTGATTGACTATATGTTTTCTTTTAGAAAGGCTGGGATCCAACCCATTGATTTGGTGTCTTCAAAAACAATTTGATAAGGTGAGTCAGAATGCGAAGAGGTAGTGTGCTGTATGAATTTACGCTTTAGTAAAAAGTTTCTTACCTGTTAGCAGTAGCGCTAAGAACATTAAATAATTCTCTGCATTTATCTTAACACCATTGTCAACTTGGAATGAAAAAGTAATTTTATTCCTTTGAATATTGACCCAAAACATTACTGTACCTCCCCATTGTTGTTTTCTTTTTCATGTTGGTTGGCTATTTCCGTGAAGCCCCCAACCTCTAGCCTAGCTATAATATTCATAAAATGTAGCTCTACATTCATCACTAAAAAATATTATTGTGAATTCACGTTTCAGGTAATTGTTTGCTCAACTTACACGTTTTTCTTTGTGATATTAAAGATGGCAAATCTTTTAATATTCTGCATCTTTTTCTGATTAAATTCGCAACACTGTTTACTTTTTCTGTTTACATTCGCAACACTATCGTTTTCAAATAGTTTCTTGCTGGTCAACACACTTTTCTTGGTTATTACCACTTTTATTTATTTATTTATTTTTTTTTTTTCTTAAAGCTCTAGTCACAGTCCGATATCTATAATTCGAGGTCCGGTAACTCTGGTATTAAATGGTTGCGTGTAAATCTGGAGTGTACATTTATATATAGATAAAAAAAAATAGTTTCATAGAAATTAAATCGACAAGATCTATTTAATTATTTATTATATTTTTTTCCAATTTTTGAATAAACTGTTATACATGCAAATAAAGATGAAAAATTGGCCTGCATGTAATTCGAGAATTGGAAAAAATACAGTAACAAAAATTAAACAAACTTTGAAATGTTTTAACAAAATTTGCTTTCACAAATTCTTACTCACAGAACGGTAACTCTTCTAGGTATTTCTGCAGTTAATGCAAACGTCCCCCCCCCGCCAGGGCGCTCTATCCTTGGACCTAATTGTTCCTAATTTTCATCAATGGTCTTCCTGATGGTATCAGTTTTCAACTCGGCATTTATGCCGGCCTGAATATTCGAGAAATCTTATTAGGGGAAAATATGCGCTCTCCGGCAAGACTCGAACCTACGTTCCCCGAGGGAAAACCATCATTAGATCTGACGCCATAAGATTTCTAGAATATTCAGGTCGGTAGACGAAAATAGACAAATGTATTGTTGAATAAATAAACGGGGCGTCTACTCATATGCAAGTATCCACTAAAAAATAACGTTTACGTAATAAAATCTGTCGGATTAATAAATAAAATATTAATTCCTTTCGTATGTGTATGTGTGTGTGTGTGTGGCGGCGGCGTTTGTGTGTGAGTTGGCATTAAATATAGATCAAATATGGATCAGGATCTGACAGAATAATAAGGTAAGTTTATCAATCTAACAAAATTCACATTCATTAGAATTTTTATTATTATTCTCTGATGAAGCTTTAATAAAAGTGAAACATTGTAGACTGATAAATGTTTCCTATTTGTTCCTTATCGTGTTTATATATATATATATATATATATATATATATATATATATATATATATATATATATATATATATATATATATATATATATATATATATATATATATATATATATATATATACCCAAGTTTGGGATTGGTATATTCTACATCATCACTTGATAAGACACCAGAAGTGTTGAAACAAAATGGGTATTTTTGTCGTGATTTTATAACATATTTATGTTGTAATATTCAAATAAATATTATATATATATATATATATATATATATATATATATATATAAAGAATTAATGTATTTTATTTTTTAATCCGACATACTTTTATTACTCTAAAATTACAAAGGTGGATGCAGGTTCAAATCCTGACGAGGACCGCATTTTCTTTAATAAGTTTTATCAAATATGCAAAGTGGTAGATGAAATATAATACTGTTTAAAACAAATGGAATGTCTACTAAAATACGGGTATCCACTAAAAATAACATTTAAAGTAATGTGTGTGTGTGTGTGTGTGTGTGTGTGTGTGTGTGTGTGTGTGTGTGCGTGTGTTAAAGCTCACGTAACTACACAACATTTAGCTTTTGTTTACGCGTTGGCAAGGACTAACTACAATTTCCCGATGTTCTATTTTATTCATATATATATATATATATATATATATATATATATATATATATATATATGTGTGTGTGTGTGTGTGTGTGTGTGTGTGTGTATGTATGTATTGATTGTCATCCACAGACAGACTGTTTCGCTGTATCACAGTGTGACTAGACGTCCAGTTGACTCTAGCTACTATAGAAATCTGGCTGAATTGGCGTCAGTCGGAGAATCTACGAATCTACCCCTAAGACGTTGGCGTACAGCAGGGATGAAGGTGAATTTATATATTTATCTAAAAAAATATATATATATATGAGTTGGGATAAAATATAAATTGGAATCCGACCACTTCATCAGAGAATAAGATCACATTCTCTGATGAAGCTTTAATAAAAGTGAAACATGTTAGATTGACAAACATTTCCTGTTTGTTCTTTATCTTATCATAAAGAGAGAAACTGAGGCATGAAAATTTGTCCAATTTCTGATGTTCCTTGTCTGCGAATGCTAATTTTAACTTAACACAGAATTACAGTAGTATCTAATAAGAGACAAACTCATTTCAATAGAATTAATTTTTGAGACTGACTCCCTAACCACTGCTTCATTCGAGGTTCATCTTTTAACTCAGGATATGAGGCCAGTTTAGTTTTGGTTCCAGCCACCATCGTCATCGCTTATATTATTATTTATTGATCAGACATTGGTCAGTTTTCTATGCTTGTTTCCCTTTCGACTCAATTTCTTTATTTTTATATCAGCCACTTTCAGACGAGAATACAGATTTTTCCTTTACGTAAAATCTATTATAATAAACTCCTGTATTTATATTAATGAGTAGGGATTCCGCATCTCTTGTCCTCTTCTTCTATTTCAATATCTCTTGCAGTTTTATATCAGTTGCCATTAACAATGAATCCGAAATTTTTACTCACACACAATGCATTGCAATAAACTCTTCTATCTATTTTTAACTTTATTTCTTTTGCTTGACTGCGTGGGTGTCTTTTCTTTTCTTTTCTTTTCAAGGATGATGCTGTCAGTTTAAAAAAAAAAGAGAAAAGAAAGAATGGCAATTCTGGCCTCTTTGTCGCTTGTAGAAAATAAGTTTTCCGGTTGTCTTACAGGAGCGTCACAACGAATGATTGTTGGTTGTAAAGCAAAAGAACAGAGATAATTACTGATCATGTGCGCATGCACATGGCTATCACCCGAGCATGCGCACTCAGTCAAATAGGGAAATACATACACACAGGTTTATAATAGTTATTTATACACTGGCGAAAAATAAAATAGCAACATTGATTTTGAGTCGTCATTTCATGTTGAGGTGGTATCTTGTGTTGACAAACAAAAACAAATAGTGTTGAATTGAGCGAAGGAAATGAACAAAGAAAAGATGGAACAAAATTAGACAGAATTTTTATACTATTGGGAACTTTTATTATAGTAAAAGCTCGACAAACGTTAACTCACGTGCCCGCCAAAAAACGGTGTGTCAAAATGACGGTTATTTCCTTGACACCGCTGTTACTGTATACTCTTTTGACTCCCTTGGCAATGTTTATTTACAAAATTATTTTAAAAAAACATATGAACCAAGTACAATGCGATATTTATTATTTACCCTTTTACATAGATATATTATTTATCGTGTGCCAAGTACAATGCAATATTTATTATTTACCCTTTTACATAGATATATTATTTATCGTGTGCCAAGTGCAATGCAATATTTATTATTTACCCTTTTACATAGATATATTATTTATCGTGTGCCAAGTACAATGCAATATTTATTATTTACCCTTTTACATAGATATATTATTTATCTTGTGCCAAGTACAATGCAATATTTATTATTTACCCTTTTACATAGATATATTATCTATCATGTGCCAAGTACAATGCGATATTTATTATTTACTTTTTATAAAAAAATAAATATGAAAAGATATTTTTTATTGAAACATTTTTAAAATATTACAAAATTATAAAATTTTGTAACCCATCTACAATGCAATATTTATTATTTACCATTTTATAAATAACTATGAAACAAGTTTTTTTATTCATAATTTTATAAAAATTTCTATGAATTGCAACATGAAATAAATACTCGGAAAATGATTTTTTTTTCAAAATTTATATTTACAGATACCTGTTATTATCTGTGTATTTAAATATTCTTGTTCACAGATATTTTTTATATATTGACGAATAAAAAATTATTTTCATATTTATTTCTTTATAAATTGATAAATGATAAACATTGCATTGTATTACATTGTTCGGAATTTTTAGGGTTAGCATTTTTAGAATATTGTAAATACAAAATTATTGCAAATAAACAATCTAATAAATAAATAACATTTAATATTTTTGCTGTAAACTCAAAGAACAAAGAAAATGTATAAATTCATTTTCATAGGTTTGTGTTTTATTAAAATTCTAATCATCACTTTTTAAAACAACAGACATTGCCGAGGGAGTGACGGTAGTTAAAATAATAGCGGTGTCAAGCGAAAACCCGTCCTTTTGACACTCCGTTTTATTGTGGACACAAAGGTTAAAGATTGCCGAATGTTTAATGGTAATTCCTGAAAGATTCCGTAAATTTAAGAAATGTTCTTTTGATAATCTCTGTAAAAAAAGGAACAAGTGGATGTAGTTGAACTTGAGTGTCGAGTATATGCGATCCGTGTGTCTGAGAAGAGCGAGAGATTCACGTCTTATCTCATCCACAGAAAATGTGGTGAAGAAAAACTAGTCACTTGAAATTTTCACTACACACGCTCCCAGTTTTTTTTATGGATGCCCAAAGGCTCCAAATCCTACTGTTATGTGTGTGCGCTCTGATCAACGTGTTTTTTGTTTGTTTGTTGTTATTTTTATACAGTGAGTTTCACCATGAACAAGACTCGTGAACTACTCAAAGTAGAGGGTTACAGTAAAAGGCAGTTTATGCGGATAGGAGGGGAAGACAACGGTTAAGCCTAGAGTATGTTCAACAGAGCAGTGGTTCGCGGGAAGAAGCTGTTCGAGTGGAACTTACTTCTCACCAATAGAATACAGAGGGAAAGTGGTTGGTTTGCTACAATGTGAGTGGCATGGCGGGTCCTAGCCGTGAAGTTTACGACTGGCGGAACCAAGGAATGCAGTTCATCCGAGCACTTTACATGCAAATAGCGAGAGAGCAGTGAGAGGTTTGCTACATCTCGCCTGTGAGAGAGAGTTTTTTTTGGGGGGGGGGATAATTTGTCACCTACAAGGACTCTAAGACGCTTTTGAACGCTATCAAGACTGGGAAGTAAGGACTAGGCAGCTCCTGACTAAATATGACAACAGTACTTCATTTTGGGCCTGATCTGGCTCTTGTAAAGGTAAAGGAGGAGTCAAGTACTTACTGGAGCAGTACAGTAAACCGACCATTTTTGCTGCACCTTTAGCAATGGATCGTATGTACGAGTTCCACTTGAGGTCAGGTGAGGTCAATAGTATCACAAAGGGCGTATCCATTCATCGTGACAGGTGATAGTTGGGAGTCCCATCGACGTGTTAAAGAATATATGTCTGTATGTGCGAGCGTGTTAACTACAAACGTTGGATAAATTAAAATATTACTTATTCAACCCAGCGTTAGTCACCTCGGATTTCCGAAAATGGATAGTCTCCTGACGTCTGCCTCACACGACAACTGAGTTACAACTGTGCCACAACGCGTGCTACGCACCCTCACTGAGTCAGGAGAGTAGTGGGAGGGAGCAAAGAAACAACTAGGAATTAGAGTATTTGAAAAATTTTGGTGTAACAAAAAATACATGTGACTAACGCAGGGTTAAAATATTATAATATTACCTATTTTAAATGAAAATATTTTCTCTATGTCGCCTCTCTATCCACAGACGGAAGCTAGGAATTGTTTTCCGATCAGCTATTAAATTCTTTGCTTTGAAGACATGACAACAACTGTAGGTAGCCCTTGAGGTTGAGGTAGGTATCTTGGATTAACAAACAAAAAGTTCACTTGTTGAATTTTTCGAAAGAAATAAACAAGCGAAAGAATGAACAACGTGAGAAACCTTTTCATTCTACCGAGAACATTTAATATAGAGAGTATTCAAGGATCGTTTCCTGAAAGATTGTGTGTTAAATTAAAGGAATTTCGTACGACAGTCCCCGAATAAAATGAAGGACTGAACGTGGAGAGAGTATGTCATGTGTGTGTCCCAGACCGAAGGGATTCGTATCATTCCTTGTTTGCGGCGTGGTATAAAAAAAAAAATGAGAGTATTCCCTTGAAATTCGTGCTCCCATTTTTTTTTTTTTTTTTGGTTTTGGGGGTGAGTTTTTTGCGCATGCTCAAAAACTGAAAAAATTGAGGCGGGTATCTTGGGTTGACGAATAAAAAGTACACATGTTGAATCGGTCAAAAAAATAGACAAATAAATAAATAAACAAAATTAGATATGAATTTTTATTTTAGCAGAAACTTTTTGCATAGACAGTGTTCAAGGATAATGTCTGACACAATGTGAATTTAAGGAATGTTCTCATGATAATCCCTGTCAAAAGGGAGAAATGGATTTTTTTAACCAATTCACCCAACCAAGGCGATATTGCCACTAAGATGCAAGGAGCTACTGGGAGTGAAAGAGAATGAGGAGACTTTAGAAGGAAGCAAGGGATAGATCTCTAATCCTGTTCAAAAGACCGAGGAGGTGTGTAAACCGGACGATAGGGGTTGTATTGAATTGTTAACTTTAATGTTCGACCTCCTCGCCTGTAGCGCAGTGTGAAAGAGGGCCAGCCTCTTGGTATTCGTGCTACGTATGTTTCCATTTATTTCGCATGCCGAAAAGCTGAAAAGAGGTCGCTGCTGCTATTATGATTTTCAGCGCATGCGCAGTTGGCCAAGCGATATGTAGCGTTTGCTGTACCCTAAATTGATATTTTAATTTGCTTAAAGTTAAATGTACAAAATAAGAATTGCAAATAATAGAGCTCATTCTGACATTGAGACTCCGATTCGCATCTCACTGTGATCGATTTGTCAAGGGGGTGACTTCTTGATGATTTCGGTTTGGGGAGAAGTTTCCAATGGGCGAAATCGTTAGGAACTGCTTGAAAACAAGTCCACGTTTTAATCCAAACATTGTGTGAGAAGTTGGGTAAACGAAACTGTTCTGAATTCGACGAATTAAATCGTGCTAACAATGTCACAGGTCACCTTAACCAAGGGTCCCAGCCCACTAGCCTTGTTCAACTGCTGATCACACTAGATTATGCACTCTCTCCCAGAAAATGTGACTATGGGCTGGAATATGGTTGAACTATAGTAAAACTTTCTAGAAAATCCTATCAGTTTTTTTTTAATCATTTCACCCCCTGCAAGGCAGTAAAGCCACTAAGACGCAAAGGGTTACTGAGTATGAGAGAATATGAGAAAAGGAAAATATTATGAAGGAGAAAGAACAATAAAAGAAGAGAAATCAAGAAGACAGTAGATAACAGTTGAAACTACTTTTGTGAATATCAAAGTTGTATGTTGATGTTACGCGGGACACTGTTAGTAAAATTGCCCATTCCTTTCTCACGAGGCCGAGAGCTCCGATTACTATTGGTACAGTCTCAGTCTTCATTCCCCATATCCTGTTAATCTCGATCTCCAGGTCCTTGTATTTGGACAATTTCTCGATAATTTTCATGGATGTGTTTCTCTCAAATGGTACTGCTGTGTCAATAAGCATACACTTTCTGAATTTCTTGTCTTTTATGATAATATCAGGTCTGTCGACTTTTATTTTCCCTGTCAGTTTGAATTTGGCATGCCCCAGAGGATAGTTACATCGTTCTTTTGGGTAACTGTGTCTAGTTGGTGCTCATACCATCTCTCAGTGGTTTCGATTTTGTGCTTCTTGCATATCTTCCAGTGCACATATGTCGCTACCTTGTTATGTTTCTGGGTATATTCATTTTTTAGCCAGTTCCGGACATCATGAGATAATATGGTCGACAGTTCACCATATTTTCCGTAGATCCTGCATTTCGGGTTAGTTCCATCCTTGATTATGTGCCAATTATAGCATCTCTTTGCGAGGCTTTCGTTCTGAGCTGCAATAATTAGTCCTTCTGACTCAGCTTTCAGCCCGGTGCTCCTCAGACACTGATGTATTTTCTGTTAGTCCACATCAGCTTCTTTCGTTCTTTTTAGGCATTTGCTATGCAACGCCTTGTCCTCCCAGTTTTGTTGTAATTTCATTTGGCCAAGTTGTTTTGCTTTCTACTTTATTCGTTTGGCATTCGCTTCGTTTTTTGTTGGTAGGATTTCAAGTATATCAAGCTGTTTCTTGAAAAGTGCATCTTCTTTGTTGATGGAGTGGATCTGATGTTTTACTATTTGTAGGAGAGGGTCATTGTTTTTTGTGAGGTAGGCTTGTTATAGTTTTTAGAGTTAGTTCAAGTTGGATTAGACCTCGATCCCTAAAGCTCTTGGTACATACAACCTATCAACATCTGACTTCGAGTGGTGCATCCTCATTTGGGTAAGCATTTTTCTGGTCTTGGCGTCCAATCTTTTGATGTCATTCAACTTCTATTTAATAATATTGAATCTGTATTTTACTACGGGTATAGCGAAGGTGTTGATAGCCTTCATTTTATTGGCCCCATTAAGTTCGCTTTCTAGTATCAAACACATTCTTATAATATTCTTTTCGGATCATTTTCTTAATAATTGAATGTTGTATTCCGTCTATTTCATTAATTCCTAAGTTATTGTATGTACCAACTTAGTCTAGTTCCTTAATCTTGTTGTTGATATCAATGTTTAAATCTGTAGCTTTCGTTAGTTTACCGCCTTTGAAGGTGGCTTTGGTACATTTGTCCATTCCGAAAGTATTTGACAATTGTAAGTGGGTATTCTGTTGGTTGTCATCCTTGGCAAAAGTTTTAAGATCATCAATATAAAGTAGATGATTCAGTTTTCCATTCTGTCTTGTATCCGTAGCTACTCTTGTTCAGTGGGCAGCTGAGTGGCGCTAATGCAAGGCAGAAGATTAGTCGTGACAATGAATCTCCTTGGAAGATCCCATTTTCGATGTTGATTGGTCTCGATATTAATAGCCCTTTCGTATGGTTTAGATTTAGTGTAGTCAACCAGTTTTTCATTCTTTCTGTTATGAATTTGACCGTTGTGGAGCATACTCTGTAAATTCTTAGGCTCTTCTTTATCCATGAGTGTGGAACACTGTCGAATGCCTTTCTTGAATCTATCCATGCTGCCGATAAGTGTCTTTTCTTTGTTTTCCTCTCTTCCAATATTGGCTTATTGATAATTAGTTGGTCCTTGCACCCGTAACTTCCTCTTTTACATGCATTCTGTTCTGCTGGGAGTAAACTGTTTTTTCCCAAGGAAGTTGTATGCCCTCTCGGTTATGATAGAAGTGAAGATCATGTATATTGTTGGTAGGCAGGTGATGGGCCTATAGTTCTTCGGGTTCTGTGTCTCTTCTGTTTTGGGGAGTAGGTATGTTACTCCCCACGTGAGCCATTCTGGGTTTATGATTATGTCATGGTAAGCCCGTGCGAGGTTTTGGTGAGTGCTAGATCGTTTTTCACCCCAAAATTTGCTATCGGTCTATTTCTGGTGCTTTCCAGTTTCTGGTTTTGCAGGTGACATCGATTGTTTCAGCAACATTGATATCCATCCATTTTTGACACTTTATATATGTGTTGTTCCTGTTGTTGTTGATCCATGTGGCTTTTTTATTGTGCATTTTGCAGTTTGCACATCTTACACCAGAACTCTTCGACTTCCTGAATATTAGATGGGTCATTTATTTCTATTCTATTTTTTCCCAGTTCTCTATATAGTTTCTTGGTATCATATTTTGCCAGAAGAATCTGTTTCTCTCTGCCTTCGCTTGGATTTGTTGTTTCAGCTTCTCTTTAACTTTTGGTACGTCAGTCTTATTCTTTATGTCAAGGCTTCGTTTCAGTTGATCCCTTTTTCTTTCTTTCATTTTGGAACCCTTGTCTACTTCATTTAGAAATGACAATTGTCCTCGTAGTTTATTTATTTCGGTTTCTATTTTTTCTTTCCAGACTGGCATTTTTCTTTTACGTTGGGTTTTTACTTTTTCACCTATTTTTTTCTGCGATTCTTGCCGAGGCTGCGTATATAAGATGATTCATTTCTGTCAGGTTCATCGATCTTTCCATTTCGTTCCTTATTTTTCTAATTTCTTGGTTAGCACGGTTGACGGTTTCCTTCACTTGATGGTTCTTTCTTACTCCTGGAATTATCGGCCTTTCCTCGAAAGACATTTCCTTTACATTCTCCCATTTATATCGGATGTTTTTCTCATCTTTATTTCTCTCTCATATTCGTCGTTATCTTCCTCTATTTGCTTGTGTACCTCAGAGAGATTAATATAACTGGTTTCTATTTGTTCCTCTGCATGTGTCTTCTTTGGGTTTTTGGCGTTTAGTGCCTCGATGTTAATGTTTAATTTATTTATGATGTTTTCTCGAATGCTTTCGAGTTCTATTTCAGGTATTCTTTTTTTTCTGATGATGTCACGCCTGACATTGGCTAGTTTGTTGGCACCGATGCTTAGTATGAGGTGTGTTTTTCTCGCCAGGTGTTACAGGCAGCTTTGGTAGTTGTTGGATTTATCGCAGCGGTGTAAAAGGCTAACATTACTTCAATATACTCTTCCCTAGACCACTTATTTATTGTTCTCTTTGTGGGATTCTCTTTTAATGAATATAGACGGCATCTGTGAGGACTGTCCTCGGCATGGTTTTCTTCTAGTTCTCGTTGAGTAAAGTTTGTTCCAGTTGCAGACTTTTTGATCTGGTTGCTCACTGGGGATCGCGGTCCTTGTTGACCCACGTGACAACCGATGCGGTTTATCAATATTTTTCGGTGTGTCAGCATTATAGTTAGTTCGTGTTTACCCATACGTGGGGGGGGGGCTGATTCGTAGGCGCCAAAGTGTTGTGGGGCCGGAATAGGTCCGAAAGAAAACTCGAACTCAGCAATTCAGTGAAAACGTATTATTAACAAAGAACGAATACAGAAGTGTTGCACGTCCGACTGACAGCTAAGTACAGTAGTTAACTCGTCAACTGTCTACAGTCCTCTTGCGAGGCATAATATAGTCATAAGACGAGTCTATTTTGTCCATGAAGGCAGTTCCTCATAACACTCCCCTTCCCAACCCTTTACCTCCGCTGGAGCCTCAATATCGACTCCTTTTTGGATTGATGACGAGAGGGTCCGTGAACTTCCGCTTTCATTTAGATCTTTGTGGTTCCAGAGCTGCTTGGGGTATTTGAATGTCGAAGGTGTCGTAAATGGTATCCATAACCTCTTCTTCCTGTGGAGTACTGCTGCGGTCATCCAACAGTCGTTTCCTGATTTGATTCACGCGTCTCTTATAAGAGAAACGAGGACCTTGGATTATATAGACCATATTTCCAATCCTCTTTTCTATCGTACCATGTTCCCAGAAAGATGTATTATTTTTAAACATCTTAAAGAATACTTTTTCTCCTGGGATGTACTTTTTCTTTGGTACAATAGAGGTCGGACCTTGTTTTGTTTGTTTGGGCAGTAATTTATCGAAAACGGATCTTACTTTGCGCGTAAACATTATTTCTGCCTTTTCCTTTGGGGTGCCGCAAGCTTTTTTCAGGGTGTCAACAAAACGTTCTCCTTGACAATTCGACGTCGGGTGATATGGGGGATCGTAATGTGTCTTATCTGAAAAATCTCGCAGAACTCTTTAAAGTCGGTCGAAGTAAATTGAGTTCCGTTGTCACTGACCAAGCAATCTACTACCCTAAAACGAGCGAATAGTTCATGAAGGTAGCTTATTGTTGCTTCCGTAGTGGGATTTTTGCATCGGAACACTTCCGGCCATTTTGAATAACTATCTACCACAATTAGATAGTAGAATCCCTCTAGCGGTCCCGTAAAGTACACGTGGATCCTTGACCAAGGTCGGTCCGTCTTTGGCCACGGTTTATGTGTGATAGGTGGTGCTTTTGCCGCCAATGCACAGCCCTTGCATGTGTTGACCGTATTTTCGATGTCTTGGTCCATTTTAGGCCAGTATACATAGCTGCGCATCAGACTTTTCATCCTATTTTTCCCCGGATGCCCAATATGAAAATCCTTCAGGATTCTTTTCTGTAGATTTTTTGGAATGACGGCTCTCTCGCTGTAGAGGAGTACCTCGTCACATAGGAAAAATCTGTCTGAAATGTGTTGGTCCTTTTCTGAATTTTTTTTCTTTGTTGTGCTAATGAATTCATCATTGCGGGCTTCATTCTTTATTTCTTGTAGCGTCACAGGAAGTTCTCTTATAGTGCTACACAATAAAGTTTTTATTTCTCCTTCCGTGCGTAGTGAAGCGATCACAGAATCTTCTAGGGGTTCCCTATGTCTTGGAACTAGTCTGGAAAGTCCGTCAGCGTGACAGATTTTTTTCGAGGGGAGGTATTCTAACTTGAAGTTGTTATTTAGGAGGATTATCCCCCACCTCAGCAGTCTATTTGCTGTATAGCCGGGTAATCCTTTTTTTGACCCGAAAATACTAAGTAGCGGTTTATGGTCCGTTTGTAGTATGATAAATCTTCCGTGTATGTAACGGTAAAATTTCGTGACTGCGTAAATGATCGCTAATGTCTCTTTCTCTATTTGGGAATAGTTTTTTTCCGCTGTGAGCAGGGTCCTTGATGCGTGAGCGATGGGCTTTTGCGTTCCATCTGGCATATTATGAAGGATACACGCTCCTATTCCATGCGGGCTTGCGTCGCTAGCAACTACGATCTCGAGGTTCGGATCGTAGTGCGTCAGGAATAAATCCGATGTTAGGATTTTGATAGTTTTCTCGAATGCCTCCTAGCATTCGGGTGTCCATTCCCAAACATTATCTTTCCTTAAAAACTCGTTTAGCGGGGCACGAAGGTTATGCATGTTTGGGATAAACGCTTGATAGTATTTCGCTAACCCCAAAAAGCTCTGTAGCTCTGTGACGTTTTCAGGAGCCGGCATGTCCTTAATTGCAATGGCCCTTTCTGGGTCCGGTCTCCTGGCGTCTTTGTCTATGATGTGACCCAAATATTTAATTTCTTTCATGAAGAAGTTACATTTGCTTTCCTTTATTTTGAAGCCATAGTCTTGTATTCGTGAAAATACTTTATGGATGTGTTCCCAGTGTTGTTCCAAGCTTTTACTGTTTATTAGTATGTCGTCTAGGTAAGCCGTTGAAAAATCAAGTCCACCCAGCATGGTGTCCATAACCTGCTGAAAAATGGCTGGTGCGACTTTGACACCAAATGCAAGCCTTTCAAACTTGTATAAACCTCTATGTGTATTTATACATAGTCATTTTGAGCTTTCTTTCTCAACGGGTATCTGGAGATAAGCTTCGCTGAGATCGATTTTTGAAAAGAATTTGCCTCCATTAAGTTTCGTAAAAACTTCTTCCGGACTTGGAAGTGGGTAGTAATAATCTTTTAGTGCTGCGTTTAGTCCAGTAGAAAAATCTGCACACACGCGGATTTCCTTAGACTTCTTCACATACACTACTGGTGCTGCCCACTGGCTATATTCCACTTTAGATAAAATGCCAGTCTCTACAAGTCTGTCTAATTCCTTGTCTATTTCCTCTAACGAGGCAAAAGGCACGTTCCTTTTTTTCTTAAATATTGGTTGAGTGTTCTCTTTTAACTCAAATTTTGCTGACATCTTTTTGCATCTATCAAGGCCAACCGAAAAAACCTCGGGGAAGGTTTCTTTTAATTCCTTTTTTAGTTTATCTGACTAGGTCGTCAGATTTTCTATTTTCTGACAAAAAGTATTAATTGGCAAATCCCACAGATTGAACTCCTGCATCCAATCTGTGCCAAATAGATTGTCTGTATTTTTTAACAGGAACATTTTTAATTTTTTGGTTGTTCCGTTCAAAGTAACGTTCACGATAATTTCACCTTGCAATGTGCCCAACTTTATTACAAGTTAGACAGGTTTTAAACCGATATTGGCAATCTTTAAACCAATGAAGTGCTCCACAACGGTAACATGGACTAGGCGGTAAATTTTTCGGTTTTTGATTGAGTTGACTTTTTTTCTTAGGAGAGTGAAAATAATCTTTTTTGGTTTGACTTGTTTTTGAAGGGGAGGAAAAATGTGGTTTCCGATGTATTTTTCTTATGTGTGCAACGCCTGACTCTTCAATGTCTCTAGAATCATTTTTTACACATATATTTTTGGCAGTCTTCAGCTATATTTTGTTTGGCTCTCCCTCTAACCTGGTTAGGACTCTCTTTGAAATTGTCTGCGGTAAGTTCGGCTAATTTAAAATCGTCACAATGTTTGTTGACTACCGATGCGAACGTCGAGTAGTCTTCGCTGTCTTTCTTGGTTAGGTTTAAGCATATCCACCTTTTGTGAAATAACGACGTTTTTGGGCTGAATAATTCTGTAAGAAGATTTACCGCTTCAATGAAAGCTAAATCACTAGTTTTTCGAGGTAATATGTAGTCCACGAATTTACTATGTTCAGTAGTCCCTAATTTCCGGAACAGTAGGCGTAGCTTTTTTGCGTCTGTCCATTTTCCACAATCTATTTCGAATAGATCCTCATACCTTCTGAAATATGACGCGAAGGTTTTATCTTCGTCTGACGAATAAGTGAAATTGTCAATTGCACTCCAAATCGCGTTTTGTGAAAAAGTAGTTTCGCTCTCGGTATTTAGACCCTTATTTGACCCTGTTCGTAGAAGCAATTCTTCAAGCTTTTTCTGTTGTTCTATCATTTGTCGCTGTAATTTTATTTGCTCTTCTCCATGTTTTCGCTGTTGTTCTTCGTATTTTTGCTGTAATTCTAATTGTTTTTCGTCGTTTCTTCGCTGTTGTTCAAACTGGAGTTTAACCAATTCTAACATAGTAGCTTTAAACTCTTCCATGTTTTACTTTTCAATATTACGCTTCTGCGTAAGTTTACTTGTACCAAGCCTTTGTATTGCTCGGAGGAGAGAAGAAGAAGGAAAAAAAACAAATCACTTTGTTCTCACTTTAAATGTGTTATTCACGTACACAGTTGATTTTTGGACAACTGCGAAACGTAAAGTTTATACTTCGGCGCTGGAAAAAAATATTTTCCTTTCTTGTTAAGACAATGCCAGAACAAGGAACATTAACTTTTTCTCTGCGGGAAAAAAAAAAGAAATCACATTTGGTTAGTAAGAAGAATAAATCAACTTACCAATTTTTTCTTCTTTTTTTATATGATTTCACGTGGAGTTCGTTAAATTCTAGTCGCCAGTGTTGCGGACACTGGTAAACCAATTTTGTTTCTTTTATGGTTTTCTCGTGGAGTTCTTTAAATTCTCGTCGCCAGTGTTATGGAGCCGGAATAGGTCCGAAAGAAAACTCGAACTCAGCAATTCAGTGAAAACGTATTATTAACAAAAAGAACGAATACAGAAGTGTTGCACGTCCGACTGACGGCTAAGTACAGTAGTCAACTCGTCACCTGTCTGTAGTTCTCTTGCGAGGCATAATATAGTCATAAGACGAGTCTAATTTGTCCATGAAGGTAGGTCCCCATAACACAAAGCATATCCATACCAGGGTGGGCAATCATGTTCAGTGGGCCAGGCCTCCTCTGTCTACTTTTATTTAATTATTTTCTTTTATGTTTATTTATTTATTTTTATTTTTTTAATTTATTTTTTTCAATACTGCTATCATGAACAACAACGGTACAGTTTCCGTTTATAAGCGTTTAAATCCCAAGGAGACACGACGTGCTTCACCAGACTCCGACATAATTTCGATTTTCAACGAATTTTTCTTTGACTTATTCTCTCTTATGTTCAATAAAATGAAACTCTATTCAAATCTCCATAATTTTGTTATTACACGGTTATGTTTTACCTATAAATACAATTAATATCTAGTTACTAATAATATTTAAAGAAAAGTCTATTATAAGTGTTTGCATTTTATAGCTTATAAAATAAATATTGTATATAAATTACTAATAAATAAATAAATAACAAAAGAACATTAAAAAAATAATCGAGACGTCATCACCACCACAATAACCACCACCGCCTTCATCACTATAACCACTACTACAATCACTACTACTATTGCATTCCTCTTCGTTTCTCTTTCTTCTTCCTATTATCTATCTATCTATCTATCTATCTATCTATCTATCTATCTATCTATCTATCTAATACTAAACGTCTGAATCGTGTATACGTCGTCCCGAGCGCATAATCATTTAAGTTTCTCTCCACTTCTCTCTCTCTCTCCACTTCTCTCTTTCCACTTCTCTCTCTCTCTCTCTCTCTCCACTTCTCTCTTTCCATCTCTATGTGATTGTGTGATTTCAGCTTTCATTAAACAAACAATATTTTAAATATTAAAACCCCAAAATTTTTTTGCCATATTTAAAAATAATTTCAAGTCAATATGATTTGAAAAATATTTCTTGGCATATTAAAAAAATAGTATTATTATTATTATTATTATTATTATTATTATTATTATTATTAATCTTTCCGGCATGTATGTCATGTTTGTTGAATAAATAAAATAGAGATTTACCTCTCTCTCTCTGTCTCCCTGTAAATTTTTGCCTTTATGTGTGTGTGTGGCGTTTGCTTTTCGCTCCGTTTCCCTTTTTCTCTCTAACAGTTCTCTCTTGATCCATCTATTTTTCCTTGCGAGATTTCCCCATTTGAGAAGATTAAAATCAAAGCGTCTACGATCCGCCCCTAATGCTAACAACTTTTAATTCTTTCTTCATCACCAGTTCGCGTTTCAATCGTTCGACTTTTCAAACTTTCGTCCCTGCCATTTGTGAAGATATCGCACAAGGACTTCCGGTTGATAGATACAAGCTTACAATACAAAACCAACCACGCTCTCGCAACGGAAACTCATATCACGTCGCTAGACGACGTGTCAGTTATTTTTACCTCGTCGTCGTTGTCCCTAAAATGGCAATAGTGTCTTCGATGAGCATTTCCATTTGGATCTTTTGTCAACGTAGAATAAATATAGTCATTCACCTTGCCTACTCTGACACACTGACGTCTGCAAGTAAAAAAAGGAAAGTGATATTGTGCGAAGAAGTGAAATGAATTTATAAGATTTTATCTGTAGGCGAAGAGCTTTGGATCTTGTTAAAGAAAATTCTTCGAAGCTAGAAAGAGAAAAATAAAGAATAAAATACAAAAGCAGAAACGAAGAAACCGAGAAGGAATTGAAAAGTCATAGAATATATTGCGAAAGACGAATTTGAACAAAAGGTGAAAAGAAATAGGATGTAAACAAAATATACCGTGTCCCTTCAGGAGATGCGCGATCATGACTTTCCGTTGCTTTCTCTCCTTTGTAGATCTAATCAGCATTTTCCATTGACCACCCTTCCTAACCCCCTCTCTGCAATTCATTTACACAATCCCGTTAGGGAGGCTACACGCTGATTCCCTCTGCTCCTGATGCCTTCAGTATATCCTGTGAGTATTAAATTCTCCAAGTTCTCTTTCCTTTATTATCCACGGACATTGATGAGTCTATCACGTCAACCATCACGGTCCCGCATTAAGATTGGAATGTCATTAGGTGAGTCATTCTATGTCATAACATATAGCTGGACAGTGTAGGTGGTTGCTGGACGACCAATTTGTTTTGCTCTATGGTTAGGTGTCCAGAACAGTAGATCACCCGTCAGTTCTTATTTTGCTCGCCAGCAGTATCCTGCAAAGCGCATTCTGTGTTCGCATAAGATGGAGAAATATCGGAGATGGGTTCATAAAGCTGCAATTTAGTTGGATGCTGTGTATTCAGCATCCGAGTGTAGGTTCCATCAAGCTTGGACTGTAGGGTCTTAGTTAATGTTCAGTTAATGACTGATTTTGCTAGCTAGGTCACCTGCATAGTCAATAACTGTCAACCTTTTTGCAGAATAGAAATTAATTAAACCAAATGTATGATTTATTAACTTTGTTCAGCGGCATATATTAGGTTGGTGCAAAAATAATGTCGTTTTCTCACATGAAGTTGAACGTCAAAAAACGACATTATTTTTGCACCAACCTAATAAATATATCTCTATGGGTTATTTAATGTAGGCTGTTTCCCTCTGCCCCTGATGCCTTCCGTATATCCTGTGAGTATTAAATTCTCCAAGTTCTCTTTCCTTTATTATCCACAGACATTCATGAGTCTATCACATCAACTATCACGGTCCTGCATCAAGGTCGGACGGTCATTTGGATGGCATTCTGTGTCATAACACAGTTTGCCAACGTAGGTGGTTACCGGCCGACCAAATCATCTTGCGCCATGGCTAGGTGTCCAGAGCAGTAGATCAGTCGTAAGTTCTTGTTTCGCTCGCCAGCAGTGTCCTGCATTCTGCGTTTAAGTAAGATTGTAGAAATATCAGAGATGTTTCCATAGATTTGTCATTGAGTTAGATGCTGTCTCCAAGAGATGTTAAATACACTACTCAGCATCAGAGTGTGGGTTTGATCAAGGGTTTTAGTTAATATCCAAGCAGTGGCACTATACATTAAAACCGCCTCTACAGTGGCGCGAAAGAATCTCCGTTTGAGGTTGTCGGGTAGATGAGATTTCCAGATTGCATCCATTTTATTCAAGGCGACCCAGGCTTTAACTATGCGAATTTTGACACCTTTCTCAGTTTAATTTTTTCGCTTCCTAAATATGTAAAAGATCAGACATATTTTATTGATTCACCGGACACTGTTTGTATTGAGCTTTAGTGGTTGAAGCCTACGAATTCAGTTTTAGAGGCATTGATATAGAGTCCAACATCATTGGCAGCATCTTTTAGATGATGTAGGAGTACTGTGGCATTGGTAATGATGCCTGCAGTGATCGCTATGATTCACACGTATGCCTGTGAAATCTCGCCATTTAACAAAGCTTTGTGTCGCATTTAACCTCATGGGGAGGCAGGTAAGTCCTATTTCAGTAATTCGATTGTAAAAAAAATAAAATAAAATAAAAAATAAACTTAGGATAACAATTTCGATTGGATTTTGTTCCTGCCATCTTCACGTTTTTTGTAGGTATTCTCACATGTTGCAGCTAAAGATAAGATTTTCATCTTGTATAGTATGACTGTTCAAATGGATATAAAGTTACAAATATCTGTCACCACTGATTTTATTGATTCTCCTGAGACAGTTTGTATTTGGACTCCTTCCTTATGACCCTGAAATGCCGACTGTTTGTTTTAGAATGTAATTAAAAATGTCCTTTTCGTTCCCACTGTGCTTAAGACTTGATTTTTGCGAGAAAAATCGAGAATGTATGGACTGTTTTAAGTATATATCTAAAGCTATAGGAATGTTTTATTGGTGTTGGTGTTTTCTTTTTTATTAATAATGCTTTCATTATTTTTAACCTACTTTACGTGTGGATAAGGCTACTATGTCTGTATTATCAACGAGTATGTTTGGTAGATCTACTTGTGTATTTAAATGAGACCTAACTGAGCTATGGCCAGAGAGATGTAATGTGAGTCTTCTTGTTAAGCATGTTGTAGTATATCCAATATAATTATTTATGAATTTGGATTGATGAGGAAAACAGTTCCTAACTCTATCCGCAACATATTTGTTGATGATACAAATATAATAACCTCATCCACATGTAAAAACAGGCTAAAAATAATGGAAGCATTATCAATAAAAAAAAATTTTTTTAAAGCCAAAACTCAATAACATCATGTCCGAGAAATTTTCATAGAAAATATTCGTCCTCCAACAGGAATCGAATCTGTATCCTATACGGAACCGTCATATCTGACGTGTCTTTAACCGATTGGGCCACAAAGGAGCGTTCGGTTAACAAGGTCGATTTTTACTGTCTTTAATCGACCTTGCTAACCGAACGCTCTTCTGTGGCCCAATCGGTTAACGGCACGTCAGGCTATATGACGGTTCCGTATAGGATACAGGTTCGATTCCTGTCGGAGGATGAATATTTTCTATGAAAATTTCTCGGACATTCAGGCCGATAAATTTTGTTTAATACTGTTTATTATAAACAACATTTACTTAAAATATTTGTATCTATAAAAAGAATGTACAAACATAAAAATATCTGAAAATAATTGTCAGACTTTGTCAATTTCATAATATATATATATATATGAACTAACATTTTTTTAACCCAGCATAATTTCTTATTCCAATAAATGTCATATTTAGTAGATAGACGATTTTTGGAAGATATCCCTGGTCTTTTAAATAGTCTAACTGACGTCTACCAGCCTGTGCAATCGAAAGTCTTAATAATCCGAAGTTTGTTTAGTGGCTAACGTAGTTGACGCGTGATCAATGTTCAAGCTCGGCTGAAACCAAGAGTTTCAATTAGATATTTTTGAAGTTGGCAGACCCAACCCATTTGGAAGAGTGGCGTTGGCAGACCCAACTCATTTGGAAGAGTGGCGTTGGCAGACCCAACTCATTTGGAAGAGTGGCGTTGGCAGACCCAACCCATTTGGAAGAGTGGCGTTGGCAGACCCAACTCATTTGGAAGAGTGGCGTTGGCAGACCCAACCCATTTGGAAGAGTGGCGTTGGCAGACCCAACTCATTTGGAAGAGTGGCGTTGGCAGACCCAACCCATTTGGAAGAGTGGCGTTGGCAGACCCAACCCATTTGGAAGAGTGGCGTTGGCAGTCCCAACCCATTTGGAAGAGTGGCGTTGGCAGACCCAACCCATTTGGAAGAGTGGTGTTGGCAGACCCAACCCATTTGGAAGAGTGGCGTTGGCAGACCCAACTCATTTGGAAGAGTGGCGTTGGCAGACCCAACCCATTTGGAAGAGTGGCGTTGGCAGACCCAACCCATTTGGAAGAGTGGCGTTGGCAGTCCCAACCCATTTGGAAGAGTGGCGTTGGCAGACCCAACCCATTTGGAAGAGTGGCGTTGGCAGACCCAACTCATTTGGAAGAGTGGCGTTGGCAGACCCAACCCATTTGGAAGAGTGGCGTTGGCAGACCCAACCCATTTGGAAGAGTGGCGTTGGCAGTCCCAACCCATTTGGAAGAGTGGCGTTGGCAGACCCAACCCATTTGGAAGAGTGGTGTTGGCAGACCCAACCCATTTGGAAGAGTGGCGTTGGCAGACCCAACTCATTTGGAAGAGTGGCGTTGGCAGACCCAACCCATTTGGAAGAGTGGCGTTGGCAGACCCAACCCATTTGGAAGAGTGGCGTTGGCAGTCCCAACCCATTTGGAAGAGTGGCGTTGGCAGACCCAACCCATTTGGAAGAGTGGCGTTGGCAGACCCAACCCATTTGGAAGAGTGGCGTTGGCAGACCCAACCCATTTGGAAGAGTGGCGTTGGCAGTCCCAACCCATTTGGAAGAGTGGCGTTGGCAGACCCAACCCATTTGGAAGAGTGGTGTTGGCAGACCCAACCCATTTGGAAGAGTGGCGTTGGCAGACCCAACCCATTTGGAAGAGTGGCGTTGGCAGACCCAACCCATTTGGAAGAGTGGCGTTGGCAGTCCCAACCCATTTGGAAGAGTGGCGTTGGCAGACCTAACCCATTTGGAAGAGTGGTGTTGGCAGACCCAACCCATTTGGAAGAGTGGCGTTGGCAGACCCAACTCATTTGGAAGAGTGGTGTTGGCAGACCCAACTCATTTGGAAGAGTGGTGTTGGCAGACCCAACTCATTTGGAAGAGTGGCGTTGGCAGACCCAACCCATTTGGAAGAGTGGCGTTGGCAGACCCAACCCTCTTGAAAGCTTGGCGATCAGCCATCTTTCTGCAATAAAATATGTATCGATTTGACAAATACCTTCCTGAAAAACATGAAACAACGACCAAGTCTTAATTTTCTTGACAAATGAATGCTTTCTAATGTATGAATCTATTCATATTTTCAGTCTGTCCATATATATGACTTCTACAGGGTGCGATGGATAAATTGTCGTCTAAATTACGCAAAAAAAAAAAATAAATAAATAAATAAAAAATAAAAATAAAAAAAATAAACATAACATTGATATCTCGTTTTAATAGACATATTTACCAAAATTACAAAAAAAAAATATCTTGCAGTAATATTATTGGTTTTGATCTGGCGGCTCGGTTTCAGTCACTTGCCCACCGCCGTAGGGTTGCCTCTCTCTGCCTTTTTTATAAATACTTTCATGGTAACTGTTCGGATAAGATATTTGCTATGGTACTGAGACTTTATGAATTTGAACGCAATACTAGACTGGCGGCGAGATCGCATCGATTTACAGTTTCGCTACCTAGATGTAGCCGTAACTCCTATGATAACAGTTTCTTTTCTCACACCTCTCGCTTGTGGAACTCCCTTCCTGCTCGATGCTTTCTAGCTGACTTTAATCTGCAAGAATTTAAGTGCAATGCCAATCGCTATCTACTGTCCTCCTGAATTCTCATTTTTCTTTCTACTCATTACTAATGTTCCTGTTCCTAATTCTTCCCCACCCTGCAGCCCCCTTGCGTGTTAGTGACTGTACTGCCTTGCTTGGGGTGACACTGATCAAAAAAATACTAAAGAGTAAATTTATTAAATAAAACCTCCATTGGCTTCAGCCACGGCCTCCAGACGACTTCCGAATATCCTGCAACACTTCTGGACGGCCTCTGTTTAAGTTGGTGAATACTGCCATAATGTTACAAGTAGCTTCGTTGGTCTTTCGATCAACTGCGCCCCACACGTAATAATTAAGCGGGCTGCAATCTAGTGAGTTAGAGGTGACGTGATCGCAGAAATTGTCTGACAGCCATGAATGGGTTCTCCTGCTTGTGTGGCATCGTGTAAAGTCCTATTGCCAGACATAGGGTCTTCTAGCAGCTACCCTCTTAACCCAAGGCAGCACTACCTGCTCAAGGCACGCGATGTAGGTTTCCGTGTTGAGTTTGAGGCCCTGTGGGAAGATGAATGGAGGCATAACTTTGCCATCGCTACTGATCACGTCAAATAATCACCATTAGATTGAGAATCACCATTAGACTCATCCAACTCTTTCCGAATCCTTTGCACTGTCCTCAGACTGACAGCCAAACACACTGAAATGTTCGTATTGGAGCTTCCGGCGCGAATGCAAAGCAGTACAGCATGCCGTTTCCAATTTTCTGGCGGAGTGAATTGCCTCATGGTGCTCTTTTTCTCACAGATGTTGCCCAGCTGATCCTATTATACTGTGCAGTCGACAAAATCAAAGACAAACAACGCGCATGCGCAAAATTAAAAATTAAATGGTGACAATTTATCCATCTCACCCTGTATATTCCTTTTCTTTTATATATATATATATATATATATATATATATATATATATATATATATATATATATATATATATATATATATCCCTTGATTAGTGCGGCTAATGTGTACATGAAATAGCACGTGCTAAGTGAAAACACATTAAACGAATATAAACTAAATTGACAAACAAAATAGTTATCCATTTTTAAATTTTTGACAATTTTTTATTAATCGATATCTATAAAAACAATAAATTTTCAATTACAATGGTTAAACTGAAGAATGTTTTACCGCACTAATCGAATATTATTTTTAAAGGTACTTTATTTTATTTTGTTCTATTTTATTTTATCACTAGGTACTTTATTCTTGAAATCATTAGTTTTAGTTTGTTTACTAATATTATTATCAATTATTCTTTTGATTTTTTGAAAAAATAGAGTTGCCCCCCTTGATTTTCAAACCCCTTTTTTTTTTGTTCACTTACATTTTCAAAATCAGTGTCTCTCTAATTTAGAATTTACATTTCGTATTTTCAACTTTATTTTCAATCTTAATCAATGTTAATGTGGGTTTAAATTCAAATTCAAAATGAAACTACAATTCATTTGAATATTTTAACTCCAATAATATTCCACCCCTTCATCTCGCGAGAAACAGAAAATTAAAAAAAAAACCGGTGTCAACCCAAAATATAAATAAATATAAATATAATAATTTCAGCACTTGAAAATTGCTTCGGCATGAAACTCGGAGTTGTGCAATTAGATACTATGTATATTTCTTTATATATATATTAAATAGCTCTGTTGCTTATCCGTGAGCATTCTTTTTCCTTACATTATAGAGCATTTATATGTATTTTGTATGCGATTGCTTGCTCGCATACCTACCTATATTTACTCATTCTTTTATATTTATATATATATAAATATATATATATATTTAGCTATCCTATATATGTGTGTGTGTCTCTCTCTCTCTGTGTGTGTGTGTGTGTGTGTGTGTGTGTGTGCGCGCGCGTGCACGCATGTGTGAGTCTGTATGAATGTGTGTGCGTGAAAACGAGGATAAGTAAGAAATTATGCGCACATTCCTATGACATATCTTTATACAAGAGTGCGGAAAATTTTGTCTTTTCTTCATATCTATCTCAGTCTCTTCGTATCTATCTCAGTCTATTCATATCTATCTATGTACTATATTTAACGGCATATAAGGCGCACTTTGTTTTACCAAAAAATATCTTTTAAAAATTCCCCCTGCGTTTTATATGCCATATATAGGTTTACTAATTTTACTAATTACTAATTTTTTTCTTGATTTGTTCTGCTGAAATTGGGTTACGTCTTATACACCCGTGCGTCTTATATGCCGTTAAATATGGTATTTATATCGATCTAATCATATCTATCTATCTATCTATCTATCTATCTATTCATGTTTTCGTTCATGCGTATTCATGTTTCTGGTGTGCATTTGCTTTTCCGTTTTTTCTCTATAGTGAAAGATTAGACGAATTGAGTAGATTTCGGATTAAGAAAATCCAGATATTTAAGAAAGAGAATCGTTTCGACATAGAATCCGTTTGCGACTATCTTACAAAAACAAAAATTTCTATTTTTAGTAATATTTGTTTCATATTTATTTTGTATTTTATCCTATTTTTTTTTTCATTCCTACATCGAATTAGCCGTTTGTTCATACCTTGAATATGTTTGTTTTTGTTTATTTCTAATCGCATAATTTTTCCTGAAACTTTCCTTCTGCTTGTATCTTAGGTGATTCTTCAAAATTTTATCTTACACTTTAAAGTATTTTTGTTTCACGTAAACGTTTTTTTTTTTTTTATTAATCTTATAGCTTTCTGTTTCTATCCCGAAAATGTTATTTGCTTTTATCTTCTGTTTATCGTTTATTACTTCTGGAGATATTAGCTTCCATTGACATTACTAACCTAACAGTCTTCTTCTATGTGCCGTTTCCTTTCCGGATGTAGGAAATCATGTCCGCTGTAGCCCTTATTAAGGTTTGTCTTTTTGCTATCCCTCCTAATTCCTGGTCTGCCAATAATTTACACAAGCTCGTTAGGTAGGTTATTCGCTGCTCATCTCTGCCCATCTTGCCTTCAATATGTGTTGTGAGTGTTAAATTCTCCACACCTTCTTTCCAAGAAATTTCAACTGTCTGTTCCTGTTTGTTCCCATTAGTAGGTAGGTAGTCTCAGCATCCTTCTGTAGAAGTACATTTGTGTTGCCTCAAGTCTCTTCTTCATCTGTGAGGAGGTTATCCGGCAGTAATAACTGTAAGATATTTTTACAATCTTTGTAAATTTGCGCTCACGCACATAAACCCACACACGCATACACACACTTCGACACACACACACACACACACACACACACACACACACACATATATATATATATGTTTGGTTTATTTGGGTAACAATTTTTTCCTGTATACTGTAATTAAACAGGGTGCAGACTAATGATAATACAGGCGGACAATTAAATTCAGATTTAACATTATATTTTATTTCATTAAAATATTTCGTTAGATGTCAGTGGTGAAGGCTTGTACAAATTCAACCACACTTTTTGAAAGAGCCGAATTCAGAGAACTGGTGCACAGTATGCTAGATGTTTTCCAAAAGACTCTTCGCAGGTTTTGAATTTAGAGTTGTCCTTTTCTAAAACCGTTTGCCACCCAAGGCGATAGGGCCCATTCTATCCTGCTATTTTACCCGTAGATGGGGGAAGAGGGGGATTTCTACTTTTCCCAGGGCTACTTGCATGGAAGTGAATGTAATGAATTCGAACTGGAATTCAGCTCTCTTATTCCTCAATCCGAGCGGCTATTATTCCACCGAGCCTCCATATATATATATATATATATATATATATATATATATATATATATATATATATATATATATATATATATGGATAATTGATAGCAGAAGCCATTGGTTTATACCAACGGTTTCCCATACTTAACACTTCCCGTTTTCACTCTCGTGTGGTCATGTGCGATGTCATGAGCCGCGGTGCGATTTTCGCTTCCAGAGTCTAGCATGCACGAGATTGTCGTTGCTTGGAAATCTTCCATGCAAACAAAAATAGACTATCATTATTGTTATGTCCGTGTATTAATTAATATATATATTGTAATGTAATTGTCATCTTTGATGATGGCTTGTGTAAGCCGAAAGCTTAGATAGGATTAAAAAAATATGTATCAATATGTTGATTTTCTTTCCTCTTTCAATGATAATGTTATTAAGCTTATCAGACAATATGAAAGGAATTTACATAAAATAAATAAACAAAACTTGTCTATATTATTTAATGAAACATGCATCAATATATATATATATATATATATATATATAATTCTAGCCCTTGACAATTGCTTCGTCATGAAACTAGGAGTTGTGTAATTAATGTAATATATATATATATATATATATATATATATATATATATATATATATATATATATATATAAGTGTGCATGCGTTTTTAATTAAAGATAAAAGCAAAACCTTTCATTACCAACGAGTTTCCTTCCCTGATGGAATTCATCAAGGTAAACGTGAGGATTTTATATTGCAACAGATAATCATAAACAAAAGTAAAACTATAGTTAGGCTTTTAAAATTTTTAGATTTAAGACTGGTCATAATTACTCTTAGGGTTAATTGCGAAAGTCAAAGTAAACTATGCAAAATTATGTAATTTAATCCCTAACAAACGAAATATAAAATGTAATGCTCTGTCGTTTTTGTATTGAGCACAATGTTTTTGGTGTGTCAATTTAATATACTCCTTCAGGAGTTATTTTTATGTTATAAAAAAAGAGACTTTGTAATCGTAGATACAACTATAGTACGCCGTTGAACAATACTGGTGTCAGACGCCTTCGAATAACACTCGCACTAATAGTACTTGCTCGAATAGTGATCCGAATAGAGAAATAGTATAGTGAATAGAGTAGAGAATAGCGGTCCGTATAGCATAGAGGATAGACTAGAAATAGCGATCAATTAGACGTCACGCGATTTCCTACTTATGCGATTCCTCTATGGCCACGTGGTCTACTTAGTTCAATAATGGGCTCGCCTGTGTTTGCTCACTAGCGAGCTATGTTCAAACTTAAGTGTCGACAGCTACACTTTATTCCTATATAACATGTCGAACGCTTTCGAGACATCCAAAGCAACAGCGCGAGCTTCCCCATTCTTGTCTAAAGCTTGAAAACCAATAGATAAAAACTTCAGACACAATTACAATTATTTTTGTAAGTGTGACTTTGTGTCTGTAGTTTTGTTTAATCGCCAACGTCCACTTTTTGAAAAATGTTGATTGAAAGGGAATCCTTCTATGATGTCGTCTTTATTTAAATCTGTTTTCATTTTCTGAGGGTTCAAGTCCTTATATATATATATATATATATATATATATATATATATATATATATATATATATATATATATATATATATATAAAGTGCTGTTCGATAAAAGTGACTCACCTGATTTTTTTGCTAAATGTTCTCTTCTCCGATGAAACGAAAGTAGAGCTAAATTCAAAGGATAATCGATCTAAAATCCGAAGAAGGAGCTTTGAAAGCTCTTTGAATTTAGCAGTAAGTACTGTCAAGCATCCGTTCAGTATAATGTTCTGGGGATGCTTTTCTTTTCATGGAACTGGTTTCTTAAATCCTACTGAAAAGACCCTCGGGAGCGAGCAGTACAAGAGAATTTTAGAGTCTTGTCTGCTCCTTTCTGCTGAAAGGGTGCAAATCGAACCCACCAAGCTCATTTTTATGCAGGATAATGCTCCCTATCACAAATAAAAATTGATGAAGAAATATTTTGATGGGAAGCAGGTGAGTGTTATAACATGGCCGCCCCAATGTCCTGAAAACTTATGGAGCATTATAAAGTACAGGCTCTCGAGAAAGCAGTTGAGCAACAAAGAGAATTTGATTGTGAATTTCATATCCGAATGGAATTCAATGCTTGGAGATGAGATTTGCCAGAACCTAATCAAGTCAATGCCAAAAAGGGTTGAAAAGGTTATTCAAAATAAAGGAGGACCCATAGATTATTAAATATTTCGAAGTATATTGCCTATTAGAAATAAATTATTCCTCTATTATTCTTTATTTAAAGCTGTTCGCTTATGTTTCTATTGATTACTAGTTGCAGGAAATAAGTGAGTCACTTTTTTTGCACAGAGTTTTTCCCTAGATCTCATTTATATCCAAAATTATAATTATCAATAGAATACCTTAGGGTGAGTGAACTTTTCTACTAGGTGGTCGGGAAGGGGTCTTTATATTAGTAAGATTAAAAATTAGTTTGACCCCTCCAAAACAATAGGCGAAAAAGTTTTTAAATAAAAAAAAAAATCAGGTGAGTCACTTTTAGCGAACAGCACTATATATGTCCACACAAACAGATTTTTGTTTAAGGCTCCAATATATATATACACACACACACATGTGTGTGTATGTATGTATGTGTGTGTGTGTGTGCGTGTGTGTGTGTGTGTGTTGGAACCTTAAACAAAAATCTGTTCTTTCTTAATATTCTTTATTCCCTGTCTCAGAAAGACGCAATGCGTGCGTCGTATCAATAGATACTCAAGTAACCACGCACCCTCTTCTTTTTTTTCCAGTTCAGATGTTCCAGTATTATCTTCCAAATCAAATAAAATCAGCTTCAGTTTTACTAGTTTGCAACTTAATAATCTGCTTATCGGATGTGCCATAGCCTATCAAATAAATTACATCTCAAAATTCAACTTGAAATCTTACTTCACAAAAACAGTTCTCGGGGCAACGACGTTCAACTCAATACGCCCAGTATTTTCTATCAATTTATTAGTTTTCTACCCAGAAGGAATTGATATACACTATTATTATTATTATTATTATAATAATAATAATTATTATTATTATTATTATTTCCTTTGATTTCTGGTGTGTACACATTTCGTTCCGATTTTCGCCCAGAGACCTAAGGTTAGAAATGGCATCATGACATTTTCCACTGACCAATTAAAACAAAACATATTTTACATAGATAAAACGCTTCATAAGGTGTGGGCTGTACTCGTGTGAAAAATTTTATGTATTTCTTTAAGGCATGGTCTTCCAGGAATCCCTTCAATTAGTCTATTGGAATCTTTGCCAATGAATCCGAGGGCTCCAACTACAACAAGGATTGCTGATGTTCCCATGTGTCACATTTCCCCCATCACTTGCAGTTGGCCATCCATAATGACGAAGAGTTGAATAAGCTGTTGTCCGGAGTCACCATTGCCCAGGGTGGTGTCCTTCCCAACATCCAAGCTGTTCTTCTGCCCAAGAAGACTCAGGAAGCCGCCAAGTAAATTAAATTTACTTAATCCCTTCCGGCTCTTAGATGTTTCGGCCGGGTGGTGATGGTCATATCTCAGCTCCTACCGGTAGTTGAGAGACGCAGCACTTTCCGAAGCACAGGAAGTGTTCCCCGCATCGCTGCCACCTGCTTACTACCAATGATGTCACGTATCGCCAAGGAGTTTTGCGAGACATAAATAGTCCCAGGTGCGGCAAAAACAAAAATGGCAACTTTATTAATTCTCTATTACGTTGGTGCCGCACATTGGACGTAGTCAATGGAAATTCCGTTCTTGAGGAATGGTGTCAACAAGACTCCTTACAATTCAAGAACATTTCGGGGAATCTTCACAGTGTAAATGATGGCAGTTTTCTGGAAATTAACAATCTTGGTCTCAATTCCAATCTTCCCGAAGTACTCTTTCAGTTTTCTTAGTAGTGTCCCAAGCGCACTGTTGTGACCTTTTTAGGGCCGGAAATAAAGACAAAAAGAGAGGAATTGAGTTAAACAAATATATTAACAGAAACAGTAATACAAACATATACAAACGAGAGTGTTACAGCAAGAATGTTCGGTCCGACTGTCAGAGCTGACTGCTGGAAACTTCACCCTCCAAAAGGCAGTACCTGCTCCTATTCATAGCTGGGAGAGTCCATGCGTGCGTGGGTAAATTACTAAAACACGCGCCCATTACTACAGGAATTAGTTCTGCACTCACGTTCTATAGCTTCTTCAGCTCCCGAGCCAGATCCTGGTATTTTCTGTCTTTTTCTTTGGAAGGTATATTATTATTATTATTATTATTATTATTATTATTATTATTTCCTCCTTTGATTTCTCTAGTATACTCTTTTTCTTCCGGGTCCCAACCAGAGACCTAAGGTCAGAAATGGCTTCATGACATTTTCCACTGATCATCTTTGTAAAAAAAAATAACCTAAGATCAAACACATTTTACATATATGCACGATAAACTATATCCGGCAGTGAGGCCTCTGATCGGGAGAATGGAGATTTTGAGGAGTGTGGAACTACCGCTTAATTGCTGTTGTTCCTAAATCCACCGTGATTTGGGGTGGTAGAAGCTATTAGATTCCCATCTATAGGCAAATAGTGAAGCCCCAAACAAAAATCAACAATACATTTTTCTAGTAAAATTATCAGCAATACATTTTATGGTCTACCAACTATATATCTAAAAAACATACCTTTACCCAGACAGTATAAAATTCTGTACAAAATATCTGTAATTGAAAGCATAAAATTACGTACAAAATATTTAGATTTCGGCCTTAAATAATCCATATAAGCTAATATGCCACCAAACAAAATCAAATAACCAAACAACCAGCATGAAAGAACACTTTCATGACATTAAACCATATAATATCCTACAATTTCTAAAATAAACCCATCTGTATTCCAAAATATAACTTCAATAAATCTACATCATATGACCGCGTCTAGTAATCATGTCCACACAAACATGTATATGCACAAAAGCTGATTATCATCTACCATGTATTGAACTGTGAAAGCAGAATAACCTATATTTTTATTACCTCAAAGCTCTCAAGAAAATTAAATTTTGGCACTAAATGATCAATAAGGAGTTGATATGACGTTAAACAAATAAATCAATCAATCAATAACAGATAAAGGTCTTCATAATGTGTGAACTGTAATTGTGACTACAGTTATTATTATTATTATTATTATTATTATTATTATTTGTCCTTTTATACAGCTTATTGGATGTTATTAGCTGACTTCAAATTTATTATCAAGATAAATCCAGCAAAGTTAGCTATCCAGTACTTTTTCTGATTGTTTGTACTGTGTCAAACAAACAGGCCTTCTACAACGCATAAAAACTCATCGGTAAATCTTTTGCTTTCAACCAATGGGCAAACTTTTCTGACTGATTCTTAATGCTCCGATTAGAATTAGTCACAGTGTCTACCTTTTAGCCATTCTATATTGTTTTGATTTCATACTTTGTCTATATAATCCTCAACCATCCGTCCTTCTTTCTCGACTACTTTGGAATAAAGGTGACAAGAAATGCCAATAAGGTAACAAACTCGTTCTTTGCTGAGAGCAATTATATCCGGGTGCAAATGTTCAATGGCGTTGTCCATTTGGATCTTCCAGTTCCCTAAAATCTATACTTTACTATCAACTGTGACCCTTTCCGACTTATGGCTGAACCATATATCCACCATGACCTGAAGGGACACGCTCATATGCAATTTTTTGACAAAGTTCTCAATATAAAACCAAAGTCACTTTGTCATGAGTCCATTTCTTTTAGTAAATCTTTTATGGAAGCGCGGAGCTCTCCGATACATGTTTCGTCTGCTTCACCTACATATTACTAAAATGTAAAAGTTAACATATTTTCTGACTTCTCTTCTTCAAATCACCTAGTCCTGAGATGCAATTAAAAATCCTGCTGTTTCCTTTTTTAGATGACCTTTTCGCAACCGTTCTAAAAACATCATCTGCTTCAGCGTTCAGTATGGGTGTTGCTGAAATGTTTTCTTTGTCAACGTATTTTCTGACTGCTCTCCATCTAATCACCTCGTCATGAGATTCAATTAAAAATTTCCTTCAGATTATATTATTTTATATTTCCACTGCAAGAACAAACATTTTTGTGCTAAAGTAATTTAGGAAACAATGTCTTGTGACTTTGAAGTTAATTTAACATTTTTCTCGTAACATGTTTGTTGATATTAGCTTAAATAAAGATCACTATAGATTGTTATATTCACTTATGATTAAAGTCATTTTTGGAAAAGCATGACCCTTCTTACCTGTATCATTGCCATATTTTGATAATATATATCATCGCTAACATTCACTATGTTTGATAGAGAAGCAAGTGATAAACTATTAACCCGTAGCTATCTTACCTACCCAGGTGATGCGTTTGCGTACCGGATATAAGATTATGTAACTTCAGTCTATTAAGTGAGGTTTGTTTTTCTTTGTATGGGAAGCGTGCTCTTCAAACGTTCTCTAACATCGACCACTGTTGTTGGGAAATGTGGAAACCCATTGATGACACGAGACATTGCTGTTCTGTTCTATTCATCTCTAATGGTAATATTAGCCGTGTCCTTATAAGGAAACATCCAGTATTCAATAAACGAGCAGCCAGTGCAACCGTCCATTAAAATCTGTAAAATCGTTTTTTATTAAAACAATTTTTCAGAAAAATAAATTAGGTTTCTCAAGTCCAGTAACTGTTGTGGTTCTGTCCAGTATTGATTAGGGGGGGGGGAGTGACTTCCTTTGTAACCTGAAATAGAAAAGATATGATTATCGATATAATTTTAGAAACTTAGACCTGACGACGTTTTCTACATAAATCATCACTGAAATATATGTAAGTGTGTTCGTCTGTGTAGGTGTGTTTCTCTATGGGGGTGTTTGTCTTTCTGTGTTTGTGCGCGCGTGTGTGCGTGTGTTTTTTGTGTGCATGTATGTGTATGTGTGCGTGTACGTGTAGTTATCATCGGAACTACTTAAAGGCACACTGCAAATTGGTGTTATTTCTCACGTTCATCATGGCGGCTCGTTCTTGAGCATGCCCATCTGTTCAAGTTCATTTGAGCGTCTTCAGTACCCATATAGCCAGTTGTTTCTACTGCAATTATGATGAGAGCAACTCAATTACAGTTCAAATATGTGCCGCATCAGGGTCACCTACGGATTTGAATTCGGAGTTGCCTTTCTCGTATACTGATTTCCAACAACGTCTGTTTTGATATTTAACCCATAGCTGGGGATGAAGAGATTGATACATACCGTTTTCCAAGTGTATTTGTGCGAAAGTGTATACAACAGCAACCTCGGCCGAAATTATTTATAGCTAGTTTTCCTGAATATTCTTCTGATAAAAATGAGAATAAGGCTATTGCGAACGCATATTAACGGGATGGCGTGAAACCTTTCAGTTTAGGCGCGGAAAACAATAAAAAGCCAGAAAGCGACATAAAAAGACAGCTTTCTCCTGGAAAATTACATACAAATTATCTTTATTTCCCATCCTTACTACGTTTTTGTTCAAAGGAGAAACAAGTGATGGCGTTTTCTTCAGACATTGGAACTCCACCTCAAAGACGGTTTTTTTTTTGTTTGTTTATTTGTTTCATTTCATCTTGTGACGTTTTTCCTTTGTCTTCTTTTTGCCTCTCCGAAAGACGCTCTTCCTCCAACTACTCCTTCCATCATCATCATCATCATCGTTGTACTTTTTCTCTATCTCGTATTGTTTCCTCTACCATTTAGCTTTCTCCTCCCACTCTTTTTCTCCAACATTAATCCATTTGCATGTTCACTCCAGGTGGCTTGTGTATTTCACTTGAGATTACATGAAATCTACAAATCTTTGCACCACGGCAGATTGCCCACACCAGCACCATTGTGGTCCGGAGTGTGTCTCATTTCTTCTTTGAATGACCAACTGATACCATCTTGATCCCAGTGTTTTCCCACAGTTCCCAGTGCACAAATTACTATGAGTATGACGGTAAACTTCTTGTTCTATAGCTTTTTTCCGGCTGTCGTGGTACTTTTTCAAATTTTCTTTCTTTTTTTCGTCTCCAGCTTGTTACAGAAGCGTCCACGAAGTGATAGGCCTTCTTTTCGTTGTTTACGACGATTAAACCCAGTCTCCTTTCTTCGATGCAGTCATCGACCCGGAACTTGATGCTTCAGCGTATTTACTCTTTATTTTCTTTACTTTTTACAGAATGCGCCTATTCATATATGACTGAGTCTGTTCTTATGCACATATCCCTCTATGTATCTGTCTATTAATAGATAGATAGATATATATTGAGGGGTCTCCCCTTTTCACACAAATGGACTCACCCAAGGTATACATATACTACTACCAGTGAATACCCGAGGAGTCGAGACGGAAAGACAGAAGAGTAGTAGTAGAAGTAGAGTAAGTCACACACAGAGACGGCAGCAAGCGTCACAGTTAGCGAGCACGTAGACTCAGTAAGGAGTCATACCGCGATACTTCAATACCAAGACTGTATATATATTAGTGCTACTAACCCGCATTCCTGGATCTACTAACCTGTATTACCAGTTTGCATTATTACGTTAATACATTTATTTTCCTTATCCATTCCTGGCGTTTGTTATTCATTGATATCAGATTTCATCCCGGAATCCACAACAATATAATTTATTTATTTTAGGATATTAAAACAAAAACATGTCTAAAATCGCTACACTATTACAATTATGTTTCAACACTAGAAATGTGTCTCCTCAGGCCATGTTATACTACTGGCGAGTCATAATATTCAGCTCTACTCTGTACTGAGCCCTCTTAAATTAAATGTTACGTACAGTTGAATTATACTGCATTTGTTCTCACTTTACCTGGATATATATATATATATATATATATATATATATATATATATATATATATATACACACACTCTATCTCTGATATTGAGTATTTTATTCCATAAATATAGCACACCTTAAGAGTATTAAGAGTATGTTTCTTTATATATATATATATATATATATATATATATATATATATATAGTCAAACCTAGAGAGCCAGACAAACCTACCAAGGTTTCACCTAAGCGGATCGTAGGTCCGCTGTACTTTTGTATTGAGCACTATTTTAGTTAGTTGTTCACTCGTATCGGGGTTTTTTTTCTTTGGGCTTTGGACCTGTATGTTGTACGATTATTTTCGACAGACGTTCTTGTTCATAACTCTTTCTTTTTTTAAAACCTTTTTTTCCTTCGATATTGATTTGACCGAAGGTTTTTCGAGACGAGTGCAGTTACCTATGTCCGACTGCAATAAACGCCTATTTACCTCTGCCCGTAACGAGTGTAAGCGTGTCCTCAACGAAGCTAAGTCACTATTTGCTCCTCGGATGAAGGAACGTATTGCATCTCACAAATTCGGCTCCAAGGATTATTGGCGTCTCTGCAAGAGCGTTCTGAACAATAGCAAACCCTCCATTCCTCCCCTGTTCAATCAGTTTGAGGTCCTGACCACCTCTGCCGACAAGGCTGAATGCTTTGCTCTGAAGTTTACTTCCAATTCAACGCTTGACTCTTCCGGTGTACCCATGCCCGATTTCCCTCCCAGAACTGAGGCCCTTTTGAGCGGATTGCACATATCCCCGTCATTGGTATTGGGCATTATCTCTAACTTAGATCACCACAGTGCTACTGGTGGTGATGGGATACCAGCCATTGTCCTGAAGAAATGCGCGCCTGAATTGGCGCCTGCCCTCTCTAAATCATACAACTACTGCCTCAAGGAGTCTTGTTTTCCTGACTGCTGGAAGTCCTCATCCATTGTTCCTGTCTTTAAGAACTCTGGTGACCCCTCCAACCTTTCTAATTACCGTCCTATCAGTCTCCTACCCCCCTTCGGCAAAGTCTTCGAAGCCCTTATCAACATCGAAGTGATTAATCACCTTATATCCCATGATCTGCTCTCAGACAAACAGTATGGTTTCCGCTTAGCGCGATCTACAGCCGATGTGCTTACGGCCATCACTGAATTTGTCTACCAAGCTATTCATAATAACGGCGAAGCTCGTGCCGTGGCCCTAGACATCTCCAAAGCGTTTGATAGGGTTTGGCATGCCGGCCTTCTTCGCAAACCTCAGGGTTATGGTATTACAGGTCGATTGTTTGACCTAATACAACCATTCCTGTCAAACCGTGAATTGAAGGTCGTTCTCAATGGATTCATCTCCAGCTCCTATCCCACTAACGCAGGTGTTCCTCAAGGCTCCATCCTAGGCCCTACTCTGTTCCTTATATTCATAAATGATCTTCCTGACGCCATAGATTCCCATGTCGGCATCTACGTGGATGAAACCACAATTTACTCCTGCCTCAAAACCAAATCTAGTGATGCTGACAAAGTTAACCTGGCAGTTCGTCTCGAAAAGGACCTACAATCGGTTGTGAACTGGGGCAAGAATTGGTTGGTTAACTTTAACGCCTCTAAAATAAAACTGCTCTCTATTAACCACCACAGGGATCCATCCCTGCATCCTATTAGAATGTCTGAAGCCCAGTTTCTCGAGAGCTCCTCTCTGCGGCTGCTCAGTCTCACGCTGTCCGCTGACCTGAGATGGAACAAATACATCGAGTCAATTGCTTCATCCACCGCAAGGAAAGTTGGCTCCCTGTGCCGAGCCAGGAAATTTTTCTCGCCGGAATCGATCCTCCAAATCTATAAATCAACCATTCGCCCTTGCATGGAGTATTGCTGCCATATATGGTCTGGAGCCCCTGCTGTTTGCCTCAGGGTTCTTGATAAGATCCAGAGACGGATATGCAATGTAATTGGCCCTGATCTGTCATCTCGTCTGAAGTCGCTCTCTCACAGACGCGCTGTTGCCTCGCTCTGTCTTTTTTACAAATACTTTCACGGTAATTGCTCCGATGAACTGCTTTCTCTGGTTCCCAGGCCTCATGAATTTAAGCGTCCTACGAGGCTGGCATCCCGTCCCCACCCCTTCACCGTTGAAACTGTTAGATGTAGGCGTCTTTTCTACTCCAATAGCTTCATGTCTCGCACATCTCGCCTGTGGAACTCCCTTCCTTATTCCTGTTTCCCTGACAAATATAATCTCCAACTATTTAAGTGTAACGTCAATCGACATCTCCAGTTGCCTTGACCTATCCACTTCCCTTCTCCATATCCTTTCTCCTTTCATTCCTATCTGCTCTCGCTCCAAATCTTCTGTAACCCCCTTGCCTTGATCGATCCACTATCTTTCTCCACATCCTCTCCTTTACCACTCCTATCTACTCTTCCTCCAAACCTTCTGTAACCCCTTGCGTGCTAGTGGCTTCCAGCCTTACTTGGGGTGAAAAGCTTAATATATATATATATATATATATATATATATATATATATATATATATATATATATGAAAAAATATAGTCTTAAAGTGTGCTATATTTATGGGATAAAGTGCTCAATATCAGAGATAGAGCGTGTGTAAATATAAAAGTGGACATGGAAGTCAGCACTTAGAGGCGACAGTATGTTTCATGCTAGTGCAATCGTCAGGCAACTAGTGCTGTTATTATTTCTCGGCTATTTATATATAAGGGTCAGTGGTGCATTATGGGTAGTATATTTTGGCGGTTACTTTTACCGGAAGTCGCTTATTTGTTTATTTATTTATGTCAAATTATTTTGCTTACTTTTTTTGTTTGTTTTTTTTTTATCTTATATATTTATTTATTTATTTTTTATTTTGATCGGTGTTTTTTTGTTAACGTAGTAAAAATTTGTTTATATAGCTTATTGTTGGTAGTATATTATGGCGGTCATTTACCGGAAGTCGGATGTTTGCTTATTTATTTGGGTCAAATTGTTTTGCTTGTTTTTATTTATTTTCATTTTTATTTTTTATCTTATATATTTGTTTATTTGTCATTGATTAAATCTATTTGTTGAATTTTGGGGTGGGATGTTGTGGTTTGTTCTTACTATTATTTGGGTCGGAACAGTTTTTAATTTATCTATTTGGGTTGATTATCTTTATTTGTTTTTTTCTAAACGGCTAGTTTATCGTAATCGGTTGTTAGTTTATTTATATATTTGGATGTATTTAGATCAATTTATTATACTTGTTTTTATTTATTTGTTACACTATATATTTTTGGCTTTCGATTTTTAAGTAACGTAGTATATTATCTTTTATTAATTTTTTATTTTTATTTTTTATTTTATCGTTATATAACAGTTATAACTTTCGTTCGTTCTTTTGTTTTGATTTTATTTCGCATATTCTAACAGGTGCGGTTTTGTAATTTGTTTGGAGTAATTTATTTTGCTTATTTTATTGTTGTTTTGTTTGTTTATATATTTATTTATTTTTCTATTTTAAGTTACGTAGTAAAAATTTGTTTTCATGTCTGCATTTTGAGATTAGCTCGGATCTTTTATTTAATAATTTATTTTGATCTGGGAAGGTAATGATAGCTATTTTTTCCTCCAAGCAAAGTTTGCAAGTTTTTGATAGGTTGTTGTAGGCTGATGATTTTTTCCTTATTTTCCAAGATATTTTTGGTGTGGTGTGTGTTTTGTTTTTTATTTCCCAGATATACTTAGAAAGCATTGTGCTGTTCGCATATTTACTATTTGTGAAAGACATTTTGTGTACATAATTTCTTTGTTTCTTTGTGGGTTTAATTTGTTCGTGTGGTTTGTTAATAATTTTCCTGTTGTGCTTTTTTACTATTTGTGCCATGTTCTCGGTGCAACTGTAGCTGATTTTTACTGTGTTTTTGTTGAATATTTTGTGTAGAGTGCTTGATTCCGGGAAGTGTTTGTGTAAAAGTTTGAAAAATATTTTTCCTATGTTTGTTTTTACGTTTTTGCTGTACGGTGGGTTTAACCATATGATATTTCTTTTCCTGTTGGTCTTTTTTGTGTTCTGTGGTGAGTATGTGAGTGTTGCTGGGAATTCGCTATCTTTTAGAGCTGTTTCGTAGTCTTTCTTAGCTTTGTTAAATATAGATTCATCGGAAGAATTGTCTGCGGTTAATCGATTTTGGTATCTGTTTGATTATAGAAGGCGGGTGGTTGGAGTATATGTGTATGTACTGTGGTTTATCATTCGGTTTTCTGTATGGTTTGTGTGTGCCTTTTCTTAGGTTGAAGGTAACATCTAGAAAATCTACTTCGTTTAGGTTAGTTTTTATATCTATCTCGAATCTGTTATTTTTGAAAATTTTAATTATTGCTTTTCTAGTTTTATCTGTTGTTTGTTGCAGTTTCTTAAGATTATGAGACCGTCATCCCTGTAGAGCCCTGTGTCATTTCTATCTATTATTTGGCTTAGTTCTTGTAGTAAGTAAATACCTACGATTTCGCATGTACATGCACCGTCAAAGCTTCCCATTGTAGTGTCAAATATTCCATCTTTCTTTATCCATGCTTCTTCATGGTGAAATAATAATAATTTACGGGAGTGCTTAATAATATCGATTTCGTTTGGTTTTATTATTATTTGTTCCTGAGCTAAGTTGATGGCCTTATCTAACGTACGTTCTGTTATGGATGGGTAAAATTCTTTTATGTCTAATTGTAGGAAGTGGCAATTTTGTTTGTTATTTATGCTGTTGAACCAGTCAATGGTTGTTTTTGTGTTTTTCCACTGGTTTATGACAGTGAATGACAGATGGTTATGCAGAGACCCTAGGGATGTTCCAACGGTCATTCACACAAAGTTTCCCGTTATGAGAGTTGTGGGCAACGAGAAAGATCCTAAGCCTCCTTTCTTCAGAGATTACTGTTGACTATAAGGATGTATTGGAGTGTGTTGTGAGGACTTGGATAGAAAGCGTGAGCAAAGGAAGACTGTGCCTCTACCAACAAGATTCTGCATCGTCTCATAAGGCCAGAACCACCCAAGAATGAACGAGTTAGAATCTCCACGATCCCGTCACCCCAAACGTATGACATCACAGCTGAAATCGTTGGACTACTACGTATGAGGAGCAGTCGACAGAGATGTCAATCAATAGCTCCATAGCACTATAAAATCTCTGAAATCCAACCATAACACAATATCAAAAATAGATGAAAATCCATGGTACGTAGGCTTAATGAATTTAATCACAGAACTAGATTGACAACAAAGTTTTATGATTTTACAATTGAAATTGCTAGATGTATTAGTTTTTCCTCTGGCATTTCTCACTATCTTCCAACTTTCCAGTTTCCTTTGATCTTCTCTCTGCTTAATTCATGTTCTTTTATTGTTCTCTCTCCTTAAAAGTATTTTTTTACTCTCATATTCTTTCATCCTCAGTAACCTCCTTGCGTCTTATTGGATTTATTGTCTTGCTTGGGGTGAAATGATTAAAAAGATTTGTTTCGAGCATGTTTCAGACTTCGTATTGAGGCAGTCATCGATGCTAACGGCGGATTCGTTAGGGAGATTCATCAAGAAGATTCTCAAGATTAATCATGCCATTCTTTTCTCAAAGAAAGCTCTTCTTTCATGACTTATGCATCTTTTATTAAATTCATGCAAATGTCCACAAAAAGCTGCGCAACACTGTATATATATTTTATTTTGCAGACATACAAACATTAAGATTTAGATATTAGATTAAAAATCCTTTAGTATTCTATGTAGGAGTCTACAAATCATTTTTTTAAATCAGTTATTTATCTTTTCTCATGTTTTATTTTCTCTTCGTCACTTTTAATTGTCATGATTTCGTTTGCTTTATTCGTACGATTTATTATTCGTACGTCACTTTTTAAGACCATTTCGTTATCTTTTACGGGCGGCTTTCACCGGAAACGCGCCTCTGGAAATGGACCGATTAAATGAAAGCTTGATCAAAATTAAGATTGATAAATAGGAAATAAATCAATTGGATAAAAGATATACATCTTCACTGATATTTGCAAGGAATCGATCTCTTCAGTCAGCAAACGAAAGTAATTTTCTATGTCAGGAGCGATAGAAACCTTACTCTGTTTTTCCTCTGCCATTTTAAAATTTTTATTTGGCAATATTTTTCTCTCCCTCAACTCTTACCCTGTGCCGGCTCGCCGTGAAGTTAATAAATAAATAAAAACCTTGTCTCGCAGCTCATTACTACTGTAGTGAATTTAATTCTCATTATATACCCCACGTTTCTTACCTTATGCCAGACTAAGCTAAACTTCGCAAAGAAGGATCTGTAATGTAATCGATCCTGACTTGGCGTCTCAACTTCAGTCACTTTCTAAACGAGATGTCTGTCTTTTCTACAAATATTTTCGTGCCAACTGTTCTGACAAGCTTTTTTCCCTGGTGCCCCGACTACATGAATTTAAGTGTGCCACTAGATTCACTGTTGAAATAGATAAATGCACTTCTAATCCAACAGTTTCTTTTTTCTCGTACTTCCTGCCTGTGGAACTCCCTACCGTTTACTTGCTTCTCTGATAACTACAATCTTCAAAAATTTAAATTCAACGTGAATCGCCATCTTCTATCTTTTTTTAATCCCGTTCATCTTTTCTCCTTTTCTCAATCCTCCCTATTCTCAGTCTTTTCTCTCACTCTCACTCTCACTCTCACTCTAACTCTTTTCAAACACCTGCGTACTATTTGTATTCCGCCTTGCTGAGGTGAAATGATTTTAAAAAAATATAGCTTAGAGCGTCTTGCCATGGAGAAAATGGTTAGCAAACTGCTACTGTCGTGGTTTCGATCTTTACTGAGTGACCTAACAACCGTGGCCTTGTGCCAGTATTAAGATAAATTTAACAGAACCAATGCGTTAGTAGTGTGATGGTTATCGACCCGGAAAGAGAAATCGGCGAGCTGAGTTGTATGAATCCCTTTCTTTCCCTCCCCTAGCTATGGGTTAAATAGCAGTGTTGACTGGGCCATCTTGCCTTGATGTGTCAACCAGTCTAAGAGACGGAAAACTTCAAAATTTGGCTGAAGAGGGATGGGTTCTGTCAGTTTTATCCAAGACACACCTTTGTTGCTATGGCTATTCTGTCCTAATGTGCACGGGACTCGTGACGTGGCGTGAATATAGCAAAAAGCACCCTCATTATGAAATTATAGGTTAACAAGCTACCTTTGGTGCGACAATTATCCTTTTTTTTTTAAGAGAAATCAACCCAGGGCATTTTTATTCCAACTACCCCTTTTATTAAATATTCTGGAAATGTCCTCCTACTCCTTAATTTAGGAGCGTTCCAGGATGTATTTGAAAATTATCTTTTTTTTATAATGATATTCACACTGTACAAAGCCCAAGCGCCACTCGAGGTAGAGAGTTAAAGAGGAAGAGGCGCAGTTAATGCGGATATGTGGGAAAGATAACGGTTAAAGCTAGACTTGAACAAGTTAAGATAGTTATGATCGGGGTATGCATCTTCTTCGGAGCCGGTTCCACAAAGCAGCGGTTCGTGGGAAGAAGCTGCTCGAGTGGAACTTACATCTCACCAATGGAGTACAAAGTGGTTCGCTACAATGTGTGGGGCATGGCAGGTCTTAGCGGTGAAGGTCAGAACTGGTGGAACTAAGGAATGTAGTTCGTCTGAACACTTTCTACGGAAATAGCGACAGAGCAGCAAGAGGCTAGCGACGTTTCGTCTGTGAGGAAAGGGGTTGTAGGGTGGAAAATAGTTCGTGACCGGAAAGGACGCGAAGACGCTTTTGAACACTTTCAAAACTGGAAAGTGAAGACTTGGCAACTCCTGCCCTAAAAAAACAGTCATCACTTTTATTCCAACCACTCCGTTTATTCGAAATTCAAGTGTAATCAGTCTGTAAGTGTGAGGCAGCCAATAAATCCCTGAACTCATCACAGTAATGTCATACGCTACTAACTCTCTAACTTTCCATCTATCACTCAAATTCCCTTGGCTAATAATTGGTTACATTTTTATTTTTGTAATATTTTTATTTTTTATTTTTATTGATGACTTTTTTTTCAAACAGGAATAACAATAGCAGGAAGATTGTGTTGCACCAATTTTCTAAATAGAGGACTCCTTATTTTGAAAGTCAGCATTCTAACTTTTGGTTTTTTACCTAACTAATTTATATCTGAGGTTTAATTAAAAATAAATTATTTTATTGAACTGGAAGAACATTTAAGCGGGAATAATTTCTGCTAAGTAAGGAGAGTCTAATAGCATCAAGGCCATCGACCCTCCTAACGCTCTCTCTCTCTCTCTCTCTCTCTCTCTCTCTTTTTCTCTCTGTATCTTTTCTTTGTGCATGTGTGCGTGTTTATGTGTGTGTGTGTGTGTGTGTGTGTGTGTGTTAAGGGGTCCAAGATGAAGAGATACAGTCTTAAGGCGGCAGCTTCGCTCTCTAATCAATTGCTTTTGCGTGGGTGATTAAGGGTTATTCAAATATTTGCTAATGCTAATTGAGTTTTGCACAAGATCAGCTCAATCAGGGAGGGAAACGAAGCGAGGAGAGTTGTTTTCCACCAACCTTGAAAATCAGCATTTCAGATCCTGTCTCTTACGGGCCATGAACTTGAACATGAACCACTGGCACCGGTATGAACAACTCAACTATCTCAACTACAGAGCTGATCTCCGTTCAAGTGATAAGATTTTTTATGATCTTACTAACAAATACAAAACCAAAAACTTTGTTTCTTCTGTAGGAGAAAATCAGTTTCTTTTGAGACCATGTTTGAAATCGTTCCTTACCACTGGTACCAGATTTTATTGGTAACCCCATAAAACCTGCCACATGTTACTTGAAGAAAAGACAGATGCTGATTTCCCTGAGAAATACCATGGAGAAAATTATAAAAAGGTAATATGTAATTTATATGCCACCTTATTCTGAACATGAAATATTTCATGTTTGTTTAAGCTAATAATTAAATTGCTATTATGAAATAAGGAAGGGTGGTAAGGTAACAGTTATTTGCGTGGACAGTGGTATAAGCGATCTGAATTCACATTCTAGCCTAATCTGTTTCTTTAAATTTTGCCCAAATACCTTTCGGAAAGACATGAATCCTTTTCTTCTCCCTTATGTTATAGGTTAAATAGCAAAGTAGACTCGGCTCTCTAGCCTTAGATGACAACCAGTCTATAAAAAGGAAAGGCAGGAATTTATCTCTTCTCCCCTCCGCTATGGGTTAAATAGCAAACTAGACCGGTCTCTCTAGACTTGGTTGGAAGCCAATTTAGGAAAAAGACTGTATTTAGTACGTTGCATTTTAAATTTTGAAGGTTGTTGGTGGCAGCTAAGCAAAAAAATCGAAAGGGAATTCCACAAGCGAGAAGAGCGAGGAAAAGAAACTATTAGAAGAGAACTTACGGTTGAATCTAGCTAGTTCAACAGTAATATGGTGACACCTAGTTGCCAGTCTAGTAACACGCTTGAATTCATGCAGTCAAGGCAACAAAGAGGAAAGCTCATCAGAACATGGAAATATTTATAGGAGATACAGAGAGAAAACACGCCATGCCACGTCAGTGTGAAAGTGACGGAATTTGAGATGATCGATTACATTACAGACCCTTTGAATTTTGTCAAGAATCTCGAGATATATAGCAGGAGCACTAGACCAGATATGGCAGCAATATTCAATGCACGGACGAATAATAGATGTACAAATGTGCAAAAAGGAGTCTAATGAAAAGAATTATCTGGCATGACTCAGGGAACCAAATTTCCTAGCAGAAGACCTAGCCATTGTTTTAATATAATCACTTCATTTCATGTCCGTTGCAAACGTTATAAGACGCAAAGAGTTAAACACTTGGAGTTTATCAACAGCCATGATGATAGCAAACAAAAAAAAGGGCCTCTGTGGTGATTAAATGAAAGCACTTTTATTTTAGACGCGTTAAAATTTACAAGTTATTCTTTGTCGCAGGTATCTACTGATTGGAGGTCGAATTGGTGAGCAGTTGCCAGTTTTACTTTGTCGGACTTGCTAGCTACTCAGGAATAAAGTGTTGTTGGTGCGTAGCCGAGAAGTTACAATGTTAGCGTTCCGACCGTGAGAGTCGGGTTTGAATCTCATCATGGTCGATTTATCAAGGAGGTGACAGACTGTTTCATGCTAAAGACAATGTGGCCTGATGATTGCGTTTAGCATGAAACAGTCTGTGGCCTCTGAGTGTTGACTTCAATGTTCACTTTTATATTTACATACGCTCTATCTCTGATATTAGCACACCATAAAACTATATTTCTTCATATATATATATATATATATATATTCACAAAGTATCCAAAATTGAATATATACTTAACAGTTAATTATAAGATATTCTTAGTGACAGACCTGTATCATAAATTTTTTGCTCATAATTAAAAAATAAATGCGTAGTTGATTAATAAAAGAAATAAAAGAACTTCACTTCAAGTATGAATGCCATATTGAGAATAAATTTATACATATTCCTTCATAATAAATAACAAACAATAATAATCATTACAAATATGAGTATGTCGGCCATATTGATTCTTAGTTTTTGAATCTACCGCTTGATGGAAGGCTGAGAGCTCGTTGCTAACGAGATCGAATCGTCGCATTAGGAAAGCAAATATCTTTCATCAAATAAAACTCAATAACAATCGCCAAGTTGGCAATTCAACCACGACATATTTCTAAATTGACCACACCATCATCAATATTAGTTTTGCTTGACATTGATCATTGCAATTACGACTCTTGTGCAATTGTATGCATGCATAAATCAAAGGCACACGACGCAGTTACTGTAGTATGAGCCATTTCCCCCATTAATGGATCTGCCCCGAACACATATATTCAGAAGAACTCTGCTGATATGCAAAGTTTATTAAAGCTTACTTTTGGCTAGTTCTCGTTTGTGACCGGTTGAAGTCGCGTCTCGCACGTGATGGTTTTCTAACCTGCTACTGTCTCTTTTAGATTTTTTTTATTTGCATGTACCTGTTTGATTGGAACTTTGGACTTTGCATCTTGCACGAAAACACACACACTTGCACACATGCACGCATACTTTACTTGAAAAGAAAAAAATGTGAAATAGAATAGAATCGCCCGTCTCAAAATGGCCGACAAATGTCGGCAACCAAGAAAGACTTGTTTGGGACAACCTCTAAGATGGACCCACCCGATCAAAAAGAAGAAACATCAGAGCCTGCAGAAAATTGTAGCGATTTGGATGCCCCCAAAAACAGAAAAATGACCAAGAAAAACGAGTGCGGAGGATAAAACCATCTAAAATACCAACGTCAAGCAAAGTACGAATGAAAATAATGACAATATTGGGGCTGGGGAATCGCTCTCATGTTAGACGTTCCTCCCTAAACGTGTGATCAACATCGCAGAGCTTTGAAGCGGTTCAAGAGTTACGCACACATAAAAGAAGGTGGGCTTTTGGAAGATCTCAAAAAAGAAGTTTGAAAAAAGAATTGTGTCAGTCTTATTAGTAGACAAGTGTACGCGCAAAATTTGTAGCTCCACGAAAGACACAGTGGTTAAGTCACTGGGGTCCCTGTTAGATAAGGCCCAAAGAATAATTAAGGGATCGAGCTTTTTCATATGGGAAATACTGCTATCCACGCCCGAAGACTGCGTAAAGGCAGCCAGCCGTGATCTGAGCACAAAAGATCTGATCTTGAGAACCGGGTACGACGGCAGACATAGTACCAAAATAACGTGTTCACGGTTCCTCCTCAGGTTATCGGGGAACATCTGGACCCTGTTTTCGTTCATCCCTCCCTATATAGATCGTTAAAACTGACATATTCTTGGGATATTGGCGGACTCTCCTTAGATGGTTCCATTAAGAATGAGAAGAGCCATGGGTCAATGAGGGAGGCCGTTTGTGTCCTTTCCCCGTCCATGCTCAAGCCAGTTTCCCAACCCTAATCAGACTGATAATAGCTCTCTGGTTAGCGAGTTTGAATGCCCGGGGCCTGAGGACGGAGTCTTGCAGAAGGCTTAGTTGCTATCTTCAGCGTCTCGGGATAGATGTATGTATGTTGTTTGCAGAAGACCTGTTTGTCCTCTGTTCAGCATGTTTTGATGGACACTCGAGATGTGTTTCCTGGCTAATGACTAAGTCTGTGAAAGCGGCGTGTGCTCTTGTTCGCAGATCCGGCAGGCAGGCTTTGCATACTGGATATTACTATAAATTATAAGTTTCTTCGTCTCATTGGGGTTTATACGTCCAATAAACATACGAAGCGATCTGATTGTTTCCGCGGATCGAGCAGATTTTGACGACATCTCGTCCGGTAGTTTTAGCGGTTGATTGGAATAGAGATCGTATAGGGGAAAGATCAGGTACTAACAACCTAGATATTAAATCGTTTCAGGATTTTGTCGGCAAGTTTAATTTTGTCAATAGGTATCGCAGTGAGCACCCCCCCACGCCTGAAGGTAGTGAGGACTTGGATTAATAGGGGTAGTTTGGCTTCGGTGGTGAGTTCTAGCTATATCGACCGAGTCCTAGTTAAGAGAGTCGACGTAAGGCTCTTAGGTTGTTCAAGTTTCCATTCGATAGTTTGCTCGTCCGGGTTCGTGTAAACTTAGATAAGCCTAAGTTTATGTTGGCTGGCTACTGGATATTGAACGCATCATTATTTAGTGAGCGAGATTTCCAGGACCATCTGCTACTAATGCTACAGAGGGAATTGGCGGCTGCTGTGGTTGGGCGTAAATGGTTTGATATAGTAAAATCCAAAGATAGTTTGTTTGCTTCTATTTATAGTTGCCCACTCTATCTGACTAACTAGATTAAATCCCGTGATAGTGGGGAAGTAGCCTCAGCTAGGGCGGAGCTGGCCTCCTTGCTTATCAAGAACGATCAAGCTCTTGTAATTAGGGCAAGGTTAAAAAGAATGTCTTCCGAGGCAACGAACATGTCCGCTGAATTGCGGGCCTAGAGGAGGCTTGAAATGCATCCACTCGACATACTACGAGCATCACATTACCGGACAATAGGATCATGGCTACAAACGCTGGTATTTGCGAGGCTTTTCGTGTCTACTTTCAGGATCTGTTCACCAGGGAGCCCGGTCTGAGTCCTGCTCAGTTCAATGCCTATTTGGCTGACTTTCCCCGCCTCGGGGCAGCTAGAGGAGCTGGGTGCGAGGGTCCCACCACAGAAACTGAGATCTGGGAAGCGCTGAATCTGGTTAGCCGGGACAAAACTCTGGGAATAGATGATCTTCCTTATGAACTGTACTTGAGACAATCGCTCGTCTTTGTACCTTTGCTAGAACTGATTTACCATATGTGGATGAAGCAGGGGTCTAAACCGTAACGCTTCACTAGGGATGTGATCTTACTACGCAAAAAGAACGGTGGGGGGATAGGTAACTTTTGGCCTTTGACGATGTTAAATACAGAGTTAAAGATTTTAGCCAAGATCTTAGCCAGCCGTTTGCAGGAATGTCCTGATAGTCTGATTGGCTCTGAACAGACGTGCTCTAAAGGGTAGGACTATCCAGGACAACCTTCATTTGGTACGCTTGATTATAGAGCAAGTCAACATTGAATCCGCGCTGATCAATTTAGATCAGTCCAAGGCATTCGATACGGTTGACTACCGATTTCTGGAGGCTTGCTTTTCAGCCGCCGGTTTCGGGCCGTACTTGATCCATCTTCACTATGCGTCCCCTGTAAACTGGCGGAAGTGAATGAAGATCGGAACCTTTCGTATTGTCTCGCGCCATTCGTCAAAGTTGTCCATTTGCGGCTTTGCGTTACGTTTTTGCGTTGGAGCCTTTACTTGGAAAGTTAAAGGTGAATCCGCTCCTACGTGGAATTTCCTTACTCCGCCTATGTGTCGAGCAGGTCCGAGATTGATGAAGTCGGCAAAGAGATCAGAGGGCATGAGACGGTGACATGGGCTGTGATCAATCGCGATAAGTCTGTTGGTTTGCGGTTTGGTGCGTGAAAAGGAGTTTCTCTTCCCGGGTCTTTCCTCTGGACGTACGAACCGGTCAAGAAGTTTGAGGGCGCTGTTCATCTGTGGTCTCGGGGGAATGTTTCCTTAAAGGGGAAGGCGGAAGTATGTGTTTCACATATCTACACAATTCTCCTTTACCGACTATTCGTGCTTCCACTCCTATATGTCATACTAATGCATTTAGTTAGGGTTTTGTTCTCCTTCTTGAGGAGAGGCAAGACTCCCAAGGTATGCCGGAAGATCTGTTACATCCACCCTACTGAAGCCGGTCTGAGTATGAATAGCGTTGAGATTCGTCAATATATGCTTAGAATCGCGTTCCTATATCGAATGTTTTCGCAAGCAGATGGGAATAGACCGAATGTATTTTCCTTTCAAAAGACATGCAAAGTCATTATGCCCTGCTAGAAGAAACAAATGTTATGTATGCAAAAAGCAGAAAAATTGAGCTAATATTTGTAAAAATAAGAAAAAGGGGATTGAAACGATATCTTGTTCGACATCAATGGATACACTTGGCTGCTTATCAACAACAACGATAGAAATCGCGGCTAACGATTAACCACTAAAAGCATTTATTGATACGAGCCGCATAGAAAACTTCCTTAACGCAAGTATTGGGAAAATTAATTCGTCGAAAATTTACCCGTGCCTAAACAAAGTGACGATGATTAGCTCATCTCTTTCCATACAAATAATTGGATACTGTTTAGTTGATCTACGATTAAAGGGTACTTTATACCAATGAGTAAGCTGTCTACTAATGAAAATTCTATTCTGTGACCTAATATTACGGCACAACTTCTTACGCCAACATTCATTAGTAGAAATACCCTTTGGAGGCTATCAGGCACACTTTAAAGTCTGCAGCCTAACAGCTATGAGAATGCCGTACCCAGCTCTCTTCAACAATTTAACACCGGATTGTAAACCGGTAGCTACTAAATCTAGGCGACACACGGAGAAGGATAAACAATTTATCGAAACCGAAGTTACTCGTATTTTGAAAGAAGGTATAATCGAACACAGCCATTCGCCGTAGAGATTCCAAGTCTTCGTAGTCTCCTCTGAGAACAAAAAAGCGAATGGTAATCAAGTGTTCCCAAACTATAAACCGGTTTACTTTGCTGGATGCCTACCTTCTGCCAAGAATAGATGATACTGTGGTAACCACCATTTTACATACAAAATATATAACAAGCATTCATTGGTTAATCACCTTCAATCTAGCTTGCTGATTGGTCAGTTTCGACCAATCAAATCACCCCCACGCGACAGATCTATTTTGGCGCTAACTCAGTCTGATCCTCCCACGTGATACAAAATTATAAAAACCAAAACACGTGTGATTCTCCCTCTCTTTCTCACTCACTCTTCTTCGATTCTTCGTCACTCGTACATCTCAACTCCGCTGCCAAAATATGACTCTAAAAGAACACCCGTCTTGACTAATGCAGTCAGACGTAAAAGAACTGTACATCAATTCATGCAAGTATAATTCTAAACTTTTATCCAACTCGCACAATACACAATTCCAAACACTCAAAACATACTCAATCTTCTAAACTACATTTTAATAATCAACTTAATCGTTATGAGCTTAGGTACAAATATTACCTGGTCTAAGAGACACAACTCTGTCTAACCTTTTCAGTTCACATGCGTGTACATCAAATACTTAATAAATTCAATTGTTATGTTTTCAACCCTACGTTCTGTTTTGTATTTTATGCCATGTGCTATTTTACGTCAAATATAAATTGCATTGTGACCACCACATTGGATAGCGACCTCCAGCATAATGGCATGATCCTTTCCTCACCTTTCCTAGACAAAAATAAAATAATCGTGGCGAACACCCTTCACACGTTCACCGCTAAATTATGGTGATCCCGTCATATAAGAAGGGGCCCGATACAATACGATAGAGAAAATAGCCAAAAAGGTCTATTTAGTACTCTGAACCTTAAAAGTGCCTACTGTCAGTAGATAGTGATAGAGCCTATGCGGCCTTCGAGGCCAGCGGCAGACTCTATCAATTTCACAGAATATCGTCTGGTGTAACTAACGAGGTAGCTAGCTTTCAACGAGTGATAGACCAGATAATATCATAAGAGAACATGAAAGGCAACTATACTTATCTATACATCGATAATGTAACTATTTGCGGAAAGAATCGAGGAGGACATGACAGAAATCTTAAATTATACATGGCGGCTGTTAAAAAGTAGAAGCTTCGGTTAATCAAAACAAATGTTATTTTACACTTAAATATATAAAACTACTTGGGTACATAATCTGTAAAAATAACATAAAACTCGATCTAGAACGTCTGAAGCCATGACTCTGCTTACCGGTCCCAAAAGATTTACCCACTCTACGCCGTGCATTGGGAATGTCTGCACACTATGCCCATTGGATATCGTCTTTTTCAGACAAATTCCGCCATCTAACAACAGTATCAAACTTCTCGCTATCCTCCATAGAAGAGAAAGCATTAATGAGTTAAAGAGGGGCATGGCGAAAGCAGCCATTACTGCGCCCGATCATACACTACTTCTGGTAGTAGAGACAGATGACTCAGAATACACCATAACAACACCTTTAGGGCAGTCGGGGAGGCCCATAGCCTTTTCCTCCAGAACCCAGTCTAAATCGGAAACTTTCAACTTACATTGATAGCGTTATTGTCTGTTGAAATTTATAATTTTTTCTCTTGAAACAGTTTTTCAGAAATTGGACTCTACTATATTAAAATCATTTTTAATGGGTTTCTATATTAAAATCATTTTTAATGGGTTTCTATATTAAAATCATTTCCAATGCATTCCTATGGCAATGATAATGACGAGACTGACCGTTTCTATACAGCAAACATTCGGCCTTCATTGACCGAACAGTTAGACTTACTGTCAGTAATAACTTATAAATTCTTTCCCCTAAAACTTTTTTTCAGAAATGAGACTTAACTGTAGTCAAATCATTTTGAATGGATTCCTATATTAAAATCATTTCCAATGTATTCCTATGGCAATGGTAATGATGAGATTGACCGTTTCCATACAGGAAATATTCGGCCTTCATTGGCCGAACTGTTGGCGTTTATTGTCTGTTCAAAATTCTTCCTCTTGAAACTGTTTTTCAGAAATAAGATTTTAGTATCGTAAATTCAAAATACAAAAATAAAAAGGGGCCAATGAGCATATATCCCCTAGCTAAGTTAATTTTGCGTAAAACACTAAAAAAAAACAAGCCTAAACTAACCTATTTTTTGCAGGTTTGCCAATGCTTAATACTCCCAATATCCTGATGCTAAACCGACATCAAAATGCCACTCTGTCGGGTCCTTTCACTCGGCAGATAAGCGCAAGAATCATCCACATTTTGCCAAATTTTGCTGATGCTTAAGGAACAAAATCAGTGGAGAAGAGGTAAACCTCTCGTTTCCATAGAATTCCTTCTGTCGCGTCGTCCATATCACAACTCGCATAAGACCTGGTAAGCACAAGAACACATAGGCCTTGGCCAACGACGTTACCACATTGCTACAAACAGAACTGGCCTCAAAGACAAAGAACTTTCCGAGTAGCATGCGAAGCATGTCTTCAATAAGCATCACAACTGGACTAGAACTGCAGTGGAAGAAGGCGTGTCCCAAGGTCTCAGCCGATTCACAGCACCGGACGCAGTTCGGAGAATTTCCAAAACACGCTGAAGAAAGTTTTCTGCCGACCAAGAAGGTCTTTCACATCACCAGTGATTATTGTTAGTGATCATTGATCATTGTTAGTGGGTCATTTCAACCCAGGCGCCCAAAGACATATGGAGCGAGCCTCCTGCTTCGTTAGACAGAGCTCGCCAATTAGACCATCTTGAACGGACCCCTTCACTAACATCTGATATAATGCCTTACGGGACAACGCCTGGACGTCGGAGAGGCCATTCGTCGCCCGTAAAAGAGGCTTGAGAGCAAACTCGTATTCACGGTAGAAGGAACACTCGCCTCGGAGTAAACTGTGGGCCTTCTCCTCGCACGAGTACATATTTCTCAGGGACTCGAAATTCTTATTGGCCATTCGCCATTCCCATCGGTTTGCAAACATATTCGGTCTAGGAACGCGATGCGAAGTGTATATTGACGAATCTCGATGCTAGACATAACCAGCCCGTCTTTTGAAGAGTGGAGGCAACAGATCTCCCGACATACCTTGGGAGTCTTGCCTCCCCACAAGAAGGCGAACAAGACTCTAATTACATCAGCATGGCATACGGGAGTGGAAGCACGGGGTGTAGGTAAAGGAGAATTGTGTAGATATGTGAAACACATACTTCCACATTCCCCTTTCATGAAAGATTCCTCCAGGACCCCAGACAAACTGCGCCCTCGACCCTCTCCCATACCTCCGACCAAGAGATCAGAACCGAACCAGACGCCGAGTATCTTGACCGGTCCGTCCGTCCAGAGGAAAAGCTCGGGAACAGAAATTCCCTTCCATGCGCAAAACCGTGATTGATCTTGGCCCCTGTCACCATTACGTACCCTCTGATCTCTTTGCTAACTTCGTCAATCTCGGCTCTGCTCGACACAAGTACCGAAAAGTCATCAACATAAGCAGAGTACCTGGCCGACGTGGTTGCACCAGGTCGGTAAATTCCACATAGGACCGGATTCGCCTTTAACTTGAGAAGCAAAGGCTCCAACACAAGAACGTAATGCAAAGGCGAAAGCAGACAATCTTTACGAATGGGGCAGGACAACACGAAATACTCCGATCGTACCTCATTCACTTTCCCCAATTCACTGGAAGGCGCGTACAGAAGTCGGGTCCAAGTCGGGAAGTACGGCCCGAAACCGGTGGCCGAAGGGACAGCTTCCAGAAAACGATGGTCAATTCGATTGAATGCCTTGGACTGGTCTAAATTGATCAGCGCGGTCGATCACTGTCGATTTGCCCGATGATCAAGCGTTCAGAATGAAGGTTATCCTAAATAGTCCTACCCTTCACTACACGAAACTGTTCAGAGGCAAGATTAGACAGGACAGTCTGCAAATGGCTGGCTAAGATCTTAGCTAAAATCAAAAGTTATCTATCCCACCGCACCGTTCCTGCTTTTGCGTGGTAACGTGATTACACATTGTTGTAAATCAGTTCCAGTAATGGAACAAGAACGGGTGACTACCTCAAGTAGAGTTGGTAAAAAGATCATCTAATCCCGAAGTTTTGTCCCTGCCAATCATCTTCAGCGCCTCCCAGATTTCAGACCCTGTAACGGGATCTCTGCATTCAGCCGCTTCAGCTGCTTCGAGGCGGGTATAGTTGGCCAAATAGGCGTCGAACTGAGCAGGAATCAGACCGGGATTCCTGGTGAACAGATCCTGAAAGTATTCACGAAAATCCTCGCATAAGCCAGTGTTTGACGTTATGGTCCGTTTATCCGGCAATGTGACGCACGCGATAAGTCTATTGGATGTATTTTTAACTTCCTCTAAACGGAAGCCAATGGCCATATTCGTTGCCTCAGGAGACATTCTTTTTAACCTCGTTCTAACTACAAGAGATTGATCCTTCTTGATATGCAAAGATGCCAGCTCTGCCCTAGTTAAGGCTACTTCCCCACTATCACGGGATTTAATCGCCCGATCAACTTTTGCTTCGCATGCCGTTTGTGCTGCTAACCTCCTTAGAGTCGACAACTATAATCAGCAACAAACGACTTGACTTCAAATTTCAATAAATCCCACCACAACACTCATCTATTCCTGCTGTAGCATTAATAGCATCTGATCCTGAAAATCTCACTCACCAAATAATGATGCGTTCAATTTCCAGTAGCCAGCCATCCTAACCTTAGGCTTTCTAAGTTTACACGGACTCTGACAAGCCTATGATCCGTGTAAACTATCGAAACTTGGACAACCTAAGAGCCCTACAAACACTCTCTTAACTAGAACTCGGTTGAGGTAGCTAGAATGCACCACCAAAGCCGATCTACCCCTATTTGTCCCAGTCCACACTACCTCCCGGGGATGGGGTACTCATTCCGATATTTATCGACAAGATTAAGTCCCGAAATGGCTTCACATCCGGGTTGTTAGTACCCGATGTTTCTCTTATACGATCTATATCGGGGTCAAAGACGGCATTACAATTGCCCGCTAAAACTACTCGAAGAGATGTCGTCAAAAACGGCTCGATCCGCCGAAATTTATCAGGCCGCTCCGCATTTTCATTAGGCGTATAAACCCCAATGAGACGAAGACTTATTCTTTATGGTAACATCCAGCACGCAAAGCCTGTCCTCCAGATTTACGAAGACAAGAACACACGTCGCATTCAAAGACTTGCTCACTAGCTAGGAAAAACCTCTTCGGGTCCATCAAAACATGCTGAATAGAGGTCAAACCTCTTAGACAGAATGTCTTCATGGTCGCGAGTTGAAAACCGGGTCTCTTGTATACAACATAAATCCACACTGAGACGCTGAATATCGCGAGGGAAACTCGCCCTGCGAGTCTCCAACATCAGGCCTCGGCTATTAATACTAGCCAACCAGAGAAACATGATCAGTCCGATTAGGGTTGAGGATCTGCATTAAACATAGTCGGAGTGAGGTTACCAACGGCCTTGACCTATCTTAGTTTTGATAGTGCCAGGCCACCAATGTCCCAGGTGAATGTTAACTTCAGAGTTCTATTCTAGGAGAGGTAAACAAAAAGAGGGAGCCGCCCTGAACTGTATTGATGAATTTTATTTTTACATTATCGTCATTACAAAAAGTCAGAGGAGGGAATGTACTAAATGTGTCATTCGCCTCCTGCAGTATATCATCATATTTGTTGGGATCCTTGTACCGATCGACCCGCGGTTAGGAAACTTTTAGCGTTTGGGAATTTTTTTTTTTTGTTTTTTTTTTTCTACATACTTGGAGATGACTTCCTTAACATTCAATAAATATTTTAGGTCCTTTATCTTTCTTGTTTGGGTTAAGGCCTTTTCTGTCTGCTCCCTCGACACGCGTCTTCCCCAGTGTTAAAAATTGATTTAGATTTAATTTTCCTTGTTTTTAAGGATTCCTTTAGTGTTTCTAATTTCTCCTTTTTTTTTCAAAACTTGGCCCGTACTTGAGACGCTGATTCTTGATTGCTTCTGTGTAGCTGGCCGGGACATCGCCCTTGGAACTGATAGAGGGACTGGGACTATATGTGTCTTTACTCGTAGGGGCTTCCGATGACTGAGGTCTCGCTGTCCGAAGCTTCCCTCTGGTCTTGCCAACGACTATCCATTCCTCCTTTTCCTTCTCCGCGAATGTACAAGCAGCTAGCAAAGGCTTTTCGGGAAATGGGGACGGCGCATTGGACCCAACCGTGGCTTTTACCACACTGGTTCCAGACGTTGGCATGTCCATAACAGGCGAGAGGGAAATAACAGGCTCAGCCAGAGTGGAGTTTAAGTCGGCGGGGGACAGAAATCCAAAGGCCTTCTTCTCTTGGCAGGAAGAGGAAAGGTAACCAGTCATTCCAAACTTCCAATAGGTTGGTTTATGACCGGTGACAATTACCGGCATCTTCTGGTCCTCGGCATCCAAACAGTTGGGGACGGAGATGAAGGCTTTTCAATCTAGCATTATAACAAAATTCCATCCCTCGTTCGGAGGTATCATTGAGTATCTGACCATACCGAAGTGGTCAAGTGCTCTCCTAAGACCTGAAGAGGAACCTCGATACATGGCCTTTCGACTGACCTCATATTCCGTGAGGATTATAAGGTCTTTTGGGATTAGATCGCCACTGGAGACGTCCTCACAGTCGGTAGGTGTGGGTAACAGTACATCCCCGCTACGAAATAACCTCTACCTTTTATCATTCTTTGGGGTTTAACTTCTAAGGGCGTCAACGATTTTATCACGGTGTCTTTTGTGGAACGACAATTTTTGCGTGAAGGTTTGTCAACCATAAAGACAGACACAATTCTTTTCTTAACCTCCTGTAATTCCTGAGGGTTACGAAGTGCCCATTTTCTTTGATAAGATTTTCGTAACTCTTGGCTTTCTACTGGAAATTCCATTATGTTGACTGTGAACTTTACGGGGGGGGATTCCAGTAGAAGGGCGATTCCCCGGCCGCTGCATTGTTTTTGTTGGATTTGTCGTTGTCTTAGTCGCTGTCTTTCATATTCTGGTTTGACTTGTTTTCGGTCAAGTTACTTTTTCCGTTTTCGGAATTTAAACCGTTTGAGACCACCATACTTGGTTTATTTTTCTTTTGGTCGTCGCTGGTAATAACGTCCGGGTTTGTTTTTTTTTTACTTCTTTATCAGGCGGTTTCTTTTTTTAACCAAACAGGTTCTTTTTGATAGACCAACATTTGTCGGACATTTTTTAAAGAGTGTAACTTTGAATTTTTTTTTTTTATTGTAGGCAAAATTAGGGATTCTTAAAAAAATAAACAATTGACAAAACGAAAAACAGAAACAGTAAAAAGTAAATAAGATACAAATTAAATTATTTCTACAAAAGGTAAGAGGAAATAAAAATAAAACTAGTTTAACGTACAGTAACAATGAATAACAAAAAACGAAAGATAAAAACTGGGTTTGCCAGTAGATGAAGGAAATTTTGAAAAGGTTTAACGAGTGAAAAAAAGAAATTTACCTCAACGACACAAACAATCAAACAACGGAAAAGGAGGTCTTTTAAATGAAACAAATAAAAATAAGAAAATCGGTGCAAAATATTTAACAAGTATTATGCGGGAATATGTAGCATAGACTTCGTTTAAGGTGTATGAAATATACAACATAAATATATGAAAAGTTCAAACAAAACCTAAAAGTTTTCATATAAAAACACTTTATATATATATATATATATATATATAATATGGAGAAAACTGAAAATATATAATATTTGAAATCTTTAATGCTAGGTTTGCATATATCTATTTGCAAAAAACTTGGTACCAAAAACAATAAAAATTTTGCACTTATTTGGTTGTCACGAGCCTAAAATTGTGCGTCTTGTTACAGTAACTTCCAGGAGCAAAAAGAGGAAGATTGACTCTCCCACCTAACGATGTCTTGTGCAGGTCTCGTCAGATCACTTGACTGTTTTTAATTATTGGAAATATAATTTTTATTGTTATTTTTTGTTTGGTGTCAAGGAGGGATAACCTCTTGTCTCTCGCTACAAACCTCCTCACTTCGTAGCGGAGTCTAATAGTAGTGATATTGGTTGGTTGTCTCTTTTCCAAGAAACTTTCCTACCTGCTTACGTGTGACTAGGTTTACTATTTCTTTCTATGTTTTCTGCATCCATTGGTATATTATCACTATGAGGTTGCTTTTCTGTTATTATTTACTCATCACATTTCGGTTCAACGTGTGGTTTTAATCTATCTATTGATACCGTTAACTGTATCGCATTGTTCATTTTAATTACAAAATATTTGTCAGTTCTATGTAACACTTCGAAGGGACCAATGTAAGGGGCTCCCAGGGGCTTGCGAACTCTGTCTACTCTTAACCATGGATTTTACATGTCTTAAGCTTATCAGGAAGGTATTGGCGTGATTTATTTATAGAGCTATAACCTTTGTCTGTTGCATGTAAGGAGTGTAAGGTATGTTGTAACTTCTTACCAAACTTCTGATTTTCTATGTTATCGTTAGTATCATCTACTAGCAACTGAGGAATCATTATATACGTTTCTGTAACTGTAAAGAAGGTCGAAGTATTGGAAGAATTTGGTAGAGCACGGATACCCGTTAGTATTATTGGAAGGGCGTCCAGCCATGATTCCTTTCTAGATATTAATACTGTGTTGTTCTATGTGTACGTTCGAGTCATTCCGTTCGTTTGACGATGGTAAGTAGTCGTGTGCAATCTGCAGATGCCAACTATTGAGACTATCTCTGAAAACAATTCGCTCTCAAACTGAGTACCACGACCGGTTATCAAGTGAAGTGGAACACCCCAACGCGTGATCCACGTGTGAACGAATGTATTGGCCACAGATCTGGTAAAAGTTCTGCTTCGACCCACTTAGTACCGATTATCACGTATCTATACGGAGTATTGTAACAGGGAGTGGACCAATTATATCCAAGTGAACCGTATCAAAACGAATAGTAGGCAATTCAATAGGGTGAATAGTAGATTTAGTATGTCTCTGAATTTTTGCTTTTCTGGTGTGTTTGACATTCATTGCACATTTTTTTATTGTCTTGTCCATATATAGTCAAAAATATCTTGTTTTGATAAGTTTACACGAGGTTTTAATTCGTGTGTGCGATATTGCGTGAATAGTATCGAAAATAGATTTTCGTAATTCACCGGGTATATATGGCCTGGGAACACCGGTAGCATTTTCACAGTATATGGAGCCATTATTATCAGTACTAAAATTATAATTTTTGTAACTCGGAGTCCTTAAGTTGTGCAGCAGATATCAGCTGGCAAGTCCCACAGATCTACCATAACTGCTAGGATAAGTCTAGATAAGCAATAACCTATATCTTATATTTATTATGTGAGAATTGTTAATTGCTGCTGAAGTCTGTCTGACTTAGCAGGGTTTAGACTACGGAATGTGCCGCAGAAAGGCTTATGGTCAGTTAATAATCAAACTTGTTTTCTTCGATAATATGTTTAAAATATAACGTGGCTGAATATGCTGAAATAAAGTTCCTTATCGAAAGTCGAATACCTAGCTTGGGTTTTAGTTAGCTTTTAAAAGAAGCCTATTGCAATTGGTGCTCTTTATACTATTTGATGTAGGGCTGCACCAATTGTATAATTACTGCTGTCAGTAATCAACTAATATTCAGTATAGTCAGGCCGTTGTTGAGCTAAAGACGGAAATTCACTGATTCTGCTTTTAATATTGTTGAATGATTGCAATTACGAATCATTTAATGTCAATGTTGTATTACTGCATATATGTATTTTTTCTGTTAATGGCATAACTATGTCTACAAAGTTTGTGATTAATTTTCTATAAAAAATTTACCAAGCCTAAGAAACGACAAAGATTCTTACATTCCTTAGGAGGGGGAAAATTCTGTAATGCACTAACATTATTTTGTGTAGGTCTAATACCGTCATAGCTAATTTTATAACCCCCAAAATCGGCTGAAGTCACATCAAATGTTGACTTTGCTACTGAATCTTTTCGATTATTATCATGTAGGATTTTATAGCAGTTTCAGCTTCTTTTATGTGTTCTGAAGAATCATCACTGAAAATAAGGATATCGACAATTTATGTAAATACAGAGTCAACATGTTGAAAGACCTTGTCCATGTATCTTTGTAAAGTGGACGCGGCATTCTTTAGTCCAAATGGTATGTATTTGTATTTGTGCAATCCGAGAGGAAAAATAAGTGCTGTTTTTATATCATCCGGATGCATTTTGATTTGATGGTATGCTGATACCAGGTCGATTTTGCTAAATCTTGTTTTGTTGACTAGTTTATCAGCAATTGAATTATTATTCGGGATGGGGTATTTATCGCTTTTCATAAGGCTGTTTAATGCGTGGTAGTTACCGCAGCATCTAAAATTGCCATCTGGTTTTTACAACGTGTAGGGGGGAGAGGGATAGCCCATTTACTATCAGAAGGTGTAGTGACGCCATTGTTCTGCAATTTTGAAAATGTCCTCTTCATTTCCCGGGTTTTCTCTTCTGACAGACGTCTTCTCAAAAGTAGGAGCATGACTGCCTGTATCAATTCTATGGTATACTCCTGTTTATGTGCTTGCTCGGTTGGTATGTGGGGATATAATGTTGGGATATATTTTTATAACGCCTTTAATGAAATCAGGCATATTATTCACGATTAAATTGATAGAGTCGTTGAATGTTTGTAGTTTCTTTGAACACGATGTTGTGATGACCGTTCTCTGTTGACAGTCTATCGAGAAACCAAAATTGTTTAAGAAGTCAAATCCCAGTAGGGGGTGTTGAATATCCGCTACTACGTTCGAAAATATCATCGAAGTTTTGGTAAGCTTATCTCGACTTTAATTTGCCCGTAGCAGCGTGTGTCTGAGCTTGTAGCCGTAGTTAGAGAAACTGCTGTTGGCTCCGTGGATAAACCGTTAACGTAGCTATATGGAATGATATATAAACTGGCATCGGTATCTATGATGAATTAAATTTTCTGGCCCCAACGTTGTTGGTATCTGTAATAATGGCAGATTCAGGGGTGAATGTCGTCGACCGCCCAATTAGTTTCTCGCTTCGTTTGACTCTGGTGAAGATGGATGCAAACTTGGCTGTTGTATCAAGTCTCTTTTTTTTTTTTGTTTGGCCATTTACACCAATGTTTACATGTTTATATGTTTACATTTCTTTTGTAATTGTCTCGTTTGGAAAAAAAAGCCGTAAGGTATTGCTGAGATTTTAGAAGGCACTTTGTCTTTGCCGATCTTCAATCTTTTAGCAATCAACAATATTTCCTGAAGATAAATTGATGGTCGGCCTGTAATAATGGCGGTGAACATTAATTTATCTAGCAGTTCTGGCTTTGTTTGTTCGTCCGTTTCAATTAAAGTTTTATTTAGCTCATCGTAATTGTGACTATCCAAAATGGTATTTTCGCTACTATTTCCGGAGGTAGGATTTTTATAACAGTTTCAACGTCTTTTATGTGTGCTGAAGAATCATCACTGAAAATAAGAATATCATCAATGTATGAAAATACACAACCAACTATTTCCGGAGGTAGAGATGCAATAACGTTATAAAATTTGGTGATTCGTGAAGTTACGTTTCTCAGGTAGAATTGAGATTCAATAATTGTGAACCAATTGGCAATGTTAGCTTGCATGATTTCAGGTGTTTAAATTGGACAGGACAGTCGGCTTGTGGTGCATTTTGCTCTATTCTGTTTTTGTTTTTTGTTGTTTTTTTTGTTTTTTTGTTATGTGTGTAATATATTAAAGTCATTAATGCGTTCACCAATTATCTCAGCCTGTTCAGGTTTTAATTTTTTTGTGTTGCTAACACAGGAGCGATGGAAGATGGTAATGCTTGTAAAAAATTGTGTAACACTATGTCGTTGCTTATCTTCAATTTTTTTTTTGCAATCAACAACATTTCCTGAAGATAAATCGATGGTCGACCTGTAATAATGTAATTACTATGCTTTCTGTATCCATTATTATAGCATCACTGTGATGTTGCTTTTCAGTTATTACTTTCATATCAATTTTAGATTCAACATTTGGTTTTAATCTCATCTAATGATACTGTTGACTGCATCTCATTGTTCCTACTCTTAATACTTTAATACTCTTTAAATATCTTAAGCTTGTCAGGAACGTATTGACGTGATATATTTACAAAGAGAAGATATTTTTCTGTTTCATCTAAGGAGTGTCAGGTATGTTGTAACACCTTACCAAACATCTGATTTTCTATGTTATCATTAGTATCATCTACTAGCAACTGAGGAATCATTATATACGTTTCTGTAACTGTAAAGAAGGTCGAAGTATTGGAAGAATTTGGTAGAGCACGGATACCCATTAGAATTATTGGAAGGGCGTCCAGCCATGATTCCTTTCTAGATATTAATACTGTCTTGTTCTATGTGTACGTTCGAGTCACTCCGTTCGTTTGACGATGGTAAGTAGTCGTGTGTAATCTGCAGATGCCAACTATTGAGACTATCTCTGAAAACAATTCGCTCTCAAACTGAGTACAACGACCGGTTATCAAGTGAAGTGGAACACCCCAACGTGTGATCCATACGTGAAGGAATGCATTGGGCACGGATCGTGCTGTTATTTCTGGCAATGGTTCTTTTTCGATCCACTTAGTTGTCCGGTGAATGCAGGTTAACATGTATCTACAAAAACTATTGTATGTTTCACAACGTCTCCTAGTGACAGGGAGTGGACTAATTATATCCAAGTGAATCGTATTAAAGGGAAATTCATTTGGGTGAATAGCAGATTTTGTATGCCTCTGAATTTTGCTTTTCTGGCAAGTTTGACATTCGTTACACATTTCTTTTATTGTCTTGTCCATATAAGGTCAAAATAATCTTGTTTTGATAAGTTTAAACGAGGTTTGAATACCTGGGTGTGATATTGCGTGAAGTCACGTGAATACTATCGAAAATAGATTTTCGTAATTCACCAAATATATATGATCTGGGAACACTGGTAGCATTATCACAGTATATACAACTATTATTATCGGTACTAAAATTTCATTTTTTCTAAGTCGGGAAATTTTTGTAACCTAAGTGGTGCTATAACTAGCAAGTCACACAGATCTACCATAACTACTTAGGTAGGTCACGGCAAGCAATCAATTTTAACGTATTGATCTCCCTTTATTTGGCCTATATCTGATATATGTCCTGTGAAAATGGCTAATTGCTGATGCTGTCTATCTGGGTTTAGACTACCGAATGCGTCACACAAAGGCTTTTGGTCAGTTAATAACACTTTTTTTTTCCTTCGATAATATGTTTAAAATATAACGTAGCTGAATACGCCGCAAAAAGTTCCTCATCGAAAGTCGAAAACTTCGTTTGCATTTGAGTTAACCTTTTAGAGAAGAAGCTGCATCAATTGCATAATTACTGCTGTCAGTAATCAACTGATATTCAGTATGGTCAGGCCGTTGTTGAGCTAAAGACGGAAATTCACTGATTCTGCTTTTAATATTGTTGAATGATTGCAATTCCAAGTCATTTAATGTCAATGTTGTATTACTGCATATATGTATTTTTTCTGTTAATGGTATGAATATATCTGCAAAATTTGGGATTAATTTTCTATAAATATTTACCATTCGTAAGAAACGACGAAGATTCTTACTATATTAAAGAGGGGACAATTCTGTAATGCACTAATATTATTTTGTATGGGTCGGAGCTAATATTATAACCCCCAAAATCGACTGAAGTCACATCAAATATTCATTTTGCTATTGAAAATTTTAGATTATTATCATGTAGGTTTTTTATAACAGTTTCAACGTCTTTTATGTGTGCAGAAGAATCATCACTGAAAATAAGAATATCATCAATGTATGAAAACACACAACCAACTATTTCCGGAGGTAGAGATGCAATAACATTATAAAATTTGGTGATTCGTGAAGTTACGTTTCTCAGGTAGAATTGAGATTCAATAATTGTGAACCAATTGGCAATGTTAGCTTGCATGATTTCAGGTGTCTTGTTATTTGTTGAACAATTGACTCATGGTGCTCTTGTTTCATTTTGTTTTTTTTTAGTTTTGGTTTTTTTTTTGTATTATGTGTGTAATCTCTCTCTCTCTCTCTCTCTCTCTCTCTCTCTCTCTCTCTCTCCTTTCCCCATATATATATATATATATATATATATATATATATATTGGAATTCATCAGATATGTTGTTAGGGAAATGCCTTTTTTCCTTTGTGTCGGGTTATAAAAATGTGTTTTTTGTTGAAGTCCCCAAATATGTTGTGCGGGTATAAGTAGCTTAGACCTTGTTTAAGGTGTATGAAACACACGACAACATAAATATATGAAAATTTCTAACAAAACACAAAATCTTCATATAAAATCATTCGAAATTCTTAATGAAATGTTTGCATATATCTACTTGAAAAAGACTGGGTGCCAAAAACAATATAAATATTGTACTTATCTATTTGGGTGTCACGAGCCTGAAATTGTGCGTGTTGCTACTGTAACTTCCAGGAGCAAAATGAAGAAGATTGACTTTCCCGCCTAACGATGTCTCGTACAGGCTTAGGCAGATCACGTGACTGTGTTTTATTCTCGTAAATATTTATAATTAATTTTTATTACTATTTTTTGTGTGGGTTCAAAGAGAGATAACGTTTTGTCTCTCGCTACAAAAGGAAGACTGAAAATCAGGCGCACGTATAGCAAAAAAAAAGTTCGCATATAAAAAAAAAAAAAATGGCCAAAATAAATTGAATACAAATTCGATAAACAAGTCAAGGGTATCAAATTAGACTGGGAAATAAAATGAAAAAGCTTGGGCATAAAGCCGAAAGGGTTTAAAGAATAAGGAAATTAAAAATTAAGCACTTGCAATAAAATTAAAAGCAAGAAAAGAAAAGAAAAATTAATCGAAAAGACTAGTGTAACAAACAAAAGATGTTGTCGGAGTTAGCTCCTCCCCAGTTCCTTAATCCTTCAACAGGGGTCTCTCTCCCCTGGCTATAAATACTGGCTGACCCTTCTGATATCTCTTCACATCTTCAACCCACGGTCCACTACAATGGTACACTAGAAAAATAAAATCGGTTTTTTGCCAGGGTGTGAATAAGATAAAAGATAAACTGAAAAAAAAAAATACAAAAATCGTAATAGATGCAATCACAGTAAAATAAATGTAACCAGAATAACTTAAAAAAACTTCTTTTTTTTTTTTTTGCAGTCTTTGATAAAATAAATACGAGTTATAATCTACGCAAAATTTAATCGGTCACAGAGAGAGGTACACACACACGCAGATAGAGGAAAGATTTTATTTAAATAATGCAGCTTTTAGCTGAAAACGTTTATTTTATTATAGTGGATGGTTACAAGCGAGGAGGGAGATGGGATGTGCTTATTTTATTACCACAATCTGTAATGATCCATGACGAGATGAAAATTAAATATTTGGTTTTGTTTTGGACTTTAAAAAATATCCTCCACGGTATTGGGTGGGGGCGGTAAAAATGTATTTTTAGAATGTTATCCCTTTTCCTTGCTACAATTAACCATAAGTACCTCAGATTAGTTCTTGTTTTAATTTTCCCAGTTCTCTTATTATACATTCATAAATTGTTATCATACATATAAATTGTTTCACATGTTATGGTTTTTAACATTCTAAAAATATTATTTTTTAGCAACAAAAATTACCGAAAGAGTATGCAGCAATAACGGTGTCAAGGGGAAAACATTCCTTTTGATATAACGGTTATTTGGTTGGTAGGGTTGTCAGAGATTTTGTCAGAGAACACATTCAAGTTTTAACAAACGACGGTCGCCGTGTACAATTCTCTGAACGGGACATTTCTATACACAACAAGAAGTGGGTGCAATGTAGCTGTAGAAAAGTTCCAAAAAGTAGTTCCTTAAGCTGTTAAAAAGTCCCCACTTATTTTCTAACTCTTCAACTGCCGATGCTAAAGATATGATTGCTCATAAACTCACGTTGTTCCTTGATCGGCCGAATTTTTAGCGGCTCAACCCAACGAATGACAAATCCTAGCTTTATATACCAATTCCTAATCTCCAGAACGTTTTCAAATTAGAGCCAGTAGATAATTCCAAAAATTAGTCACCTGGGGAACACTTGCTGTTTCCCTTCAGGACATAGATGATCATGGCTTCCCAGAGTTTCTTCTACCTTATAGCTCATTACCCGTCCTGGGTATGACGATAAACTACATCCGGTAGCAAGGCCTCTGATCGAAAGGTTTTGAGGAGCGTGGAACCACCTCTTAAATGCTGTTGTTCCCAGGTCCACTCTGACCCGAGGTGGCAGCACCTGTTAAGGTCCCAGCTATGAGCAAATAGTGAACAGCCAAACTGGGGTCAAAACCCTATGAAAGTATAAAAGATTTTATAGTAAAAATACCAACAATACATTTTAATAATAAAAACTATCAGCCATATATTCTTGTAAAAGAAATTACTAAAGCCCCCAAGAAAATTAAATTTCGGCATTAAATGATCCATATGAAGTTGATATGCCGCTAAACAAACATCAACTCATTACCATCACTATTTTATCCCCGATCTGCAATCAAACTCATTAAGTAGGTTACTCCCTCTCTCCCTCTTGCCTTCACCATGTCCTGTAACTTCCTCATTGATCACATGTTCAGTCTATTGTATTCTCAGCATCCGTCTGGAGAACACACCTCAATCACTTCGTGTTCCTTCTTCATCCGTAAGAAAATTTTCCCGCCTTCTCTGCATACTGGAGGGTAGATATGACATAGCCGTTCAGCACTACTTTCTTTACTTCTAACGAAAATTTTCCATGTCTTACTACTTAGTTTCTGGAAGGCAACTTTCACTATTCTGACACGTATCACACTTTCCGTCATTTGTTACTACACTACCTAGATAGCTAGATTTCTGTATTTGCTTGATGTTGATGTCTACAATTTGAAATTCACACTTTTGGTTGACACTCTTTTTAAAGACCACACATTTTGCCTTATAGTTAATAGTTAGTTCTTTCTTCTCGGTCTCCTTTGTTACATTGTTTAAGGTCTTTTGCAGCTTTTACTCGATATTTATAATTGTATCTTGATAGGAGCTCTTCAATCCTATCATCTCTCTGCTCATCCACACATCTCGACGTGTGACTGGCAATCCGAATGGGCGGCATCGGAACTACCCGAGGGAAGGTCTGTTCCTTACCAAGGACAAACCAGAACTCACCTCTTCAATTTCAACCGGGATTGTTGATATAGACCAGCAACCAGAAATCATCAATATCCAGCTTGTTGTCACTTGACCTCAGAATCCCTCATCCATTCATTTACTCTTTCGTTCCCCTTCCGTCAATTGGATACGACTTCAATGACCCCATCCGCAGGTTATAAAACAGAAACATTTGGGATCGGGATAAAATCACTCCTCTACGTGAATGTCCGAATAATAATTTCACATTCGTACTGATCAATGCTTTTAAAAATAAAATTCAACTGTTTTCTGTAGCTATATGAGTACATGTAATATCCTAGTAAAGCAGTCGAAAAAATAAACAAATAAAAAATATTTCTTATTTTGATTTTATAGTTTTACGTTTTCATTCATACCGGCAAAATTTGCACCAAAAATCAGGGTGACAGTTTCAAGATTACAGGGAATCAAATTAAGTTCGTCTTGTACACGAGTATATGCAGTGCGTTTGATCGTCGTATATCAGGAAGAATGAAACTTCCTGTCAAACAAGAATAATGACTATTTTCCCTGTCGAGTTGCCTTTTGCCGGTCAAAATGAGCCGAACACACACATAGAATAAATATCAACTTGGTTAATTTCCGTGGGGTCTGGCGGCTTTCTTTCCACATGAATTGATTATAGCAGAGCGGACTGTTCTTCATGCATTGTTCGTAGTTTTATCGAACCTCACCGCTCCAAAGTTGATCATTTAGTCCGTATTGCCGGCATATCATCGACCATCGGAGGTCGATGGCTTTTTGAATCAGAAATATGCAATTGATTGATTTCCCATTTGTGGCTGCGTTTCACTATGATTATTTATTTAGATTATCTTTTGACACTGAAGAATGGAAGAGCGGCCAACTCAAAGGCGAAAGGTGCTTTTATTAATGGGGCCCACAGAGGAAGACAAACGACATTATCAGCGGCAGGACTACTGTCTTAAGATATCAAATAAATTAATTGATCGTTATCTCCAATGCGGTTTCGCAGCATTCCTGGTTGGAGTATCATTGGTCGAAATTCAAATCCAGTTAAGTTCAGTGTTTAGCGTTATACAATATTCTTATTCCTGTTCTGACTCTAAAAATTAGGTTGGCGAAACAATAGCCGTGTTTAAAGATCTACATATATTAAGTAATGTCTGGTACAAAGCCATGCTTTTGAAAGTCTAGGTATAGTGATTTTCTAAGCGTAGATCAGATGTGGCACAAGGCTGAAAGTTTAGGGAACCCATGAGGATCGAACTCACTTTTCAGTCGTAATTGATCTAGCGAGATAAGCTTGCTAACCATTACACCACGTTGAAGTGCCGTTTGCTAAGCAGAGATTAGATGTGGCACAAGGTTGAAAAGGTAGAGCACCCAGTGAGGATCGAACTCACTTTTCAGTCGTAATTGATCTAGCGAGATAAGCTTGTTAACCATTACACCGCGTTGAAGTGCCTCGAAAGCTTCAGTATGGAATGAAATAAATTGCTTGACAATAATCTAGCTCTAAGTTCTTCATGTAGAAAAAAACCGAATGTATTTTTTGTGATGTCAACGAATACTCGTTGCCACATTTGTAATGTCAACGAATACTCGTTGACACTTTCATAATGCCCGTTGTGGTAGAGACTTTGTAATCGCAGATATAACTATAGTAACGCCGTTGAACAATACATGATATTAACAAAGCTATATCGTTTTGAGGCATCATATTAAGAAAGCTAAATCTCTTTGATACATCATATTAACAGAGCTACGTCTGTCTGAGGCATCATATTAACAAAGCTACATCTGTTTAATACATCATGCTAACAGAGTTACTTGTGTCTGAGGCATCATATTAACAAAGTTACATCTATTTGATACATCATATTAACAGAACTATATCTGTCTGAGGCATCATATTAACAAAGCTACATCTGTTTGATACATCATATTAACAAAGCTACATCGTTTTGAGACATCATATTAACAAAGTTACATGTTTGTGGCATTATATGAACAAAAGTCACCTCATTTTACTAACAGAATGACATCTGCTTTAAGTTAGAATGTACTGAATTCGTTTACTTTTAGTGCACTGTATTTGTCTTTGCAATATTTATTTACTAAGCTTACCTTATGCTACTAGACTTTAAATAATATGCACGGGGTTCTTTAAAAAGTAAATATGCAGTAATATATGCAATAGGTTAATGAAAGAAAAACAAATTGATTGTCGTCGAATATAAATGAAGCAGGAATTAATTTTAATTTGAGTCAGATTGTCTTTTGTTCTGCTCATTTTGATGCCATCTGTATGAGTCCTCAATATAAATACTCCATCATTTACTGTAATTCCTTATATAAAGGAATGTGTTTTCTGGTTTCACTACACAGATAAACAAAGTGCCTCTTGTACGATTAATTAATTCATGAATTATTCCAATTCACATTTTTGTTGTTTCGTTCACTATATTTGGACCGGTTCCTTCTCCAGCCTTTCTCAGGTGAACGTCACATTGCATAATCATCAAGGAGCTTTAAGCAGAATCCGTTAAATCTTTCATTTATTTATTTAGATTCATATAGATATTTATTAAATTTAACTCAAAGCTACCACAGTGTAACATAAATATAAAATGTGTGCTAAAATAAGAGTATGTATGTAACATACATACTCTTACCTTATCACACATTTTAACGTCCAAAATGTTTCTCACACATATTTATATATTATCTATTGCGTTTATACACGTGACACGTATCTGACCAATGAAAACTAATCAAATATTCTAACATACCGGTTCTCAGTGCTTTTTCATTTCTATTTCCATCTCTGACGAAGCTTTAATAAAAGGGAAACATGTTAGATTGATATACGTCTCCTATCTGTTCTTTATTCTTTTTATCATTCATATATATATATATATATATATATATATATATATATATATATATATATATATATATAGGGTGACACAAAAAACGGGAATTTTTTATGTGCGTATTGCCAGACATGAGCAAGTGGCAACACTGCGAGACAGTGACCTTGAGCAAGTAAACATTTCGCCATTTTAGTAACAAGAATGAAATTCACAATATCCCAGCTGAGATGTTGCATCAGTAAATAGGGGTCTCAACAGCAGATTTCAAGAATGCATTCGTACAGGAGGACGCCATCTACAGGACATAATTTTCAAAAAATGAAAAGTCCATCATTGTTTCTTAAATGGCATGTTTTAAGGTTTCAATTACTATGAATTAAATATTTTTCTTCCATCACTCTTGGTTTTATTGGATTGTTAAAAAGTTCCCGTTTTTTGGGTCACCCTATATATATATATATATATATATATATATATATATATATATATATATATATATATATATGAGATGAGATAACACTATAAATTTTATGTATCAGGAACAATATTGGGGGAAAATGTATGACAAAGTGGAAAAAGTTTTCTTGTAACATGTTTCATCCTTCAGGGCTTCATCAGACTAAACTGGTTATGTTGGTGCGACCTAAATTAAAATATTAAAAATTAGTTTTTTTAATCCGCAAGCCTCGTCATGTGCGCATGTGTAGTCGCACTAACATAACAAATTTAATCGGATGAAGTCCTTAAGAACGAAAAGCGTCACAAGAAAACTTTTTCCACTTTGTCATATATATATATAGATAGATAGATAGATATAGATATAGATAGATAGAGAGAGAGAGAGAAAGAGAGACAGACAGAGAGAGACAGACAGACAGGCAGACAGAAAGACAGGGAGTGAATGAGGGGAAGATTTATGTACGTTTATGTGTAAATACCCTTTGGAAAATTATAAATTCATATCTTCCTCCAGCTATGGGTTAAATAGTCGGAATTATTTCAAAAAAGAAATTGTTCATGCAGATTTGTTAAAGCCGTAAAAAACAAATGAATCAATATGATTTTAGCCATTTTTATATTTACTACTTTATCCTGGAAGAATTCAATTGAAGCCAATTTGTTTTCCCAGTTTCAGATATATCAGTTTTCACTTCGTTTGTTTGTCTGTTTTTTTGCTTTATTTACTTTTCCATTTATACAGGCATCAAAACGAAAGAACACAGGGACTTCGTTTTACAATCGACCTTTGAAATACGCCATATCTATTCGTCATGGTTTCCGATCGAGTTTTTATTCCATCCCCGTGTATTTCTTGCAGACTGCATTGTGCTATTCGTCTATTAGAAAATTGATCTGCATCGGCACTACCGATGGGAAGCGGGCGGACACAGAGAGAATACATTTGGCGCGGAGAACAATTATGTGACATGAACGCCATCTGTTGCCAGTCACGAGCACTAGAATTATTTTCTGGTTTTTATCAGGTTCAGGAAAAGAGCGCTATTTCAAAAACATGTATTTTATGGAAATCCGGACTCTCAATTTACAACTGGTGAATTATCGTTTCAACTTTTAATAAAAATGGCGTCATTTTAGAAGTCTTTTTCGTATTCCACCATTTCATCTCTTATTAAAGAGTTCTTTATGTGTCGGCATTTTCCTTATTTCCACCTCTTAGTGTTTGTATTTATCTCTCAATCTATCTGTTTCGGTTTTATTTATCTATCTGTTTGTCCGTCTCGGTTGATTTACATCTCTGTTCACATCTATCTTTCTTTCTATCTGCCTATATGTCTATATCATTCTTTTAATATCTGTCTCAGTCTCTTCGCATCTATCTATCTATCTATCTATGTTCATTCGTATCTATCAATCTCTGTTTATTCTTATCTATCTATCTCTCTATCTCTCTCTATCTATCTCTGTTTATTCATATCTATCTATCTCGGTTTATACGTATTTACAGTGTGCGATGGGTAAATTGTCGCCATTTTATTTTTTATTTTTTTATTTTGTCTAATGTCCAGCATAATGGGGTCAATTGGGCACCGTCTGTGAGAAAAAGAGCACCATGAGGCAATTCACTCCGCCAGAAATTTGGAAACGACATGCTGTATTGCTTGGCATTCGCGCCGGAAGCTCCAATACGAGCATTTCAGAGTGTTTGGATGTAAATCAGAGGACAGTGCAGAAGATTCGGAAAGAGTTGGATGAGTCTAATGGTGATTAGGAAGGTGTTTGGAGTGATCACTAGTGATGGCAATATTATACTTCCATTCATCTTCCCACAGGGCCTTAGACTCAACACAGAGGCCTACATCAAGTTCCTTGAGGAGGTAGTAGCACCCTGGGAAAAGAGGGTGACTGCTGGAAGAAATTATGTCTGGCAACAGGACTCTGCACCATGCTACA